>JAJIZL010016878.1:0-37858 GCA_023969395.1 Amblyomma maculatum
TTTTTTTTGCACCAGGCATGGTCAGTAGGCCAAGCAGAATTCAAAAAGATTATGAAAAATATTTGTAATTTGTTCGCGTCCACGTATGTGGACATGGCGCCTCAAAACTACTACACGAATGAAAACATTGCGACATTTTCTGCATTTTTAACTAATTATTAAACATGAATAATTGTTTTCCTCTGAGAATACCTTGCACCTTAAAGACTGTGACACCTGAACGTAAATAAGCATATTACGTACTGCTCTGCGCGAAGTAACGAAGCGCTGCGAACGCTTTAACAATTTCGGCATTAAGACTCCGGTACGCAAAACTCTGAGAGTCCACTGAAGCACTTTTTCTATGTCTAAGATAATGAAATCTGGCATGTAACATCTACATTCCCTTATTGACACATTTATTGCAAGAAATAGTACTATTAGGCATCAGTTTAGAAAGAGGCATGCAAACATTAGAGCTGTTGATTCATCCCGCCGTAAAACGCTGCGACGTTCATCTTTACTTGCTGTTTACAAAAACATTTCGCTGTATCAACAAGAGATGGAGCCATTCCCCAAAATAAGCAAATTTTGCAAATGCACTATGAAATAATTGTTCATGAAAGCAACTTTCGCCAAGGTCATTATCATGAGGCCAGTATTCTATACGGATCAATTGTCCATTTTCTGTTTCATCTGGCTTATAGATCAATGTGACAGCAGCATTAGATGAACACAGATAGCAGCCAGTCACAGATATTTCAGGATAGCAACTCCTGCCTTTGATGACAGTCATCGCCACTCGCTGCACATACTGGCAAACTGGTAGCTGAGTCATGCACACAATGCTGAAATCCTATTGCTAGATAACCAATGCAGCTGCTGCTACCCAATAGTGACCTAGGGTAGAGTAAATGCTTCTGAAATGAATAATGGATCGTTATGAATAGAACCCCGTGGAGGTATGAGAACTCTATGCAGTAGCTGCTCAAGCCAGTAAACAGACTATATGCACGATCATTGGACCAAAAAAATGTAGCTTGATTGTTCCTAAAAATGTCATAAAATGGCTACATTTGCTTGCTTTCACAGCCAAAGCTGTTACCATAGCCCGTGTCTGGAAATCATTCAAGGTTAAAAAATTAAAAAGTAGATCGAAAGCTGCTCTGCATTGCTTGCATTATCGCCCATGAGGCCAGTGGTGTGCTATCTCCTCTCTGTACCACATAAAAATTACACACTTAGTCAGGCTTGTTATGTTTGGCCGACCTGGTCAGGCGCATAAATTTTGGTAATTTCTGACTGAATGACTAGACTGCTGCTGGAAAGCTTTCTTTTTTTTCAGTCTATACTTTCAAAGCGCAAAAATTTGAATGTCAAAGCTCTGAAATGCTGACGTGCGTTACTTGTCACCTGTTCTGTGGCTTTGACCACACATACCAGCATGGCGGTTGTTCTCAACTTAGCCACTAGATGATGCCCCCTACACAAAATGGCAGTGCCCATAATAAAACGGTCAATAAAGGCTTTTGCCTTAATAATTACTGGACATTAAAAAAATATTACCAGTACTCACTATGAGGCAGAAAAGCAAGCAGCCATGGAAAAACAGCCGGTTGGTACGTGTTGAAAAGGAAAAAAAGCAGCCCAGCACCACTCCATGCAAACAGATGGAATTGAAAAGGAGGTTCAAAAGTCGGGAGATTGTAATACAGAATGGAGTGATTCGTTCGATGAACTAATGAGTAAAGGACATCTTGTCAGTAACACTAGCCTATGTATCACGTTCTTAGCAGATGAGGCTAGCCTTTTTCAAGTAATTTGATTGGGTTGTTGCGATGGAGCACAGAGCAAGATGACCAGCGTCAGCGTGGCAGGCTTCTCATTCTGAACAGCCCATGCCGTGCTTGCGCTCCGAGCACGCGCTGTAAATCTTTATTTTCATCTAACACTGATCTCAGCGCCACCGCTTTATAGCGTCGGCGGGCGCTATAGGGCCCCCCGCTTAGATGGAACGGCGAAATGTATGCTCCGACGCGGCAGAGATGGGGTTGCCACGGCGGCAAGCAGGTCTGCAGATAAGCCAGGAACATCTGAGGGGAGCTCCTGGGGAGGTGTCTCGAGGTACGCGGGTTTGAGGCGATCTAGAGAGACGACCTCTTCACGACTTTTCTGCAGGATTGTCGCTGACTTTGTCGTCCTGTTGAGGACGCGGTACGGGCTGTCGTATGAGGGGGTGAGAGGCGCCTTTACAGCGTCTCGCCTGAGAAACACATGCGTCGAGGAAGCAAGGTCTGGGTGTACAAAGACTTAATGGGCAGATGAGCGAGGCGGCACTGGGCGCAGATGCTGAAGACAGTCTTGTAGGTGATGAAGGTATTGTAGGGCCTGGGACGAGGGAGCCGAAGGTATGAACAAGTCTCCGGGAAGCCGCAGGGATGTACCGAAGATGAGTTCGGCCACCGAACAGCCAAGGTCACGACGCAGGACGGCACGTAGGCCTAGGAGCACCATAGGGAGGTGGTCGACCCAGTGCTCGCGATCCAGCCGTGCAATGAGGCCAGCCTTGAGCTGGCGATGGAGCTGCTCGACCATGCCGTTGGCACAGGGATGGTATAATGTGGTGCGGCAGCGTTTAGTGCCGAGTAGCCATGTGAGCGAAGTGAAGAGGGCACATTCGAACTAGTGGCCCAACCTGTGGTAACAATGCCGGGGCAGCTGAATCGGGAAACCACGTTAAAACGAAAACTCTAAAAACTGTTTGCGCAGTAATGTCCGGAATTGGCACGGCTTCGGGCCAACGGGTGAAGCGGTCAACCATCGTCAGAATATACTTGTAGCCCTGAGAGGGGAGAAGCAGTCCAGCCAGGTCAAGATGAATATGGTCAAAGCGCAATCCAGGCGGCAGGAAAGCCTGAGGGGGAGTCTTGGTATGGTATGTCACTTTGGCAGACTGGCAAGCAAGGCACGAGCGGGCCCACTGGCAAACGTCGGTGTTAATGTTTGGTCAGACGTACCACTGGGTTACGAGGCGCTGCGTGGCTCGAATGCTAGGATGGCAGATGTCGTGGAGGGAATGGAAAATGGCACTACAAAAGGCCTCCAGGATGAACGGTCGCGGTAGAGCCGATGATATGTCGCACCAGAGCTATCCGGGTACAAACAGATGAGGCATGAGCTGCAAACGGAGGCCTCGGGGGTGGGCACGCAGGGCTTGCAGCTCAGGGTCTTCGAGCTGCGCCCGGGCCAGGGATTGCCAATCCACAGCAGGTGAAGACACGCCGATGGTGGTAATGCGTGAAAGTGAGTCAGCTGCCTCGTTGTTGGTGCCTTTGATATGTCGAATATCGGTTGTCAACTCCGATATGTAGGCCAGCTGACGAATTTCACGGGCGAAGTACTTCGAAGAGTTCATACGGAACACATACACCAGAGGCTTATTGTCCGTGAGAATGTAAAATGGCTGGCCCTCCAAGAAGTGGCGATAGTGCTGGATGGTGGAGTGGATGGCAAGCAGCTCACGGCCAAATACGCTGTAGTGAGTTTCGGCAGGCTTCTCATTCTGAACAGCCCGTGCCGTGCTTGCGCTCCGAGCACGCGCTGTACATCTTTATTTTTTTCTAACACTGATCTCAGCACCTCCGCTTTATAGCGTCGGCGGGCGCCGTAGGGTAATGTTGATCAGGGTTGCACAGATATTAATTTGGGTCTAATGTGTACTTCATAAGCAAGGTATTCATTAGGTGGCGTAGATTTCTGATAGCATAGAGGCTCTTGATTTCAAGTGTTTCTTTATAGAACAGAAAGGAATTCAATACCACAGTGCATATCAATAGATCCATTGCTGCCTGCTATAAATGCAGCTCTATTGACTTGTTATAGCTGCATACCATGGGGCATCTAGCTGGAATTTTCTCGTGTTGCCACCTCTCTCCACTCTGGGGCTGCAGGTGACCACTGGCCATTGGCAACCTGCGCTGTGCCGGAGTAGCAGCAGCAGCACTGATTTCCCTGAGCTGCAGCCACGTCCGGAGCAGGCGTACCACTCGGCCTACAAACAGCCGGGCACCGGACGCGTCTATGACAAAAAGCCGTTCCGGTTTGAGGTGAAGAAGGGCAACGTCTACCACTGGTGCACCTGCGGATTCAGCCACATGCAGGTACTCCTGCCCCTCCCGTCTTTGTGGGGTGATGAAACTGTGACAATTAAATATTTCAGGTGAATAACAAATTTGCATAGCTCCCCTCTGCTTTGCAGTTTGATTGACTGTGCACTAAGTAGCCACTGTCAGGTGCTGCCTCAGCAAGCCTTGTCGTATTTACAAGGGATCAATAGGCATAGCAGTCATAAACACGTTACTTTCACTGGAAGCTGCTTCCATAAGCTGTCCTCACTACCAGCCATGCTCCTAACAGAACTGTGATGCACACATCCCTGAGTCTCCGCCATAACCATTCAGTGCAAAGTGATGAATTGTTACAAAAATAAAATAAGAGGCTTGCGCTCATGCACGAGAGGTGGCAGCACCAGCTACACACATAGTAACGGCCGTGTAGGCTAGATGGCACGAAAAGCAGCGGGCGGGAGAGCACGCAGCGAGGGAACTTAACTCCCTCTCCCCCTTCCTCTTATCCTTTCGCACAATACCTTCAGGTTCAGGGAGACTCCTTAAAAAGAGGACCACTCGTCCCGCCCAGGCAGAGCCGAGCAGTTTACTCTCATGACGAAGTCGAGGCACGACCCGCCAGACTATCGGAACAAGAACCGGCCCCACCCAGCTAGTTGTAGTCGTACACACTGCCGCCATCACATGCGATGAGCACGTAGTTCATGTCCATGATTTAGAATCTCTGTGACTCCTCTATCGGACAAACCGTGGGAAACTTTGTCGAGGCACTACTCGCCAGGCACTGCTCCCCAGTCCAAAAGACAGAGTAAAACACAACTCGAAATAGCACGAAATCCTAAACACGTAACAAGTGGTGGAGGTGCTCCTAAGGTCCCCAATATGGACAAAAAAAGAAAATAGGGAAGGCAACCACTCGGCGATACCGTGGAAACATAGTTGCGCAAATATTGGGGTTTGAATACAGGAAGCACTTCAAAGGAGAAGAGAAAAGCCGCAATTTGGACGAGCGCTTCAACGACTTATTCGCTGTTTGTGAGCAGGCTATCGCAGTCGCAAAAAAAA
Source organism: Amblyomma maculatum (assembly GCA_023969395.1). NCBI lineage: Eukaryota > Metazoa > Arthropoda > Arachnida > Ixodida > Ixodidae > Amblyomma > Amblyomma maculatum. The sequence goes on from JAJIZL010016878.1 coordinate 5,172, forward strand.
TTGGCAGCTGATGCCCACAGTGGAAAGAGCTTTAAGAAACCGCGTCATTCCTGCCAACGACCAACCAACGATGAACGATCAACAAAACACGCCGTCAATGAGGGCATTCATGCCACCTCCCGTGTCTAAAGGGACAGCTGGTGAAGACCTAGAGGGTTGGCTCCATATATATGAGAGGGACGGCCGATCACTCACATGGACAGACGAACAAAAAGCGGACAACCTAGTGTTTTTGCTCTCGTGGACATCACACAGGCCTGGTACATGACAGCACTGTGGGAACAAACACCGGAAACATGATCAGACTGGCAAAAGGCACTACGTGCGACCTTTGCAGGCACGCATGTACAAGAGTGGGCGTAAATTCGCCTACAGAAACGCAAGCAGTAGCCAGGGGAGACCTCACAGCAGTACACGGCTGGGGTGCTGCAGCTATGTGGACGGGCCAACGCGGCGATGATGGATGCAGAAAAGCTTCGGTACTTACTCCGTGGCTTGTGACCTGAAATGATGGAACGCGTGGCCATTTCTAACCCCAGCTCCACGCAAGAGTTCCTAGAATATCTGCAGCGCCTGACATACGTAGGAGCCATGGCACGCCATGCTGTTATGTCCATGCCGACGCACCCGCTGCCAGGTATCCCAACTGGGCACCCGGTAATGTCCTTCAGTCAAAAGCTGGCAACCTCCCTTCATGCTGCAGGCACCCCACCACAGGTCCTCTACGCACCTGGCCGTCATGGGTCATGAAAACCCTCAAAACAAGGGCACTGATACTGTGTTAGAGGCCATGCAAGAGACCCTGTGCACCGTGACTGCAGCTGTGGATCACCTCGGGCAACGTGACCATCAACTGTTCCCGCCATGTGGCTCAAGGACACAGGGAGGGCAGGTAGTTTGCTTCCGGTGCAACCGACCTGCCCACATCATGCGCCAATGTCCAGAGAACCAGGCACAGCAAGCTCCGGCCTCGCACCAGTCGTGAAGCCGGTACAGCAGAGTCCTGCAGACCGACCCGGTAGCAAACATGAGGATTCGGTTTACGCAACATTCCATCAGACACAACTCATCACGGTTGCTGCCACCAGAGAATGATACCATGCAGGGATGGCAGTTGGCATTATGCCTCAATCAAGACGGTACCCGCGACTCACCTGATATGACACGTGTACTGTGCTTAGAGGAATTGCAGCTCAAGGGCCTTGGTCGAATCGCTCACTCAGCCAAGACAGACATTAGGACCTAGTGTTGCCCGGACCCTGACGGCTGTTGACAACCAGATAGGTTACGTCCGTATGACCAAACCGGACATCACCTCTCTCACAGTACCAAAGGGTACAACTATTGGACGAGCCACCACCATCAGCAAGACAGCTCTCAGCATTTCTCTGCCCAGTAATCAAGAGTGTATGAGTCCAGCTAGGCAAAGAGCTGCCGTCTGAAGCCAGGCAGAGGTTCCAGGACCTGGTAAAAGAATACAACCACATCTTTTCTACAAAACAGGGTCCCATTGGGCACACAAACATCGCAGAACACGAAGTCCTGCCGAGACAGCCTGCCCAATCCACCAGAATCCCTACCAATACTCCGCATACGAGCGAAAAGCCATTGACGATGAGGTCGCCGAGATGCTGGTAAAGAAAGTTATTCGGGCTTCATTGAGTGCATGGCCGTCACCAATAGTGCTAGTACACAAGCGCAATGGATCATGGCGGTTTTGCGTTGACTTCCGCAAAGTCAACACCGTTACCAAGAAAGGTGTATACTCGCTATTTCGCATGGACAACATTATGGACAGGCTACAGGAAGCTAAATTCTTTTCCACACTCGATTTGGCATCCAGTTACTGGCAGGTTCCAATTAAGGAACAGGACAAAGAGAAGACTGCATTTGCTACAGGAACCGGATTCTACTAGTTCAGTGTGGAACCGTTCGGTTTGTGCAACACCCCCTCAACATTGCAGTGCACAATAAATAAGGTTCTGGCACACCAGCTATGGAAGATCTTCCTGGTATAACGACATTATTGTATTTTCCCGAACATTAGAAGGACATTTGCAAAACCTGCGTGAGATTTTCCAATGCATTGACGAAGCAGGACCCCGACTTCAATCAAGCAAATGCAACAAAGCTTTCAGCATCATCCGATATCTTGGCCACATCATCAGCGGACAAACCATTCGTCCAGATCCGAATAGCATTCGTGCCATCTGTGGAACAAAAGCTCCTACAAGCCGAAAATAAGTTTTTCCTGGGCCTGTGCGGTTATTACTGGAGGTTCGTCAAAGATTTTGCTCGTCTTTCATGGCCGCTGAACGAGCTCACCAAGATGGACACAAAGTTCGCATGGACTTACGGGTGCCAGGAATCTTTCAACACATTGAAGGCCTGGCTAACCAGTAACCGAGTCCTCCGACTATTCATTCCCACACTGCCCATCGAGCTCCATACTGACGCCTGCAGTTACGGGATCGGCGCAGTGCTGGTGCAGAAAGACCACAGAGAAGAGTTTATCGGATATGCTAGTCGTCACTTAAAGCAGAGGCGAACTACAGCATGACAGAACAAGAATGCTTGGCTGTTGTATATACCACAAAGCAGTTCCAACCGTACATATTCGGCTCACCGGTTACAGTTGTCACAGATCAAGCTAGCCTCACATGGCTAATGTCAGTAAAGACCCAAATAGACGCCTCATCCGATGGAGTCTGATGTTGCGGAGGTTCAACCTCACGCTAAGACACCGACTGGGCACAAAGAATATGAACGCTGACGCATTCTCTAGGTTGCCTTATGGTCCCGCTCCTGAGGACGAAGAGAAGCTCCCGCTCTTCGTGGTGTCTCAGGAGGACATTGGGAAGCTTCAGCTTCAAGACCCATTCTTACGGCTAATCACCAGGTACCTCCGCGAGCCGGATCAGCCTGTGGGAAAGAGGGGAAAGAAGATTGCTGACCTTTTTCCCTCGTGAACGGTACGCTGTATCGAAGGGCCAAGAGGTTTACTGAGGAAAGACTGGCACTTGCTGTGCCAAGAAGCCTACGACGCGAAATCCTAGCCACGTGCCACGATGACGTCACGGCTGGTCACCTAGGAGTAAAACGGACAGTACACTGAAGAAAATCTGCCAGCGATATTTTTGACCAAAAGCGTTCTTTGAGATTGCACACTACGTCCAGTCCTGCGCTGACTGTCAAGCAAGAAACATGACCAATACTGAAGCCAGCAAGCGAACTACAACCCCTTCCCCCGACTATGTACCCGCTTCAGCAAGTTGGAATGGATTTTGTGGGCCCGCTAACAGAATCCCGAGACAACAACAAATACATATTCGTTATGATAGACTACTACAGGAAATGGGTAGAAGCAGTGGCCACACCTGAGGCAACGGCAGCCTATGCAGCATATTATTGACTTGATAGTTTTAAAGCATGGCGCACATCACCGATCGGGGACGCCACTTCACTGCTGAAATGATGGAAGAACTCTTCCGGCTGACGAGTACTAACCACGCCCGCACCACAGCGTACCATGCACAAACCAATGGTCTTTGCGAGAGATTCAACCAAACAATGGCAGTAATGATCAGAAAGTATGTCTCCACCCATCACCGAGGTTGGGACCAGTTTCTACAGCACGCCATCTTTGCGTACAACTCTTCAGTACACGAAACAACTGGATACTCCTCGTTCTGCCTTCTCCACGGCAGAGAACCAACCTTGCTCGTTGACGCTGCACTAGGGCTCCCGCAAGAGACCAGAAGCAACCTGGACAACGTCGCTGCGTGCTGAGAAGAGGCCAGAGAACTCGTACGGAACCATGAGCTTAAGAAAAACAGCAAGGAATGTTACGACGCTGGAAGACTAATACTTCTGTCACACGGGCAAGTCCCAACTCCCTCGAACTTCTTTTCCATATGAGACCATGGAGGGAGTTCAGCCCTAAAGGAGTTGCCGCCGTGTCACACAGCTAAGAACCAGCTTCTCCGAGACGCCGTCGGGGTCCCATTAAGCGCTGTTTGTTTTGTTTATGCATATAAAATGATCAAGTTAAAAACGTAAAATAATTTTTAGCTGCTTTCTTTTCAACAGTTTAAATTGGCTTTAAAATATAAATATATCTTGATTCATGTGAAAGGAATGCGCTGTTACGTTTACTACCATATCGGGTTTGTCTGTTCTGCTGGCCACAATATGCTTGCGAAATTCTTGCGTGCATGCTTGGATATTTGCACATTTACTTTTTTCCATGCTTTGCGTTGTGCTACAGTATTAAAATTAGTTATAAATTCAAAATTAATGCATATGCATTTTTTTAACACCTGCACTGAAGCTCACAGGGAACCAGAGTACTCCCTTTACCTGCTCTAGGGAGATGATCAGAACTCCTTACGCTAGGAACTTCCTTAAACTTCCTTTCCTAAAGGACTGCTGTGTGACACACGCGTATCTCCATTGAGATAAAGACTACCTTGGTTGAAGGGAGTTAAAAGGAGTTCAGCCGTGCCCGTGTGACAGCGGTATAACCCAGAGCTTCACCTCAGGTTATCTAGTCTACATTCAAATGCCAACCTCAAAACACGGGCAGACTACGAAATTTCTTCATCCTTATAATGGGTCATTTCGAATAATGAGACGGACCTCTAAGAATGACTGGGACGTACAGTCGAAACGAGGAAAACGGGATATTGTAAATGTGGAACGGCTTAAACCGTACATTACTCGAAATTTCGCTGAGGATAATGTTCCGCTAGCAAGCAGCACTGCACTCGACGATGAGTCCACGGTCAAACCCGCAAGAGAGACCGCGCCAGCAACGAAGACGGGAGGCACCAGCAAGGGCGAGGTCAGCAGCGGATGGAGCTAAAAAGCGACTGCAGCAGGAAAGCAGTGTGAGTGATAGTGATATTGACAGTGATAGTGATCGCAAAAAACATGGCCATGGGCTGGTGGCGGCAGAAACAGTGACAGCAGAATCAGCGGATGGTACCAATCGACTACAGCAAAAAAACAATGCCAGTGATTGTGATGGTGGTAGTGATGGTGCCCGTGAAAGGCGCGACCCTGGACCGGCAACGGGAAGTGAAGTGCAAACGCGGGTAGCAAACAGTGAACACTATAACCATTGTGACAGCTGTGAAAGTGGCAAAGAAGAATTCTTCGACGCAGAAGGTTTTCCACTAAAACAGTGAACACTATAACCATTGTGACAGCTGTGAAAGTGAAAGTGGCAAAGAAGAATTCTACGACGCAGAAGGTTTTCCACTACCCACCAGGACTCCACTGATAACAGCCTCGACTAACATGTGGGACTCTAGACCTCGCAGGCTGCTTGTGAAGCCACAAAAGGATGACTTTATTTAACAACTATTAATACAGTGCTCTAAAGTATTGTGGAGCACTTAACAACAGTAGGTGGACACCATGCGTGATATTGTGATGCGAATAATTAGCGACATCCCTGAACGTGACCACTCGATGTGCATTTTTTGTTGGCATTTTTTGTATGTATATTAGTGATGTAGTGCGAGCGAGGACACTCAGTTTTTTTGTTTTTTTTTGAGATTGTGATGTTACAAAAATAAAATGAGAGGCTTGTGCTTATGCACGAGAAGTGGCAGCACTAGCGACACACGCAGTAACGGCCGCGTAGGCTAGATGGTGCGAGAAGCAGCGGGTGGGAGAGCATGCAGAGAGGGAGCTTAACTCCCTCTCCTCCTTCCTCTTATCCCTAGGGACAATACCTTCAGGGTCAGGGAGACCCCTTTACTATAGGACCGCTCGTCCTGTCCAGGCAGAGCTGAGCAGCTTACTTAGGACGAAGTCGAGCCATGACCCGCCAGACTATCAGAATGAGAGCCGGCCTCGCCCAGCTAGTTGTAGTCATGCGCGCTGCCGCCGCTACCACATGCGATGAGCACATAGTCCATGTCCATGACTTGGAATCTTTCTGACTTCTCTGTCAGACGAACCCCGGGAAACTGCAGAGGCACTCCTCGCCAATCATTGCTCCACAGTTCGAAAGACCAAGTAAAACGCAACTCGAAATAGCGTGAAATCCCGAACTTAACAGAATGAAGCTGTTTTTGAAAAAGGAGATCCTGTACCATAACATTAACTAAGGACATAATAGTTAAAGTTAGTGCTTAAAAACTACAGGGCGAGTTTAGTTTTGGAAGTGTGCTTGCCTTGTTCTGGCATGTTGAATGAGAGAGCTGCACATTGTGCAGTCTGCATACCAACCCATTGTGAGAACCAGAAGACATCAGTTTTTGCACAGTAGCGTGAAAGGCTCCATTCTCTGGAAAATCCGGCGCTGGCATTGCGAGTGAAAAATCATGTCCGTGGCTCTGGCAGGTGGCTGGCATGTCCAGGCACTAATTCGGTTGCCTGGTGTCACACATCTACATGACATGGCCGATTTTGCAAGGGATGCTTACTCTGGTCTCTTCTTGCAGATGGGGGAGGGGGTGAGATCAAAATCGAGCTTTCCAAGAACCTTGTATTCTGAGTCTGACTCAATACCCCTTGTCTACACGGGCACGTTTGTAATGCTTGGTTAAGCAAGGCCTAATATCTATGCTGGGTGGCCTTTCACATACGACTATATGCCAAAGATTATGTGTGAGATATTAGGAACAAATTAACGGGTCAGTAATTGGGTGAGTACAAGAGTTCATTTACACGAACAAGGATCCACAAGGAGAGCCAGTGAATGGAATCCATTAACACTATCTCATCATACCCTTAAAGTCAAAGCTTAAGTGTTGTCGCAAGTTTTTTCCTGCCACTTGTACATGGTTTTTTATGGAGGATGGTTTATTAGGGATGTTGTAAGTGGAAGAACCTGATTAACCTAGGGAATGTGGCGCTTGCCAAGGAGCTGGAAATCTGTACCACTGTAATGTATAAATTCATAAGTTACAGTTCTCAATCCAAAGATACCATTTTCTACCTTTCTGACTGTAAGTGGTGCTAAAGCCAGCTACTTGTGCCCTTTCAAATGGTGCTGTATGCCTGAAAAGCCAGCCTGTAAAACACAAAGGGGAAGTTTGCCTTACAAAGTGGGAAAGCACAATTATTCCTTGACGGGAGGCAAGAGTGATGGGAAAAGAAAGTTGCTGGTGATGCATGTTACGTGCAGGGTTTTGCCAGTCCAAGTCCCTTAGTCAGCTTTGTTAAGTCGCAACAAGTTCTCTTGCCCAGCCTCCTCTCCTGCACGACTTGCATCGTCCGCCATGTTCTTAATGCGCTCAGCTGGTTCGGCTGCATGCATCCTAGCTGTGTGTTGGATTGGAGACCTTGCAGACTCACGTTTTTGTCGCTGGGGACAGTGAAAATTATGGTAACTGATCTGGGTGCAAACAAGAAGCATAACATGGCACTGGTGCTCTGAAATTTTTATTTAAGTAGTATTTTGCCACAGACGGTGAGGGAAGCAAAAGTGTGTGGTACGGCGGCCGATTTCCCAGCTGGTATTCTGGCATGCTGTAATTTAAGCTGTTTTCAATGCAACCACAAAAAATGCTTCTTCCTGAATGGTATGTCGCCTCAAGAGGCTACAGGGCCATGTAAGTCATGTGTCTGTGTAGCTGCACATGCTGCATATCTTAATGAATTTAACGCAGAAAACAGGACGATAGATGAGACAGCATAAGCTCTGCCAACAACTGGAGAGTTATTGCAAGTGGAACAACAAATGGAAAGCACTGAAAGTGCCTGCTGCAGTGCGAAGAGAAACGTCAATAAAAGAAAATTTATCGAAAAAAAAGCATGCAAAAAAAAAAGGCTCTGTCCCTCTCACACCCATAACTCATAGAATTAACAACATGCTGTCGTATTTCTTATTCATTCAGAGCACTGTTCCACTTAACTGTGTCGTTAATTTTGATCAATCTAAGCACATGCCTTGCATGTGCTTAGAAGGCAAATCCCTGTTCAAAAAGGACGCCTAAACCGAAGATGATGCAACTAGACAAGTAGAAGTTCCATTACCTACAAGGCAGGTAAAACGTTTTTCAGGATCAGCACAGGCACGTCAGCCCTGCTTCACTGGATGCATGAAGTCTAACAGTGAACAGCATTACCACTATTGGCCCTGTGCATACCGTTTTAGCAGACATGCATATTGCGAGGGACATTAGAACATGGGCACAAAATTCAAAACGTAGAACTGGCAAACTAATTGTAAACAAACCTTTGTTGCTTAAATTTAGCATAACTTGAGCAACAAATGAATGATAGCAAACTAGTAAATGCCAGTCTCAATTATTGCAGCAATAAACTTTGTTGACATCTTTCTTACACAGTAAACCGAAAATGTACTCACGAGTTTCACATATCACCAACAGACATACTCTGCAGGGCGAACTCAGTGGATGCTGTATTCAGCTCATCGCTTGGTTAAAAGGTAGCTTTTGGTGGCTTAGAAGCCACAAGAACTACGGAAAGCATAGCTGGGAATATGTACGTCACACAGTTCACACTTTGACAGTTTGTGACAAACTTTGTTCCGAGCAATCTTGGTAAGCTATACAGCCTGTGCTAGCTGAGGCCGGCAGGTAAATGAATATTACTTGCCTAAAGCATGTAGTGTGTATATCCTTGCGAGAAATTCAGGTAATGCACAAGAACACACAGCGCGATGCTACCTTCCCTTAGTACGAAATAGGCCTGAAGCCAGAACACTTTGTTGTTCACTGTCAGAGTGTATGCCAAAATGCTCATAAAAATTGCACGGAGGCCTTCATGCACAGAGCCATTATAAAAGTGGGGGACAGGGTAGCTAGAGAGCATACTGGCAACCTCTCCAAAGAGAAGAAAGGCCCGATCAAGAAATGCGAAAGCATGAAAGCCTGTCATCCTGCAGGTAGGACAGAAATGGCAGAAATGCTGGAGCTAAGTAGTAAGCATAAGTTAAGCAACATCAGGCATTGATTGAGTACGCTGTGAAGAATATGTAGCCAAAAAGTGGTCATAAAGGGAGTTAGTCACTGGCAGAAATCAGGTGCATGATCCTCCCCCTTCCTGATGCAGCCTCCTGAGCAAGTAGACAAGCACTGAATGGATGACATCTATGCATATAAATGTATATTCATTTATGCTGAGTGCACTTTGCACCTTCTTGCAGACCAAACCAGGTACTTAGAGACTTTGAGGTGGTTTTAGGCTTTGCAGCTCCGCACAAAGGCTGGAGTGCCAAGTCAGGAGATTTGCTCACGCCTAGTTTACCAATGGCTACTAGCAGACATCCCATGACAGAAATCTGCCATAGCCACAGCAGACACTCTAGTGTGATGCTATCTATGGTTTGGAAGGGGCACCCAGTATGCTGTGGAGACAGCGTGCAGAGGGATGAGACACAGAATCGAGCCAGAGGTAGTCTCTGCCCATCAAAAAACCGGTGGCACTGTGATTGAACCCTTCACATCTCGCTTGTGAGGCGGCTGCTCAAGCCACTAGGCCAACACCGCTTTCGTTGAGCTCCTCTGAGTGTTGGCTTCTTTTATGCTTATATCTACCCTTCTGTACTGAATGCTTGAAAACTGTATTGCAGCTACTCGCCTGTGCCATGGCTGCATGCCTGTTGTCACTGCTGTGTGATGTTTACTGATAGCATTGAGCAGTGTTGTTAACAATGACATTTGACAGTTTGACACATCAGTTTGACATTGACACAGTAGGTCAGAAACCACACTCAGTGTTGGTGGCAAGAGTGACAATAGAACTATTATCATGTAACACTCTCCCTCCTTATATCGTTCACGCACTTTTGTATTGGTCCCAAGCTCGTGCAAATGGAAGAAAAAAGTCTGCTGTAGTTTTATGGTGAGAGCCATCACTGGGAAGCAACTCAAGCCTTTTGTTGTTGGCATGACTCCAAAGATAAAGAGGAGTGGACAATTTCTGACCGTAGCCTTCTTTAGCCAGTAGCTTGTTCAGCCCTTTTTAGTGTATGCAACTGGTGCCTTCATTATTCCAAATGTACCCCCCTCCATCATCGCTCTTAGCAGCCCAGTACCTGTCCTTCTATGTTCGTCAGCGTGGTGCTTGTGTTCTTGTCATCATCACTTGTGCATGTGCTATAGTGTCAACAAATTCCCTTGGTATCGCAGCCATTCTGTGATGGGAGCCACAGGAATCCGCACCTCAAGATTACCCTGAAGCCTGTGCGGTTTGTGGCGGAGGAGACACGTTCCTATTGGTTCTGCAACTGCAAGCAGACCGGCAACCGGCCTTACTGTGATGGCTCGCACAAGAAACCACACGTTCAAGAGATGGTGTCAGTCATCAAATGACCGGCTGTTGTTGTGGGGCAATAAAACTGTTTTGGTAGTGCACCTCCTCTCCTGCTGACCTCCAATCAATCCTGCACCACATTTACCTTCCTAACAGCCCTTCACATGACATACCCTGACCACTTGTTTCCCTTGATCTTGGGCACTCTGCGCGAAAGGGCCAGCAGAGGTGAAAAAAAGTGTAAACAGAAGCAGTGCACACTGTAACGCGCCTAAGGCAGAAACAGCAGCTAGTGTGTGGGCTTGCGGAATCCACAAAAGCAGCCAGTGGAACCCCAGCCCTAATACGTATCCCTGGTGCAGCGACTGTCCTCAACACCCTCATCCACATCTGATGAGGCTACAACGGTAAACCATCACACCTGAAAACAGCACACTGAGCTCTCAAAATTTCACTTTTTGAACAGAATTCGCTAATCGATTTGTGCCACACTGCTACCATCCTCGAATAGTGAAAGTGTGGTTTGCACACCTTCTAGCAATCGGAAATTACGAATCTATATTTGATATAAACTGGCAGCAAAACATGGCAAATTGTTTTTTGTTTTTGCTTTTTTCACTCACAGCAACTGTTATGCTTAGAGCTGTCACAAACTATACCGATGATTCAGTGAAAAAATCTTTAGGGGTGTGCAAATATTGAGATATTCGAATACCATTGTGGTAAAAAAATTCCTTCAAATATCAAATCAAAGAACTGATTAGTGAAATGAAAAATTAAAATCTAGCAAACATTGTTTCTCTTATTTCAGAATGCACATAGTATTTGCAAACAAAATTAGACGAACTGTGCAGACGTGCTGCCCTACTGAAAAATTTAAAATAAATTTTATACAGGATTCCATATACCCGTTTTTTTGTGTTACATCGCTGCTTAATACAGCAAACTCTATTAGTGCCTTGAAAGGACCAGAAATGTCCGAATTCACTGGAAGCTCAAATTGTCATAAGGGCCTGAAAAAACTGCCGAAAAGCATTTGCATCACAGTAATTTTATCTGCTGTGCACCTCCACAATGGTTGTCTGCATTTGAGATGAAACCCCCCTCCTTATGCATTGGCAGGGGAATGCAAAAGGGGCATTTGCCCCCCCCCCCCCCCCTCTTCAGAAGAAACCTTGCAGATATGCATCAGATGAAACCCAAGTGAGAACAGCGTTTTTCCAATTTCATCACATATTTTATTCATACTGCCAAGAAGGCCCTCTTCACAAAGTGGCCCCGGCGGCTGTATTTATTATACCTTATTTACACTTTAGGATGCTTCACTGCAGTCATGCAGTCAAGCATTACTGTGAAGCATGAGAGTGGTAAAACTGCGGAGAATTAGAAACTTTTCAGTGTTTGGTAATTTTCGAATATATTCAGAAAGTTACGAATATCAGTTTTCAAATACAAATCGAATAACCTGTATTCAATATCTAGAATATTCGCACTCCTCTAAAACTCCTTTTGCAACATCCGTTTCTTTTTCGAGTTCTTAGTGCGAAAATTTTTCTTTATTTCAACTAAATGTATTTCTAAAATTATTAAAAAAATATTGTTTGTGGCCAATTTTTTGTAATCTTCAATTTGAACTCAAAACCACTATTTGCACACCTCTAATAGATTCTTTTCTGGCCGTGGTTTGCAGATTTCATCTGCAATTTAACTTGGCAGTATTGGAAAAAATTTGATTCACACTCACCTTTCAATATGAGAGTTTGCATTGCACCCCAAATTTTGATATTTGAACGACTCTACGCCATCATCATCATCAGCCTGACTATAGCCACTGCAGGGCGAAGGCCTCTCCCATATTTCTCCAATTAACCCGGTCCTGTGCTAGCTGCATCCACTTGACCCCTGCGAAGTTTCTAACCTCATCCGCCCGCCTTTCTGCCACCCCCTGCTATGCTTTCCTTCCCTTGGAATCCAGTGTTACCCCAAGCGACCATCGGTTATCATGTCATGTCCATTTCTTCTTCTTAATTTTTACTAGAATGTCGGTAACTTGAGTTATTTCTCTGACCCACTCCGCACGCTTTCTATCTCTTAATGTTACCCCTACCATTTTTCGTTCCATAGCCCTCTGGGTTGTCCTCAACTTAAGTAGAACTCTCTTGGTTAGCCTCCAAGTTTCAGCCCCATAGGTGAGTACAGGCAAGATGCAACTGTTGTATACTTTTCTCTTGAGCGATACCGGTAAGCTGCTAGTCATAATCTGTGAGTGCTTGCCAAATGCGCTCCATCCCAATCTTATTCTTCTTGTTATTTCCTTTTCATGGTCCAGATCTGCGGTAACTACCTGTCCTAAGTAGACATATTCGCCTACTACTTCCAGTACTTCGCTACCTAATGTAAACTGCTGTTCCTTTCCGAGACTGTTGAACATTACCTTACTCTTCTGCATATTTATTTTTAAGCCTACCTTTCTACTTTTCCTGTCTAGGCCATCAATCATTATTTGCATTTCATCCCCCGAGTTACTTAGCAAGGCAATGTCATCAGCAAATCGCAGATTACTGAGGTATTCTCCATCTACCCTTATCCCTAAATGCTCCCATTCCAAGTCTCTGAATACTTCCTCTAAGCAAGCTGTGAATAGTACTGGGGAGATCGTGTCTCCTTGCCTAACACCTTTCTTTATGTGAATTTTGTTGCTTTCTTTATGCAGAACTATGGTTGCTGTGCAGCCACTATATCTTCCAGCACTTTCACGTACGGCTCGTCTACCCCGATTTCGCAATGCCTGCATCACCGCCGGGGTTTCAACTGAGTCAAATGCTTTTTCTTAATCAATGAATGCTATGTATAAGGGCTAGTTATATTCCGAGTATTTTTCAATCACCTGGTTGATAATATGGATATGATCGATAGTAAAGTACCGTTTCCGAAAACCTGCTTGATCCTTTGCTTGATTACAGTCTAAAGTTGTTCTGATTCTATTAGCAATTACCCTAGTAAATACCTTATATGTAACAGACAGTAAGCTGATTGGTTTGTAATTTTTAAGGTCCTTAGCATCCCCTTAAGAATGAGGATAATGTTTGCATTCTTCCATGGTTCCGGTACCGTCGATGACACCAGGCACTGCGTATACAGGGTGGTCAGTTTTTCTATCATGATATCCCCCGTCCTTCAACAAATCTGCAGTTATCTGATCCTCTCCAGCTGATTTCCCCCTTTTCATAGTTTCTAATGCTTTTTTGACCTCGTCCTTCGTCACTGGTGGAACTTTTCCCTACCACCAATGTGGTTACGGTCCCGACTACTTTGGCTACTATAGAGATCTGTATAGAATTCCTCGGCTACTTTGACTATCTTGTCCATATTCGTGATGACGTTGCAGCCTTGTCTCTTATGGCATACATCTGGTTTTTGCCTATGCCCAATTTCTTCTTTACCACTTTAAGGCTTCCCCCGTTCTTTACAGCATGCTCAATTTTCTCCATGTTATACTTCCTTACATTGGCCACCTTGTGCTTATTGATTAGCTTTGATATCTCGGCCAATTCTATCCGGTCTGTTGGACTGGAAGCTTTCATACTCTGCAGTTTCTTAATCAAATCTTTCGTCTCCTTAGACAGCTTACCAGTATCCTAACTATCCTACCGCCTACTTCTACAGCGCACACAGTAATAATATCTCTGAAATTATTGTTTATTGCTTCTAGGGTAATGTCGCCATCCTCGGTTAGAGCTGAATATCTATTCTGTAGCGAGATCCTGAACTCTTCTGCTCTCCCCCTCACCGCTAATTAGTTGATGGATTTCTTTCTTACTAATCTGTTGCGTTCCTTCTTCATATTTAGGCTAATTCGGGACCTCACCATCCTGTGGTCATTGCACCGCACTTTCCCGATTATTTCTACATCTTCCATAATGGCGGGGGTTGACCACAGTATGAAATCAATTCCATTTTTAGTCTCCCCGTTAGGACTTTTCCATGTCCATTTCTGGTTCTTCCGTTTGCTGAAGAAGGTATTCATGATTCTTAAGTTATTGCGCTCTGCAAATTCAACTAGTAACTCCCCCCTGCTATTCCTAAAACCAATGCCATAGTCACCTACTGCCTGGTCTCCTGCCTGCTTTTTCACTACCTTGGCATTGAAGTCGCCCATTAGTACAGTATACTGCGTCTTTGATTAAGAAATGCCAGAGAATGAAAGCTTCCAATCCAACGGACCGGATTGAATTGGCCGAGATATCAAAGCTAATCAATAAGATTGAGCATGCTGTAAAGGACGAAGGAAGCCTTAAAGCGGTAAAGAAGAAATTGGGCATAGGCAAAAACCAGATGTATGCGATAAGGGACAAGGCGGGCAACGTCATCACGAATATGGATAAGATAGTCAAAGTAGTCGAGGAGTTCTATACAAATCTCTACAGTAGCCAAAGTAGTCAGGACCGTAATGAGATTGGCGGTAGGGAAAAACATTCAGACGTTTCACCGGTGACGAAGGACGAGGTCAAGAAAGCATTAGAAACTATGAAAAGGGGGAAATCAGCTGGAGAGGATCACATAACTACGGATTTGCTGAAAGACTGGGGGGGGATATCGTGTTAAAAAAACTGACCACCTTGTATACGCAGTGCCTGGTGTCATCGACGGTACCTGAACAATGGAAGAATGCAAACATTATCCTCATTCATAAGTAAGGGGACTCTAAGGACCTTAAAAACTACAGACCAATCAGCTTACTGTCTGTTACGTATAAGGTGTTTACTAAGGTAATCGCTAATAGAATCAGGACAATCTTAGACTTCAATCAAGCAAAGGATCAAGCAGGGTTTCGGAAACGGTACTCTACTATCGATCATATCCATACCATTTCCCATATATCCATACCAAAAAGCATTTGACTCAGTTGAAACCTTGGCGGTGATGCAGGCATTGCAAAATCAGGGGGTAGACGAGCCGTACGTGAAAGTGGTGGAAGATATATACAGTGGCTGCACAGCAACCATAGTTCTGCATAAAGAATGTAACAAAATTCCCCTAAAGAAAGGTGTTAGGCAAGGAGACACAATCTCCCCAGTACTATTCACAGCTTGCTTAGAGGAAGTATTCAGAGACTTGGAATGGGAGCAGTTAGGGATAAGGGTAGATGGAGAATACCTCAGTAATCTGCGATTTGCTGATGACATTGCCTTGCTAAGGAACTCGGGAGATGAACTACAAATAATGATTGATGACCTAGACAGGAAAAGTAGAAAGGTAGGCTTGAAAATCAATATGCAGAAGACTAAGGTAATGTTCAACAGCCTCGAGAAGGAACAGCAGTTTACATTAGGCAGCGAAGTACTGGAAGTAGTAGGCGAATATGTCTACTTAGGACAGGTAGTAACCGCAGATCCGGACCATGAAAAGGAAATAACAAGAAGAACAAGATGGGGATGGAGCGCATTTGGCAAGCACTCGCAGATTATGTCTAGCAGCTTACCGGTATCGCTAAAGAGGAAAGTATATAACAGTTGCATCTTACCTGTACTCACCTATGGCGCTGAAACGTGGAGGCTAACCAAGAGAGTTCTACTTAAGTTGAGGACAACCCAGAGGGCTATGGAACGAAAAATGGTAGGGGTAACATTAAGAGATAGGAAGCGTGCAGAGTGGGTCAGAGAAATAATTCAAGTTACCGACATTCTAGTGGAAATTAAGAAGAAGAAATGGACATGGGCAGGACATGTAGTGCGAAGAGAGGATAACCGATGGTCGCTTAGGGTAACAAACTGGATTCCAAGGGAAGGAAAGCGTAGCAAGGGGCGGCAGAAAGTTAGGTGGGCGGATGAGATTAAGAAGTTCGCAGGGGTCAAGTGGATGCAGCTAGCACAGAACCGAATTAAGTGGAGAAATATGGGAGAGGCCTTCGCCCTGCAGTGGGTATAGTCAGGCTGATGATGATGATGACTGCATCTTTGCTTTTCGCATTGCCGATTCTACATCTTCGTAGAAGCTTTTAACTGCCTGGTCATCGTAACTGTAGGTGCATAGGCCTGTACAACCTGCAGTTTATACCGCTTATTAAGCCTAATTACGATGCTTGCCACCCTCTCATTAATACTACAGAATTCATCTATATATTACCCGCTATATACTTATTGACAAGGAAACCTACTCCTAGTTCTCGCCTCTCCGGTAAACCTCGATAACACACTACATGCCCATCCTTCAGTACAGTATATGCCTCATTCGGCCTCCTAGCCTCACTAAGCCCTATGACATCCCATTTCATACCCTCTAGTTCCTCTAACAGTACTGCTAAACTAGCTTCACTAGCTAGGGTTCTGCGTTAAACGTTGCCAGGGTCAGTTTCCAATTTGCTTTCCAATTTCCAATTCCAATTTCCAAGTTTCCAATTTGCGGCCTGTCCAGCGGAGCCAGGAATTCTTAGCAGCCCCTGCTGCGTCACAGGTCTGACCGCCGCCGTGGTCAGTTGTTCCGCAGCCGCTGGTGACTGAGGGCCGGGGTTTTACGGAACTAATCATGAGAGGTTGCAGCCAAGTACTGCACTAGGGTGGCCAATTCCTGTTCTGGTGAGGGAGTGCGTTGCCGGAGGTGTTCATCGGCATCAGGTCACACCCCAAACCTGTTTATGCAATTCCATCAACACGCATTTTTTTTTTTTTATTTTGTCCGGTGGAGAAATGCGCGGCACCGGGATTTGAATCCCAGACCTCTTGCATGCGAGGCAGATGTTCTACCGCTACGCCACCGCTGTCATGCATGTCATTAAAGAAGTGCGAGCACTGTCCAGCAACAGTTCGAAGATCCAGCCCAAGCCCGTCGACTGGGTTTTGGCGGCAACCACCAGCGTTCCTCAAAAGAACGCTGACCACCCTCTTTCGCCCCCATAGAAGTTTTCAATCAATAAAGGAGATTCACTCACTGGGCGTCTGGTAGAACCACACAAGTCTTTAATATCACAGAGCTTGTTTGCTGATAAAAACACCGAGGGTGGAAAGTCTTTGTACAGGCAGGAACCACACAACAGTCATGTATGTGCACCACATTCCCAGAGGATCACCGCTAGAGCACTGCTAGAGGTGAATGCATGGCGATTCGTGCACGGTCGTCCAGTCCATCTGCAGCAGAACGGCCATTTTGATGAACTTGAGCAAAACACAGAAGCGTGCTCACTATTCACTGATTTTTGGTGCGAAAGCATTACTTTAGGTACTTAAAAATTCACATACACACCGCTAATAGCATTTTTCTCAGCAACTGACACTATACTATAAGCTTGGATTACTTCTCACTTGTATGCACACTATGGAAAATCCCACAGCAGCAATTCTATTTTGTCTTTTGCCTTTCATTCATCTTACCAAGTACAGTATAGCAGTGCAGCCTCCGTTGAACTTAATACAGCGTGGCTGTAAGCCAGTTGGTGGGACATGTAAAGAAGTTTCCATCGATTCAGATCGTTCAGACTAGCATTGCTACAGCATACGCGAGCAAGGTTTCATTTTTATCAAGTCTCAGTGCATTTAAAGACAGGCCTCCGAAGGCTGTGCAGACATGTTTTTGGATATCAAATATCAAAAAGGCTGTTTCGGGACACAACTGCGCAGCAGGCTTAGCAAATGCCGCTTCGATGCCAACTGTTATAACAGTGCCCCAGCCCGGAGAGCATGCAAAATGGAGGACGTGACGAAAACTGACATTGTAATTGTAACCTCAACAAAGCCCATGTGTTTGGGGAAAAAGTCACTGAGGTTCTGTCCCATCAAAGCAGTCTTGGACCGAGTGGACCCATCTGGCCATGCCTCTTTCCCGACCGCACACTTCCGCCAGCCAGCCCCATGGTTCAAAAGTGGGATTAGCATACTGGCACACCCCTTGGTGGAGATCGGTGCAGTGAAATGCATCACAGTGCATTAGTTTTCATTATGGGTGCACATTCGTAAAAAGCTTAAATTTATTTTTAAAAAAAGCGCTATCTGCCCATTTCTAACTTGCACATAGTAAATCAATACCAAATAAATTTGGCCACAGACAAAGCCAAACGTTCATTGTAAATATTTCCTTTTTAGCATTTGTGCACAACTTGCGCCGCTAATCATGGAACGGATTCAAAGAAAGTTTCCTGTCTAACAGTTCCAAGCAAACAAGAAAAAAAAGGGAGCCCCATACCATTTGTTCCTAGGATAGGGCAATGCTCCACGGTGGTCCAGCCCGCAGCCGTGAAAGAGACTTTCCTGCACAGACAGGCAGACCAGCTGGTGATTGGCACAGCACTATTTGTACAAAGCAGAAATTTGGTCGTTTGTACTGCTCCACAGCGAATCCCTGTCCTCAAAATGCACTGATTCCACAAAGATCTATTGCTCAGACACCTCAAGTGAAGACATCCTCAAAGACCAAAGCTAGGAAGAGAACATGTTCAAGGACGTTTCGGCCTCTATAGACGATGCTCTCGTAACAGACATTTATGCAAAACAAAGTAAAAAAGCTTGTGATCAGGTCATCCTGATGGTGAGTATCTATTTAGTCAAGTTAGAAGGGCAAATGTTTCAATTTCAGATCGATAAATTGCCATTAACAGGTTACATAAACCAGCTAATCCCATTTGGTAAAACAACAAGCTCAACATAACCCCAATCAAAACTGCTGTGGAAGCAATACCCCTGTGCAACGGACCGTGCAACTCTGATGCTGAGAAGAAATCTCAGATAACTGTTAGCATAAACCCACAAATAAGCCTCCTTCATGAGAAACTCTCGTGCAAATGGCCCACTGTACAAAGTTTAGTTACTGCACCGCTGATTTTATCAACAGCAACGTGGGCGTGGGCGCCTGCTCACATGCAAAAACTTCAATTGATTTCCTCTGAATTGCCAGCATCTTCGTTCAGTGAAGAGCAAGGTGCTCGAATATTCAAAATTTCGAATACAAATCGAATATGTTTGTTATTTGAGTTGTATTTAAAAAACTGACAGTATTCATAACTTTCTAATATTAAAAAATTTCCGAATACTACACCGAAAATTTTCGATTTCACTGCAGTTCACTGCACCGCACGCTTCACCGCATGGATTGTGCCGTGAAGCGTCCTCAAAATGTGATGGAGTCGATTTGTAAAGAGGGACCTTCTCTTTCGAGAAGACGGCCTTCCCGACAGTGTGCACAAAGCATATCACTAGATGAGACCGAGAAAAAACATACTTCCCGACAGTGTGCACAAAGCATATCACTAGATGAGACCGAGAAAAAACATAGTTCTCACTTGAATTTCGTGTCAAATGCATACAATCACTGTGCAGGTGTTGATCAAATAAAATTGCTGTGATGCGAACAGTTGTCAGCAGTTTTTTTTTTAAGGCAAATTCGACAATTCGAGCTTTTGGTTAATTTAGAGGTTTTTTTCTAGTTCCTCGAAATCTGAATTTATGGCAGTTTACTGTATTCAGCAGCAATATCATAGCTTCACCAGTTCCATGCAGGTCCATCCTACACAAAAAAAAAAAAAAAAAACACTGGTATATGGAACCTTGTATAAAAGGTACACTGGATTTTTCAAAAGTATGGTATATGCTTCTGTGCAATTCTAGTTTATTTTAATAGTGAGTAGAACATGAGTTTTCAAATAAGATGAACAATGCTTGCTATTTTTAATTTTTCATTCCTTTTCCACCAGTCAGACATTCGATTCAATATTCGTGTTCAATTCGTATAAGAAAATTTCAACATTATGCCCCTAATGTACACTGAATTTGTCAGTAAGGTATATGCTTCTGTACAATTCTAGTTTGATTTTATTTACATATACTACACACCTTTGAACAGTGTTTATTATTTTTAATTTTCCTTCTTTCACCGATTAGACATTTAATGTTCGGTTCAGTATTCAAAAGAATTTTTTTCCATATTTGTATTCAATTGTAATCAAAACTTCAGTATTTGCACATTCCTAATGAAGAGCAATAAACTCGGCAACCAGGCACCTGGTCAAAGAAACCTGCATCTGCAACACAGGTGCTGGAGGAGAGGGCAAACATGCTGCTGCTGTGGCAACCTCTTTGGTGATATACTATAAAAAATCAGTCACCCTCAAGCATGGGTTAACACCAATTCCATTCCAAGAAGGGCTTGTTCATGGAGTACAGCGTCGCATAGAAAACTTAAATCCACAGGTACGCACATAGCATTTTGTCTTAAAATATAATTTACTGAAATCCATTTGCAACATTCAGGATGTTAATGAGAGATATTGCTGAGAGAAAATGCTCCAAATGCAAGTGCAGCACGCCCAAAACAGTCAGAAGCAACTCGGCATAAAACGCTTGAGCAGAAGGAATCTGACAGCATCTGTGTTTCTGTTGGTCAACCAAAACAAGCAGCTGCTACCATGCATGGAAAATCTGAAGTGCCATCTTGTCCTGTTTGTGTGCCACAGCGCCTCACCTTGCAAGGCAGCATGGTTGGTCATCCAGCGGCGGGCATCAAGTGGCCGTGTCCACCACGAAGGCAGCCAGCCAACAGGATCCCGCAGCCTGAGAGGAAGACGAGCACAACCAAAGTTCGGATTTGAGATAACTGGAAACTCAACCAGACAGGTCAACGGGTTTAGGTCTGTGTGAAGAACATGTGCGTGAGTGGGGAGAATTTGATAAAAGACGAAGAAGAAAAACCACGTTTGGAGAAAGAAGAAGAGGAAAACGTGGAGGTTGGCTCGAGGAGCGCGAGGCACGAGCAGGGGAGAACAGGCGAGCAGCGGAGCCAATCGGCTGTCCAAGGAGCTCGGAGTGGTGCGTCTTCTGCCAGGCCTGACCCGGGAATCCAGACCTGGGGCCTGCCGGCCGTATCCTGTCCTGTTCCTCCTGTTGTCCACGAAGCTCGGAACGGTGGTCGGGCCCGGGTGTGCCACAGCGCCAGCTCTTCCCCGCTGCTGTAACGGCAGATCTTCACTGGCACGAGCGTTCGGCGCCGTGCTGAGCCTAGGCACATCGGGGAGACCAGACCCATTGGTCGTGGTACGACAACCCAAGGCCTTGTGCTTCCACTGGGCCCCATTCGGTGGCCTAGCCTTCCGTTAGACCTGCCGAGGCTCTACGTCAGCGACCCTACAACGCCTGAACAACTGGAGCGAGCGTCTACACCTACTTCCCGTACCTGCCTACCCAACGAACTGGTGACTGTAGACAATTTTGTGTTTAGTCTTCGTCCTACTTGCTTGTCCTACTCTCGTCCCGTCCATATGTGTACATAAAATTATTCGTTGTTAAATTGGTCGGTCTGGTCATCTATTTAGATTGCTGTCTCTAAATAAGCCACAGAACAAGGTGGCCAGAAGATTTAAAGAAAAGAACCTCACAGTCTAAAATGAGCACTCAAACAAGCACAGTCTTGTGTGTGTATACACAGCTTGCGCAGAAACTTGGCAGTAACTTGTCCAGGAAATAAATCTGGATGCATCCGCTTGACCAACTGGAATCGCATATCTGCAATGACACCTCACATGATAGACTGCAGCAATCTGCACATTGCCATCTTCGTTTGGTTCGAGTTGTGTAGGGATAATTTTGTCTAGACACCTTAGCCTGCGGACTGCGTTTCTTACCACATAAACAGGCTGCCCATGCCACCATAAACTGCACGAACACAGCAGCATGTGACTGTGTATGACCTCTGATGGCGCCATGAGCAACTTGGCACATCTTCGCACCAGTTACTTTTCGTGTGCTGCAAATCTTGAGTCGTCTATGCACACCTGGCATTTCATTCAATAAATTCTAGGAACATGCAAAACCCGTAAGCCAGCATAGTTGTGCTTACAATGCACTTTACATTTGATGAATGAAACAAAACAAACCAATGGATGTAGAACTTAGTGCGTCCATTTGTTTGTTCCCCTTCGCCCGTGAAGGCCCGTGAAGCGTACAGCGCATTGCAAGCACAATTAAGAACGAGCTAGGCCCACACTTCAAGGAAAACTTCTTGGTGTGAGCATGACTTCTATTCTTCTAAGGTGGGCTTTACCAGGCTTAGCTTTTTATTTCCTGCAGTATTTCGTTCCGGCCATGATTTTTCACTCAGCTTACAATGTACTAACTTCAATCCGTCTTCGTAGGGAACACTTATTTTCTCGATTTCTTGGAGTCGTGCTTGTGTAGCACACACATATGCTTCTTCATGTGATGCCCACTACTTTAGACATGGGTGAGAACCCGTCAAACATTTATGATGTGCCCCTGTGCTGTGGCTCTTGTTATGTTGTGCATAATGTCACTGAATCAATGGCGTAACTGCATCTCTAGGATAGAGTGCTGTGAGTACGCTTAAAGATTTGGTATGAATGGTGCTGCTCTTCATATTCTCATTTGCTACTTTTTTCTACCGCCACAAAGACTGCAAAATGCTCAGTAGTGAAAATGAATGCACACTGTGGTAGCCTTCGTTTTCTCTCACTTTTTCTGTATCACTGCACTTCCGACATAGCGTGGTGATTTTGAACCATCTGAGTAAAGGGCTGGGCAACCCTAGTGGTTTTCAATTTGTGCTAAGTGTTCTTGAAAGATGTGCTCAGGCATTGTTTTTCGATATCTTGGCTTCCTTTGAAACATAAGGCCCGGTGACTGACGTTTGACATGATCTCTACAAAGCATTTACTAAAATCAATGGAGCAATAAAGAAGGCTAAGAGAGTTTCTAAGTGCCAGAACGAGCGAGGCGAGATGGGAGTAGCAATTTCTAATGAATCAATATGTTTCTACCAGAGCACAAGCTTTCCAGCCAAACAGACTTCGCATCATCCCAGTCATTTCTTTGAATACATTTGAATTCCCGGTAAAAACTCTAAGAATAGCTCTACCATAAAATATTTTTGCTGATGTAATAGTCTCTACCTTTGCAGCAAATACTAAACTGCATCTGGAAGCATCCTTCCCTTCAGATGCCAGCATGCAGCCAAGTCTCTGTTAGGCAGTACAGGTCCATGATCAAACACCACAACATTTTCAGTCAATTTAGATGATTCACCATTCTATCCACAGACACTCTGGTAGTAAAAAGTTGACTTATTTTGCCCCATTAGGGTCAAAGGTAGATTCTTTTACAGAGTTAGCTCTACTACACTCATTTGGGAGTTTCACATTATTCCTGGATCGACCCTCGACCTCGGATATAACAAACACATGACCTCGGTTATTGCAAAGATGCACACATACTACATGATCTGTGATATACCAAGCACACAATCACGGTTATAAAGAAGATGCATGCATAACACATGATCTCGTATATAAGAAACATGCAGTCTCAGTTATAACGAAGATGCATGCATACCATGCGATCGCAGATATAATGAACGTGTAACCACAGTTATAACGAAAATACATGCATACCACAATTTTGGACATACGGAGCTCAACTAATGCTTGATATTTATGTTCGGCAGCGTGGGAGTGCTGAATGTTTTCCGTAGTATCTTCGAACTTCAAGCAATCTGTCAGAGGCCCAAAATATCGGTGAAAAAGACAAACCTCAGGCCATGGATTAAAGTTGTCAAGCTGACCAAAGTGACTGGCACTTCAAATATTAGCTTGCCTTCAAAATGGTGGAGCATGCATCAGCGCACTCTTTGAAGAACTCGCCAACACTTATGGCGAATTACAATCGCAGAACTGGAGCAGCGCGCACGCTCCATCACAGAACGCCTCAATCCGGCGGAGAGCACGCTCCCAGACTCTGCGTTTCGAATACTCTTGCTCTGGCCGGAGCAAGTAGGTGGCGCTCGCGAGCAAACGGAGACGGAGAAAGTACCCATCATTCCTAGCACTTACCCGCGCTTTTCGTGCGCTCGCGTCGTCTGCTTTGCAAGCCTGCAGCCTTTCTTCCCTTTGATATGGTGGTTACACCAGCCGTTTACGCAATTATATCCTCCTTGCTCGAAGAGCCGAGCGCGGACACACACGGTAAGACTCCTTCAGCACTTTCTTTAATATAGAAGAAAACTTCGGTTCACGTACCGAACGTTTGCAGTCTTCCAGAGCCGAGCTATAACGTGCGCGGCTTTGAGTTTACACGGACGATGGACATATAAATAGTTGATTCTTGATTCTTCGACAGATGAGTCGGAACTACTGCTCTCCGACTCGCTGTCCTCAAGCAAAGCGAGCGCAAGAGCGCGACGCGAATCACCATCCATGGCAGCGGCAAATACTGATCGTCTGCTATGGAGTGGCGCGTTGCAGAGGCAGAAGCCAACGCGGCGAGCCACCGGAAATGGATGCGCTAGCTAGCGCATGCGCAAGCGTCGCTCGGAAAATCACGTCACGCAAACTTCCGGTCGGTTCCCCCGATTTCGGCGGAGCAGTTTTGACTGCTCCGCGGAGCGACCCTTGCTCGGCAATTGCTCCCGTTCTGCGTTTGGAAGACGCAATCCGTGTTCCGGATCTGCGTTTGAAAGACAATTGCTCCGAAAGGAGCAGAAAACGTTGCTCTGGAAGTGCTCTTGCTCTGCGATTGGAATTCACCATTAATGACTGGCTGCCACCACTCTGCGAAATTAAAAAAATATTTCAGGAAGTTATGCTTATATACATGCTTTTATGAATTGCACTCTCTACTCAGGCTGCCCATGTGTTTCTTATTTCAAAAATACTCATTTGAAATGACATTTCATTATTTCCTAATCTATTCTAGGATGTTCATGATTGCTCATCGCTAAAGGAAGACAATGTAGGCGCACTGCGAAATCAGAAAACTATTCCTTGTGCTTCTATGAGCACTAAGCTCACGTTTCACCCCATCTGCTGCGGCACCAGTGAGTGCCTCCTTCGATGCCAAACTCGGTGTTAGTCAAAAGAAACGTGCGGGTCGAAGAAAATGTGCTGTGTAGATGTCTGCCAAGCAAAAAATAAACACTGGTCAAGGAGGAAAAGTGTGCACACCCTACCAATCATTTCCTGCTTCCACCTTGTCGAGGCTGCCCACGGAGGCCACCCGGTGGCAACCTGCATACAGAGCAAGCAGACTGTGGGAACAGCGCACACCCCACCTGCCCAGACACAGACGGTGGCCAGACTCACCTGTGGCCAGGTCCCAAAGAAGGAGCACGGATGCCGACCAGCAGCATGTATTTCCGCCCACGGCGGAGTTCCTGCACATGCAGAACACTGATTGAACCCTTGTGGTAAAGGCAAGGGGAGAAGAAATGAGTTTCAACAGGAGCCTGCAGATGCAGCATAATTAGGAGAGTAATTACAAAAACATAATTTGAAGGCAGATAAAGTTCCCTCCATGGCGTAGTGGTCAGTGTTAAAAGCCAAGAAATGTGTGACACCTAGTTCGAATTCCACCAGTGGTGCTATTTGCCCCGCCGCAGTGGCACAATGGTTAAGATGGCCGAATATTGTGCGAGAGTACCAGGGTTCGAACCCAACTGCCGGTAGCTGCATTTCAATGAAGGCGAAACAAAGAGGCATCCAGCGCTATGTGATGTAACTGCACGTTAATCATCCCAGGTGGTCGAAATTACTCTGGAGCCCTCCATTAGGGCATCTCTTTCTCTATATCCACTTTCACTACCACCTTCCTCCCTTTCCTGAAAGCCTAGTTCAGGTGTCCAAATAAAAAGTTGACAGATACTGCGCCTTTCCTTTCCTGTAAAACAATTTATTTAAGGCAGATGAACGAATTCCAGGGATCCTGATGGCAATAGGAGTAATTCTCTATCACTATACTCTATCGCATTCATCACATATTTGCGCAAGTTGGCATGAACACATAGTTAACATGTGAGCTTAAACATAGACACAGTGAAAATATAAGAACACAACAAGCGTTCACTTCAACTTCTTAACTCTAGGAAGCAAGCACAGACAAAAAAAAAAAAACAAGAAATCAGGAAAAATGCTAATGCTACAACAAATGACATACATAAAAAAAATTGGAAACTAAAAAATAATAATAGAAACAATAAAAAGTAATAAAAAAATATACATCAAGGAGGAAAAAAAAAGTTAGTTGTGGTTTAGCTCTGGTTAATCCTAGTTGAATTGCGTGCTTGCATATTGTAGAGGTAACGAGAATGCAAACGGTTCTGGCAGGCTGATTCTGATATCACCCTCCCACATGAAAGAAGCGACCTGAGTTGGCAGCTCCTGCCTGTGGCATAGGTGTAACAAATTCAAATGTCATGGCAGGCTGATTTTTTTATGAGGAGACTGTAGCTATGCCTTTTCACGGCGTAGATGTGGCCACCCGAGGTCTCGCTTTGGCTGTCGGAGTGTTGCTTTCACAACAAAAACACAAGGCATCCACAAGTCCTTAGTGATTATGGTGTAAAGGTTGTTTTCTCAGCACCTACAGAACTAAGTAACATTTGTGCACAACAGCAGAGATCTGAGACTGGGTCACGAGGTGAATATGGCGGTTGTCACGTTAAGCATCGTCCCAAGTTCCTTTTGTGCAAAGTTGGTGTTGTTTATAAGTTGCCGCTCTCTTGCGGTGGTGTGCATATTGGCCAGACCGGGCGATGCATCAATAAAGACTTCAAGAGCACTCGAATTCCTGCAACAATGATTCTTCTGCTTCATCAATCAATCTTGCTAAGCATCGTCATTCGTGTGGATGTAATCCTGTTTTTGAGAGGACAGAAATGTTTTTTATTCCTAAGATAAACTAGCAAGAAAAACTATGGAAGCTTTTTTTCATAGAGTATCATTGTGATACCTGCATCAGTTGTCCGTCTGTGTGGTGTCGCAGAAGGAGGTGAACTTTTTAAGGACCGCTTATATTGGCCGATAGATTAAAGATATGAACCCAGTGCATGTTCATTACGCAGAGTGTTGCTGTGGACACACGAGTGTTGTTGCTTTGGACACGTGGATGCTAGTTTGCAGCGGGTATGCCGCATGGTTTCGTTTTTCCCTTGATGTATATTTCTTTATTTTTATTGTTTCTATTATCTGTCATTCGTCGTGGACGTAGCATTTTTTCTGGTTTTCTTTTCCTTGCTCTCTGTTTGCTTCCTGGAGTTACGGAGAAGTTGAAGTAAGCATTTGTTGTGTTCTGTATTCTCTCAGTGCCCATGTTTATGCGCTCATGTTGACTATGTACCGTGTTAACATCGCGAATGAGCCTTATATGTGCTTGCCAAGCGTGTTAGGGAAGCAATAGCAGTATGTGCATTGGGCATACACTGTAAGGACTTGTCCTACGCTACCCCAAAAACTCCCAAAAACTTCCTAATCTCTGTGCACGTTATTCATGGCTGCTCCTTGCAACACTTTTTTTCCTCTTCTTCCTTTTTTTTTTCTAGAGCCCACACACTCCTTCCAAAAGGATATTTCTGCTAGGTTCTCATGAAAGCAAGAACACACAGTGAAATCCCTCCATTTACCTGCTACACACAACAGTGCACCTTACATATTGTCACACAGTGGTGACAATGTTGCAGCCCACACATGAGCAGACTGGCACGGCACTGAAATAGACGCTTTATTGGGGCTGACTTGTGCTCTACGAATTAAGCAACTCGGCATCAGCAATGACAACAAGGATGCTCACAGGTCAATGAAGACGGAATGCCAGCCTGCTGCTCTCAGCCCCACTCAATTTACAGCACCTTCAAGATAAAGTGCAAAAAGTAACAGCAGTCTGAAACTGTTTAAATGCAGATTGGCAGATTGAGTTGTTGCACGTGGCTGCAATCATGAGATAAATCTGGTTGAGTCTTGCGCCACAAAGAAAGTGATACAGGCATGTGCCAGGGGCTTTGAGCACCAACAAACAGTAGAAAGCTTCACAGCAGTATACTCCCTTCTCAATGGCCACATAAAATTAACACGAGTCACCCAGAATACACATTCAGAAGGGAAATAGTACAAAGGGCCTAGATCGTGCACATTATGGCTTCAGACGGATCACATGGACCACTTCAGGTTGTGCGTGGCATCATCGGGATGTTTTCCTTCTATCAGGAAAGACTTCATAGTACAATCCATCTAATCGAGAATAGAGTTCATGAGGGCTGAAATAACAGCACACACTTTCTTTAAAACTGAGGCGGCGAATAGGCATCCAAGCCATGACCTGTCACGTAGATTGACACGCAGCTCAAGTACAACCTTGAAGTCACCGATAGAGTTTATGCTTCAATTGATTTTTCCATCACGAATAAACACTTGCCACGCAGCTCAAGAAGGTGACAACCATTTGGGACAGTCCGAAAGCCTGCACTGCTGAGGGCCATCTTATTACACCAGAGGGATGGCACACAATGCAAGCAAGTGTTAACAGGCATACCTCGACCTCTGACGACAGCCCTGGAACACCGCCCCGTATCCAGCATCGAAGCCATCCTCAAGAGGCAAAGAGTACTTCTAGACCAAAGAATTGGCACTGCAAGAGATATCGTCCATTTCCAGAATGGTCATTATCATCATCAACCTGACTATACCCACTGCAGGACAAAAGCCTCTCCCATATTCCTCCAATTAATCCGGTCCTGTGACAGCTACATCCACTTGACACCTGCGAATTTATTGACCTCATCCGCTCACCTATCATTCTGCTGTTCCTGCTGCGCTTTCCTTCCCTTGGAATCCAGTTTGTTGCCCTAAGCAACTATCGGTTATCCTCTCTTCGCACTACACGTCCTGCCCGTGCCAATTTCTTCTTCTTGATTTCCACTAGAGTGTCAGCAACTTGAGTTATTTCTCTGACCCACTCTTCCTATCTCTCAGCGTTACCCCTACCATTTTCCATTCCATTGCCCTCTGCGTTGTCCTTAACAGTCAGAAGTGCTGTTCACAAAATTGAGCAAAGAATAGCCACCTCAACAAAGGCACAAAGACTGGGCTTCTTGACAAAATTGCTGATATACAAGACATGTTCCCCATGCCTGACTCATATCTTGGACATCAATACAACAGTATTCCGCAACAGACGAGATCAGGGGTATATTCTGTGGATGTCGTCTTTTACAACACGCCCACTTCTGTCTTGTGTTTGGATGTGGTTGCGTTTGCATGTGCACCATATAACTAACCAATTGTCACGGTGATGACACCCAGGTTGGCTTCAGCTACCACAGACCCGAGCCAATTTGCTCGAGCCTGTGGTAGCTCAGCTTATGCCAATGCAACTGAAGTGGACACGTCACAAAATGAGGCCCGTGTAAAAAAAAAAAAGAGAGAAGAGAGAGAGAGGCAGTGGCTGTTTTCATGACTGAGACCTATGCTCCCTGAACTTTGCACAGCACCATCTTCATATTTGCTGTCCTTCGACAATCCGAAAGTTGTAAAAAATTGCTTGTTAAGACTTTAGATTGTAGTCTTCTGCCAAGAGAACTACCGTATATTTCCGAATATAAGTCGACCCCCCACTCGCGACCCCCTTTGGGCAAAAAAAAGTTACTCCGAATTTAGGTCGACGCTGCTGCACCCTGCGGTTCTAGCTCGCCCAAAAAGTTTTTCAGAAGGCTGAATCATAAAGAAGCATTTATTCGTTCACGAGACATCTCTGACTCATCGTCGCTTGTGAGGACACAGTCGCGATCATCTTATGAGCCACTGCTGCCGCTGGTCGTCAGAAGCGGTGGCAAGATGCCGCACGAGGAAAACGCCGCAGAGACCATGTCTGTTGGTAGTCCATACCAGGCATCATTGACCCATTGCGCCACTTAACCCAAAGAAGCTAGCTGGTCGTGAACCCAATCTCGAACCGCCTCCTCAACGGCAGGGTATTGTCCGGACTTCGGCTAGCGAAAAGAACGGCATGTAAAAGTGCATGCAAAAAGCTTGTTTCTTTATTTTCTCCAGCCTCTCACGCACTTTTCTGAGACATCGAACTTCTGCCCCGCTGCGACGTTGTTTTCCGACTCGACGTAGAGGATGACTTGCAGCTTGAAAGCCGCGCTGTACTGCTGCCGAGGTTGCGGCGGTATCTTGCAAGGCGTCCATCGGGCAGCGACACAAACCCCATACACCGCTGTTAGCTGTCACGTAGGTGGTGCGACGTTCACAAATGGCGAAAGGCACACAACATTGAATGTTGTACAACACCACAACTCGCAACACGCGAAAATGCTTCTCGGCTCATGTGCCAGCCCGCCCGGCTTTGGCCACAAGTTGCTATCGTATTAAAACAAACCTTTGGTGCATATCTCAATTAAATTTAAGTCTTTTTAAGCAGATCCACTTTCGCACCGTGTCTGACAATTATTATGGAATTACAAGCGCATGGGGCGTGATATCCGCGACTCGGTCAAAATTACCTTTGACCCCGCATATAGGCCGACTTTAAGACTCCGCATATGTGTAGACTCCGATTATAAGTCGATCCCCCAACTTTGGAAGGACATTTAAAAAAAAAAAAACGTCGACTTATACGCGGCAACATACGGTATTCAAATTTCATTTTGGTTCCTCCGCTGTCTAATACCTTTGTTTTGCAAATGTGTTTTCCAATTTCCCTCCTTCAGTTGTGCCTCTTCTGTTCTCAGTGCTTATTTCGGGGCAGCCTGCGCAAATGCCTACCGCTTCTGCTGAAGTCATTCAGAAGCCTTTTGCGCAGCTATGCTGAAAATAGCTTCAATGTGCCACAAACTAGCCACTTTCTTTACCTGCGACAAAACAAATTAATCTTCTCGATTATACCCAAATCATTTACAATAATTTCGACTGTGGCACTGACACACCCTTAGCATGCCCTCCCAATAGTGTTAGGAGGAACATGGCGGACACAGGAAAGGATGAAAAGAAACTTGCCATTACTTAGCGAAGCTCACCTACAGCACTATTCGCTTGAATTGGCAACACTAGATTCCCCCAGCCATCATTTTCTCTTCTGCCAGACAAACATCAAATAAAATGATTTCTAGTACTAAGAATGAAAACAGAGTGGTCCTTCTTGAATGTACAGGGCATATAACGAGAATGGGGAAGCCAACCTACTGTAAAAACCAGCATATAAATACGGATCCACGTATAATATGAGGTGTAATATTGGAACAGCAAAAACGTAAAAAACATTTTTTCATCAGCGTATAATTCGAGCGAAAAAGATAGGCAAAAGTATTCATTAGCACTACATTTCACAGCTGTCCCGTGAATCGCACGGACTCGGCGCTTTCACATCAAACGCAACCCTGCACCAGGCGCCGAAGAGTACCGCGAACCTTCATGCACCGATTCATGTTTGCTCCCCTTCTTGCGCTGACGTGCTTGATTGGAGAATTTCATATGCCGTCCTCCACCTGTTCTAAGCCGGTAGGTCGCTTCCAGCTTGAACGCAGGACGGCAGCGCACGAGCCACTGGCCACCACACACCGCGCTCGTGCCTGTTCATGTCTACCATCGGTGGCGTGTGCTGCCAGGAAGCGTTCTCAGATTCAGGGTTTTCTCATGATCATTGCCATCAGGTACGTCTATAGTCTGCTGAGAGTCCCTTGCTAAAGACATCTTTCTGTGCAAAATCTTTTTCGGCACCTCTAAATGAGTTTGGTATCCCGCATTTCTCGAAAGCGCAACCAACTTTCTTCTTCGGAGTACTGGTCAAGCGTCCACGATTCGGCTGTAGGGCATGGCCAACATGGCAGCAGAGGCCTATAACAGAACCTTGCAAGGTGTGGGTGATAGTGAGAGGTGTGCTCTGCGAGCTTCCAGTCGCGTGTGCATTGTGCGCACTGTGGTCGTCACAATCGTGGGGTCAGCATGATGAAGCCAAAACCCTTTGAAACAGTCAGCCGACTTAACCGCTCAATAGCGGTGATAGCTCCTCTCGCTGAAAGCCTGATGCTGATAGCCCTGATTAATAATGAGGCCGGAACTGCAAATTTAGGCTGAAATTTGTTCGTATTCGCATGTAATACGAAGCAGAAAGCTGCCATGATGAAATTGAAAAAAAAAACTCATTATCACACACAGCTGAAAACTAAAACAAGACAAAGTCACCCACCTTGACGCTTGGAGCAGCAGGGCCAGCGTGATAGTGGCATGCCTCCCCCCCGACAACTCGCCGCTTGCTACGTAGGTGTCATAGTCCACCAGTGCCCGGTACACCAGCCCCCAGTCTGTGCACAGCCTGGGCACCAGTACACTTGCCAGCATCGCAATGTCCAGAACTGTGGCATGCTGCACGTGCAAAGAACTCTCATAGACTGCCCCCACAATGTCTGAAGGGAGCTCACCCGTGGAGGCGGAGCCATGTCCAGGGTGACCAAGGTGGCACCCAGGTCCACCTGCTGCTGCACCCCAACAGAGGACCAGCCGTCATCCGTCGGACACTGCACATCTGCACCCTCCTGGAGAAAATGAAACGGATCTACTGAGCGCAAGTTTGCCTTTGATGACAGATACGCTACATGCATTTTCGCTGAAACAAAGCTTCTACGAAAGTCGAAAAAAAAAAAAATCGCTGGCAGATTTTGCAAGTAAACAGCCAGCTTTCTCTCGGCCACCGGAC
>JAJIZL010016879.1:0-17915 GCA_023969395.1 Amblyomma maculatum
TTGACCTGCGGGAGGGCTTACATAGGCCAGATCGGGCGGTGTGTCAATGATCGGGCGGGGAATATTTGCGGGCGTTAAAGGGGTCGTGAAACGTTTTCCGGAAATTTTGCACGGCTTGGTTAAATGTAATCCTTGTCCTGCATCATATAATATACCTCGATTCGTTTCACCGCCCGCGTTGATTTAATAGCAACAAAAACAGAATTTCGGTTTCCTAGCGCGCGTCCTCCTCAACTCAACAGAGACGTCATAACGCTAAGCCAATGAGAAGCTCCCGTTTCCGGAGCCTGCTGAGCCAAAGTTGACTGAGCTCGGTGTATTTTAGAGGTTCTATTGTGCCCTACTCTACGCTCACACAGGGTTTTTTAATATGGCCGACGCCTAGGTTCCTCCGTGGATTCCAGCTTCGCTGCTATAGTTAACATAGTCGCTACTGTTAGAACGTGGTTACATCGTGGCCTTTGAGCCTTATGCCGACGCAACTTTTCGGGTGCCACGTCGGCGAAGATGGAGCCTGCGACCGGTACAGTAACACTTGTGTCGAGAGGCCGCGGTAACCGCTGCACAACTCCGGCTTGCAGAAGCCCCGACTGTCAGCCTCCCGATCCCAGCCGTTTCGGAACTACGGATTGGTATGTATGTCCGAGTCTTGCAGCCTAGCCTAGGTTTGACCGTTGCGAGAGTGCGCAATCGCTAACCGAAGCTTTCGAACAGGTGCAGCTGCGGGCGGTGCGTGCCGATGCCTACTGCTATTGAGAGCATCTGGCGAGATCCCGGCGGCGACTACGTAGTTGAAGCAGCCGTCTGGGTGTTACAGATCATCCGCATTTACTCCAAATGCTTCTTGATCATGGACTGCTAGTCGAGAACACAAGGTAAGAACCTTGAGCGAAAGGCGACATAACTTGAACAAGCGGCCACCTGTTTTTCATTTTCTCGAGCAAGAAATACTGTAAAGAAATCTATTGCGGAAGGTAGTGTTAATAAAAGAAAGCTTCCCCTTCAACGTTACTTACTTGCGGTCATCTACACTGTCTACAGTGTCGATATTGCGCCACGTTAGCGCGAACACAACATCGCTGGTTTTCATATTTTTCTTGTTTTTCGTAGAAGGTGCGCATGGGGGAGCATGAAGTTTCACCATGCGAATTACTGGTTTGCTTAATTCCATGCACGAGTAAATGAGAAAACACGCATCATCTGATAGTGTGAACTTGCTAAATGGAAAGGGCATGCACATTGATGTGAAGTAACGGCAAAAAAAAAAAAAAAAAACACTGTCCGGACACATTTGCTTGTTTTATTAGCCAGGTATGACCCTCAGCAAGTGCAGCACTTCAGTACATGAATAGGTAAGGAATGCCACAAGAAATGCAGTAAATAAGTACAAAAGCAATCTCATTTCGGAGGACTCTGTGCTAAGTGAAATTGCATGCAATGAAGTAGCCTGTCTCCTGCAGAAGTTGTGGAAAAATGCACTAAAAAACGACACAGAAGAGAAAAACACACAGAGCAGGACTGGCTTCTGCAGACGATCACTAACTAGCCCGACAACTCTTGTTATAGCCTGTCCCCACTTGTTGCCAGAACAATCACCATACCAGCACTCAAAGTTTTATTTGCTAGTTTTTTTTTTTGTTTTTTTTACCCACTTGCATTAGGTGAGTGTTGCATAGTGTGAAAATTTAATTTAAAAAATTGTCTGACTTCACTGATACCTCCACACAGTAAACCTCTCCAAAATGCTTTGACACTGACATCTTACATGCGCTGATATGTGAGAACCAAAAAAAAAAACGACATTCTTCCAAAGGCCAGTACACCGAAACTTCCACAGCTTGAGTAAGTGTTGGAAATTTTGCAGTTAGCAAATGAAGTTATAGAGCAGTTTTGCGACACTTGCAGAAAGTTTGGTACGTGGCGTGTTGTGGGAAAACAACTGAGAGCCGTTGACACAAGTGGACTTGTCGTTTATGGCTCTTTCGAATAGAATGACTCTATGCACAGAGCTGCTTAACGCATAAGTCGCATACTTAACATCTTCGTGCTATGCGGATGATATCAGCGTGGACCCCGCCTCAACTCTAGTATAGAGGGTGTAAGACGACTACCAGGTTTTGTCAGGCAAAAGCTGCATTGCCTTCAGGCATTATTTTGCTGCAGTAGCAAATTATGATTGCACTGGAGTTCTAATATTGGGTGGGTCTCATTCTCTCTCAATCACCTGCAGCAGAATTCAAAGTTTGCCATACTTCCAGGGAGAATAAATTGACAGTGAAAGTTACACTGTACAGCTTCTGTTAGACGGGAATTAATTGTACAGATGCATGCATAACTTTCAAGTTTGTAAAATACCTAAACCACATTTTCATTTTGCTATGCTGAAAAGTAAATATTGTTTTTTTCTCTTGTCAACAGGAGGCACCGCTACACCTGCTACAGCCAGCTTGCGCACTGGCTTTGGGGATGCCTCGGCAGACATTACAGTAAAGTCCTCCCTATTTGTGATGCAAGCCATATAAGGGAAAGGTTTCCATCTGACAGTTACACTGGTTTCCAGTTTGCACAAGGTTTGTAGAGTCATCACCTTATTCATTCTGAAACAAGCCAGTAAACATGAGAAGAGAGAACTGCAGGACAGCTGGACTAATAACTGGAATTTTACTAAAGGATAGAGGGAAAAGAAGACTTGCACAGAGATGCACATGTAAAAAAGGCCCCAAAAGACTGTTGACCGACTTCTTAACC
Organism: Amblyomma maculatum; assembly: GCA_023969395.1. NCBI lineage: Eukaryota > Metazoa > Arthropoda > Arachnida > Ixodida > Ixodidae > Amblyomma > Amblyomma maculatum. The sequence goes on from JAJIZL010016879.1 coordinate 2,749, forward strand.
ACACACACGTCCTTAGCCTTTGCAGTATAGTGTGCCTTTGGATCTGTGGCTTCCCTTTTGTAACGAGTGGTCCTTGACCATAAGGAATTTGCTTTTTTGAGATGATTTTTTAGACCCTTTCTGCTTTCCACGCTTTCACTGCTCTGGGGTTTTTCATGCACGTGCATTTCTGTGCGAATCTTCTTTTGCCTCTTTCCTTCAGTAACATTTCAGTTGTTAGTCAAACTTTGTCTTGTGCTCCCTTCTCACATGTTTCGTCTTCTGGCTGGTTTTAAGATGAATCAGTGCCAACTCTTCCAGTTGTTAGTCTTGTTGATATCACTAGCCTGACTGCACCCACTGCTGGGCAAATGCCTCTCCCATATCCATCCGAATAACCCGATCCTGTGCCAGGTGCATGATTCTCGCAAACTTCCTAATTTCATCTGCTTGCCCGAGTTTCTGCCGCCCCCTGCTACACTTGCCTTTCCTTGGAATCTACAAGACATATATAGAACATTTAGCCTGTTCAACGCAGTTCTGCTAAAACGTTATCATACTTATCGCATAAATAGTGACGCTTTCCTTGAAACACATGCAACGCTGACTCCAGTTGAAAAAACGTATGGCACACGAAGCAGTGAGGTCTGGAAGATTCCCCATACCCGTACCAACTATGGCCGCCAAATGTTGATGTACATGCTACCACAAGCTCTTAATTCCTCTGTTAACAAGTCCAGCTAATCTATACTACAACAGTATATGTCCTCAAATCAATATACTGTTAACACATGCAGTTCTGTACCACCCAATAATAGTCCTATCCTCTAAATGTACTTTGTAATATATAAAGCCGTCGTTATGTTTATAATGGCTTTTTCTTGTTTTGTTGTGTTTTGTCCGCTGCTGTATTGCACTGTAAGCGGGGTGCTAGCCTTTGTCAAGCCATCGCAGGCTTTTTGCTAGCACCCTGCAGCATCACGAGTACTGTATAATCAGTGTTGATGCTAAATAAAATTATTTGTATTTTTATATATAGGCTCACCTAGAATGAATTTTGTCTACTCACTCCCCACCTATACCTTTGACGGGTAGAATTTTTCTTTTTATGGAACTGACCGCAAATACATCATAATGGGGGAGGCATCATAATAGATGCCTCTCCCATATCCATTCAAATAACCCGATCCTCTGTCAGCTGCATCCATATGATCCCCACAGACTTCCTAATCTCATCTGTCTGCCCGAGTTTCTGCCGCCCCCTGCTACGCTTGCCTTCCCTTGGAATCTACAAGACATATATAGACCGTTTACAGTGAGTAGTTCCACTCTTTCCTAACAGGTGGCGCCACTAGGACGGCCGTCATTGCTGGCCTTCGGAACGCATCGGCGCGCAGTGCTAACTGCTGCTGTGTATCTTGTGTAAGAATACCAGCTGACTTTTAAACAGCGCTGCTTTGATGTAGGTGTCATCTGTATTGTCGAAGTATTCTGCGAGGAAGTAGAGCTAATGACCCTGTTGTTTATTGGCGGAAGAACAGAAGACGCTTTCTACATAAGGTGCACATCATGGCCTAGGCAACCGTTTTTCTGGGAGATGTATCACGAGTTCATGTTCCTTTCTGGGACAAGAAAGTGCCTGTGAATTGAAGAGAATGGCTATACCTCACGCCCCAGCTCGTTTTAGCACCGGCAGTAGTCATGGCAATGCGAGAACGACCCTGACGTTTTCTCAGGAATGGGATATTGAGTCTTTGCACTGCTGCCGAGTTTTTTTCGCAGGACGTTAAGAGGTACCTGGACGTTTAATATCTATGGAGTTATACGAATTGATTGCACAGAGGAGGAAAGTTAGTGTGGGCATGTAAGTGAATCTGTTTACTTTAATTAGGTACTATTCCCTAGGATATGCGGGATCGAATCTCGGCCTCGGCTGCTGCTTTTCGCTGGAGCCAAAAACCCAGGCGCCCGTGTTTTATGTGATATCAGTACACATTAAAAAACCCCAAGGAGATGGGAATTTCCGCAGTCCTCCACTCATAGCCTGAGTCGCTTTGGGACGTAACACCGCACAAACAAAACCAAACTTTAATTAGACAAATACTGCTGAAATACATGTAATAACTGCTGCTTTTATGAAACTAATGCACGGACCAATGATGAAATTTACCATGAAAAGATTTTTTTATATCCCCGCTTGCTTGGGCTGCGCACTGTGCGTTCTGAATTCCGGTGCAGTTTCCAGTCACCTTCGCCCGAGCGCAGGTGAACGCCGCTGAGCGCCTGATGTGGCCTTCAAGCAGCGTAATAGTCTTTTGAAGCCAGGACGTCTACAGGAGATAAAATTATATTTTATCAATTGTCGAGGATTACAGGCGCGTCCATATTCAGCAGTAAGTATTGTGCACAATGTTAAATGAACATTTATAATGCGTCTCAGCCAGCCCTTTGCGCAAGAAAATTAAAAAAAAAATAAGTTTGAGGGAATAATCAGTTTGCAATCTATTTAGTTTTACAGAAAGTCACGTTTTCCACAAAAAGCACTAGAGAGGGAATTGATAAAAAAAAGCGAAACAAAAAACCGAGTCGATGGCTGATTTGTTTGTCGAAACGTTCTAGCCAATGCAGACATTTAGGAGGACGCAATAAATGAACTACGTGGTTAAATTAAACATTTTTTAGCACCTACACATACTGTAGGCATTCACATGAAGTTTATTGCCTGTCTACAAGCTTGTTGTCCCCAGCGAAAGCTGGTATGCCGCACCGTGCAGCCGAGTACCAGCGTGCCGGAAGCCGTCGAACCAGAAGGCCAGAAGGCCGGCGATGGCGGAACGGTCACATGATCAAATATGGCAGCGCCCATGCGCTCGCGCTGTAAAGGGTCTATAGGCTCACTTAGAATGAATTTTGTGTACTCAATCTCTGACTATACCTTTGTCAGATGCATTTTTTTTATTTAGCACTGACCTCAACGCATCATGATTGTGAAGCTGTATATACAGCTTTGTATATTTAGGAGAGAGGAAGACAGTGAAGAAGCATGAATAAAAGATGTCTTGCTCTAGGTCAACTGCCTTTAGCCTGAAAATTTTGAATGCACTGATGAACATGCGGCCAACCAATAAATTATTTTGAAAGCAACATGTCTCTCTTTAACACTCATTTGATAACATTAGAGCATGCCCAAATGTACTACAAAGTGGTGGTCCTTGTGGCATTGACAAACCTAGATTTTTGAGTTGCCGCATTCACCTTTACATGGCCTCGAAAAATAGTGGCTCATGGGGAGTAGAAAAATCGAACAGTTTTTTGCAAAAGCTGCTTTGAAAGGTGGCCACTGTTTGCAGCATTTTGCAGTCTCATTCAGAAGCAAGCCAACATAATATGCAATCTGTAGACATGCATACAATAATATGTGCCTTATACTTTGAAATGTACCAGACTTTAACCAGTCATAAAACAGCGTGCTGAAAAGGTATGTATAGTAAAGCCTCCTTCGATGATGATACCCATAGTTTGCATGGAAACATCTGCACTAGAACCTGCATGACGTTGAGTTAATTGGCCTGCTGGTTGAATATGCCACCAAAATGCTGGTAATACAATGAAGTTCGTCGGTGCTGGGGTCAAGTCTGGAAATATAAAGTTGGGATGATTTAATTGTGAAATCTTGTGCTGCTGAATTCAGTGCAGGCTAGAATGTAACAGGATTAAAGGGCAGCTGTAGACGTAAGGGCAGCCCACATTGTCACTGCATCTTATGCGTCCTAGTGCACATATCTACATACTGTGCATGTTTTGCTAGTAAACAATGTAACCACAGATTTGCGAAGCTCCAAGAATGCTACACTGATGCTGTCTGAGTAGCTGCTTGTCGCTGAATGTTGTGAAAGCCTTTTGATGGAACGAAAACTGCTTGGTGAATACTTATGCAGAGTGAGTTTGGTCAGGAGAGCAGGTGATATGTACGCCTTCGCAATTTAATCATACAAGCACAGACTGTATGATACTCATACAAATTGAAAAATTGTATGAGTATCATACAATTTTTAGCCCGCTTGCAATCTGATCGCCCGAGCCAGGAAAATGGTGCACACCCATATGAGCACTACTCCCAGTACTCTTTAACATGTACACAGAAGTGCAGGTGCTTGGGATAAACCTTGGCTGCCGCAATGCACCTCAAACAATGGCATGTTATCCAGAATAGCAGGTTGGGTTTGTTGGTTTTCCATCCTTAGGTAACAGCGCAAAATGTGGACGGGAGCACAAGCCGAGAAGACGAGACATTATGTCGTCTTCTCGTCTGGTGCTCCCATCCACGTTTTGCGCTGTTATTTCAGAATGTGACATGCCTGCCCAATATCTACATAATTGTCACACGAACCACTTTGTGTGTATTTACGACTACTTGCACAACACCGTTGCCACCCAATGATGACGAGCAGCTGAACAGCAGTTTTTCACGTGCACTCCGCTGCCATTAATCACAAATGCTATCACTCTACGACTTCCCATACCACCCCACCCAACCTTTGTGTGTAATGACCCAACCTTTGGTGCATTTGCATGTTCTCGGGATACTGAAGAAATCCATGGTACCAATTAGTAGATTCAAGCAACTTAATCTGACATACATCTGGTGAGAATATTAGAACTATATTCATGTATACACAGATAGATCTGTATCATCACAAGTGTCACCTACAACTGTGGTGATGCCGCTCAGAACATGACATTTTTTTTTTTAGGGCATAATTCTCCACAAACCGCTGCTGAGCTTGTGGCCCCTTGGTAAGAGGCCTTCCACATCTGTGGGAAACCACTTCAGAAGTGGTGTTCATTCGCAGTTTCAAAGCCTGCATTACAAATTTTTGGAAGTTTTCAACACCACACCCTTACCAGCCTTTGGCCTTTAGCACTATATATCACTGAGTTCCTTATATCTACTTGTGCTCAAGGCCACAAGGTAGTGCTTTAGTGGATCCATACCCACTTGCCAATTATATGCCATTATGCATGTTTTCTCCATAGACTGCATCTAAATGTGGTTTCACACACAAATATTTATACTTAATTGGACAGGCGAACTGCCCAGGCGGACTGCCCAGGCAGACTGCCCAGAATGTTCCACATGTGACATTACGGAGACTGTGGAGCGTGTACTAGTGGTGTGTCCCAGTATATGCGTGCAAAACAATAACTCGAGTTACTTCTTTGAAGTGTTTTGGCAACAGGCCTCTCTCAGAGGACTTATTGGCCGGTTGGCCAGAAATGGAAAGCTCTACAGGCAGTGCAGGCTTTCATGACACAGGACTTGACTCGTGACTGTGGTGCAAGTTACTATTCCTGTATATATTTTAATCAAGTCACGACCCTCTTTGTTCTTCTCTTTCTCTTTCCCTGCACAGAGTAGCAGGTCAGATATTAAACTTTTAAGCCCATCTATCCGCCTTTCCAATCGATAACACTTGCGTGAATGCATTTCTCCTGGATGGTTGATTTGGTAATCACACCATCGTAATGCAAGGACATGGGGCATATGAGCTTTTGAGGTGAACCATTTTTACCCTAGAAATGTCATTTAAATGATGTGAAGGATTCTGAGCTCTGCTCAACATGATCCTCCTCTTCATCAGATTCTATGGGACTAGATGAGTGCTGTGGAAAGAATGTGATCAAAGTGGAACCAAAGGGCCTGTTCTGGGTGGTACGATATGCTGGTAGGGGCACCTGTTGTACTGGCCTCGCGGTATCGTTCAAAATTAAAAAAAATCCAAAATGCGCATATTACTGCTATGAGCGCAGTCTGGCAGGAAACAATCAAATAGAACTGGTGGCTTCTGCGAGTCGAGTAGTACGAACACATCAACCCAATCGGTGTGCCAAAACTTGTGAAAGCGAACGTTACTTCCACTCGGAGAAGCCGTGCTGCAATCTCGCGACGCACACGGTTGGCTTAGCGAGCACTCAAACCCGCACAACACGCCTAAACCCAGAACCTAACGTTGTCAGGAAAAAGAGGCGAAGTCTGAGCACTGTAGACGTTGTAGGAAGTATGCTTCCTCTTTTTTTTTTTTTTTTTTCAGAAAGGTTACGAAAGAGGCGTCGGGAAGGTGGGGGAGCAAAGCTGCGACAACGCGTTAGGTGAAGGAGCCACCCGAGTACATTATACCAACCTTTTTTTTTTTCTGTTTCCGGCTTTCCGTGTAGTGCCATAGTTCAGGTCATCCAGCCGAAATAAAGGAAGCGAAGCTCGACACGCTATTCTCAACGATGCAGCGCGGAGGCGAGCAATATACGAGTACGCGCCGCGGCGTCCGCTCCTGAAACACTCCAGCCACCACCCGGATTGAACACACTTGTCGATTTCTTTGACCGAAACCGTATTTACATCGCATCTATAATGACGCCAAGAATAAAAAAAATTTACAGCAGCGGTCGCACAACCAAGTTGTACCGGTGGTATGAAACTGCTCAAGACGTTCTGCTCCATCACGAATGTTCAAAAAAAAAAAAAACAAGATTGAAACCATTGTCATTTGGAGTACACGGCGGAGCGAGGTTAGTCGTCGTTACCAAAAAACAACTTGAGCCTCGCCTCTCGCTCTGTTCCAGAGCGCAGCGAGAAGCAGACACCACCCGTCCTCCTCCGCCGCCGCCGCCGACCGCGCGTCACGTGACAGGATTGCCCTGGTACAGATTGAAGAAATGCGTTTGCGTGAGCGAATAATTGATACACTATTTTTTTATTTGCTAACTTTAACAGGAATCTATTATTTTATGGGAAATAATGATTATATCTGAGTTTCTAAACGGCTAAATATGACGTAGGCGAGTACTTCTAATTCCGGCCTACAGGGTCGCATGGTCGCTTCAGGAACGCAAAAATGCTGTGCTTTCAGAATGGTATTATTAAATGCAGAAGCAATATTTCGACGAGATATTTTGGAATCGGCATGCCTAATGTTTACTGAAGCAAGGAAAATTGCAACTGGGCAGCTACATTTTCGTTTCACGACCCCTTTAAAACGCAGTATTTTTTTTTTCTTGTTAGTGAAGTGGCAGTCACGATAAAACATGCTAAATATTACGACCTAGTGCACACAGCCGCCTGGGATATCTAAGCTACATAGCCTTTTAACACATAAAAAAAAAATAAAGGACAAAATACATCGCCTTCAGGCTCCGGCGCAACTAAAACAATCACGCAGCGAAGAAATCCTCATTGGAGCTATCACTGGTGCGCTACGGCCTGGGTGAAAACTCCAGTAGGTACTTTTCATCATGCATATTTCGTTTAGATGCATACATACCTGTAGTATCTGTGTTTTTGCCGCTCGGAGCATATGACGCACTTGACACTCTTGCACGACGCACAGCATTTTTTTTTTTAAATTAAAGGCTTGCCTTCGTGCACGCCAAGGCATTCGGATTTTGTTCCTTTGGTGTACGCAATCAGATGCACTTCGTTAGGGAGCTTGATAATCGTCGTCTTCGTCCAACCGTTTGCAACGGAAACCGCCCGGCACAATAAATGAGTCTCCTGGAAGGTTCATGCTCGTTCACTTGCAGAGTGGATCGCTCTGGACGTAGAACAGGGTTGGTTCCTTACCGAGATGCGCATCCGATATGAGATGCACATGTGTCGCCAAGTTGTTGACTCCGCGCAAATCGCGGCGGAGGCAGAAAGGAACGTTGTGGATCCTTTCCCAACAGAATGACCCTTCTCTGCGCACCGATAACCTTTTCACCACTGCGACCACATCCGTTCTGACTCCTGAGGGCAGAAACCGGCTACAGCGCTGTTGCCAGAAAAATGCAGCGCGTTTCCTGCAGGTGTGCATTCCGGCCGGGACAATGCTCTTTACAGGGGGCGTGTATATGTGCCTCTGCCGAGCTTCGTAGATGAAATCCTATAGCTGCACGCTTGTAGATGACGCGAGGAAGAAGCGATGCCCATTGCACCATGCCGGCGCCGCGGTGACCGCATTGTGCTCGGTAACTCAAGACACCCCGCGCATATGCGCCACTCGAAGTCACAGGAGACGATTCCACCTAGCTCTGCAGCATCAACAAACCCCTGGCTGTTTTGCCCTTTGAGATCCCTCTCTCTGTCTCTCTGCCTCCGCGCTCTCCTGTCTGCCGAAAATCTGCACGCTGAGAGCGTCTCATTCTGTCACGTCGAACACGGCTAGCGCTACGCGCTCTTGCAATACAAAGATAGTATATGCGTACGTGCGTTATGAGTGGATTGTGAAAACGCTCTACATTCCCCCATACTGCGTGAACATGATATGCTGCAATCACTGTCACTACTTTCCGCCCCGAGGCCAAAAAAGGGGGTGAAGCTTTCGCTTTCTACCTGCGTTGGCGTGGCCATTTCGTATGGTGTGCTTTCGCGTCGTCTGCTACACTGCCGTCCAATGTGTTTCTCGCCCGCTCCCGCATGATGGTGCCACATCCTCGCGCAAAAGGCGGATTCGACAACAGTCTGAACAGATGAGTGGTGCGATTAGGGGCACTTCCGCCGCCCGCTAAAGACCAGTGTTGCCAGATGAGCTAGCGGCGCCATTTTGGTCCCCACTGAACCGGTGCGGCCGGGCGCTCCGCATGAAGGAGAGCGTTGGCGCTCGTACATTGCGGCGGTTTGATTTTTTCTTCGCTGCTGTCTGCATGAAATATTTGCGCATTGCGGTAATTATTAAGTGGTGCATTTTATACAGCTCGTTCGGTATAAAAGCCGTCGGCATAGTAGAAATAGTAGTAGTAGTAGTTGTAGTAGTCTGAACATCTAGTAACGTTGGTCTGAACCACGTGCTGGAAATAATCGGACGCGTAAAAAAATTGCATCACGGTAATTTGTGGTTCTAGTGATTGATGATTGATTGATGCATGATAGGCGATGACAAGTTAATAAATTGCAAATAATTAATGAATTAAAAATAAAAAATGAAAAATGGGGTTCAAAATGTTCAGAATGTAAAGCCAATGCTTAATGTTAATCATGAAAATTTAGGGCGAGAAATTGATCAATTACTCAATTGCAATAAATCAAAGGAAATTAAAAATAGGAAAAAGGGGTTCAAATGTGTCAAAATGCTCCGAATGTAAAGCCAATGCTTGATGATGCAAATAAGAATATTTAGAGAACGTAATTAATGAATTAAATAATTGAAAAACAAAAAATGAGACACCGATAAAGGAGTTTCAAAGGCGCGAAAATGATTATAATGAAAAAGCAATGCTTGATGAGGCTAATTAAGAAAGTTTAGACTGTAATTGAACAGTTAAGTAATTGAGCTAATTGGAAAAATGAAAACGGAAAAGGGGGTTCAAAGATGTGGAAACAGTTGAAGTGCTCCGAAAGAAAAGCCAATGTTTCGTAAGGCTAATATAACTAATGTAATTGATTTTTATGAAGGATTTAAATATTCTCAAAATTAAAATTAGTAAATGGGGTTTAAAAAGTGTCAACATTCGCATAATGAAAATCGGATGCTTGTTGATGCTGATTAATAAATGTATAGTGTGTAACTGACCAATTAATCAAAGTACTTTGAAAAATAAAAAATTGGTTAAAGGAGTCAAGTTGCTCAGAACGGAGAGGCAATGCTTGCTGATGCTAAGTATCGATGTAGAAAAGATAAAATACCAAAAATGCACTCAACGAATTTTATTAGTTACAATTCACTGTTTGGGCAGTTATAGACAAAGGCTACCAGAGCATACTGCAATCATACTTGATATAAGATACCCTGTGATATTACTTGGTGTAGCCAAAAGTACAAATGTTAATCACAATTAGCTAATTAACGGCTTATAACTAAGACCCGAAATTAGCATACTGGAATATATACCACGTAAAAGCTATCCTGTGATATATGACTTGACGTAACTTAAAGTTCAAGCATTAAACCCAACTAACTAGTTAACAGTTCTTAATTAAAGCCGGCAATCAATGTACTGCAAACATACTCGCTATAAGCTGTCCAATGATATATAACTTCATGCTATATATATTAGCCTGAAGTTCAATATTTAATCAAAGTTGATTAAACAACAGCAATTAGTGCATTGCGATCGCGCATTGCGATGCTCCTGTGATGTATGACTTGACATTGTAGCCTTAAGCTCAAGTGTTAATGATAATTATCTAATTAACGGCAATTAACAAAGACCGATAATTAATGTATTGCAATTATGGTGAATATAAGCTATCCTGCGATATGACTTCACGTAGCCTAAATTTTATGTATTAATCCCAATTATATAATTAACTGTCATTAACTAATATTAACTAAAAATCACCATTGTCTAGTTAACAGTTCTTAACTAAACCGGCAATTTTTACAGTGCAAACATGTTCTGCATAAGCTATACAATGATATATGACTTGATGCTGTAATCTGAAGTTAAATATTTAATCACAGTTCATTGAATAACGGTAATTAACAAAGACCGGCAATTAGTGTGTTGCAATCTTGATGGATATAAGCTATCTTGTGATATATGACTTGACGTAGCCTAAATTTTAAGTGTTAATCACAAGCTAATTAATGGTGATTATAACTAACATTATATAAACTAAAGTTCAAATGTTAATCAAAACTAACTAGTTAACAGTTCTTAACTAAACCGGCAATTAGTGTAGTGCAAACATGCTTTGTATAAGCTATCCAATGGTATGACTTGATGCTATAGTTTGAAGTTAAACTTTTATAGTTAAATAAATAACGGAAATTAACAAATACCGGCAATGAGTGTATTGCAATCGTGCTAGATATAAGCTATCATCACCCCGCCGGGGTGGCACAGTGGTTATGGCGCTCGAATACTGTTCCCAAGGATGCGGGATCGCATCCTGGCCTCGGTGGCCGCTTTTCCATGGAGGCGAAAACCAACGCGCCCGTGTGCTGTGCGATGTCAGTGCACGTTAAAGCCCAGGTGGTCGAAATTTCCGGAGCCCTCTACTACGGCGCCTCTCAGCCTGAGTCGCTTTTGGATGTTAAACCCTACAAACCAAACCATTTAAGCTATATATCCTCCGATATATGACTTGGCATTGGTGCCTAAAGTTCGAGGGATAACCACAATTATCAAATTAACGATGATCAACTAAAATTAACTAAAGGAGAGTTCAAGTGCTAATCACAATTAACTAGTTAACAGTTCTTACCTAAACCGGCAATTAGTGTAATGCAAACATGCTCTGTATAAGCTATCCAATGCTATCCAGTGGCTTGATGCTAGTCAGAAGTTCTATTTTTAATCACAGGTAATCAACGAATGGCAAGTAATTAACAATTGCAAATAGACTAGTGCAATTTTAGTCGACGCAAGGTATCCAACGATATATTACTTGATATTGCAGTGCAAAGTCCATTTTTATTCACAATTAACTAATTAACTAATGTACCTACAATAATTTTATTGCTTTTATACTCGAAAAAACTTTCAAATTATATAGCAGACGTGGTATTGTAGTTAGAATAAAACACAACTACACAGTGGCCGTGGACACTTTATATATACATTAGGATATAATGGTCATCAACCAAGTACACATTGAAACAATGCTCGGCTAACAATATTTTTTACTAAGAAATGTCATTTTGGTTTAATTACCAAGCTATTATCCCTACAAAAATCTACGTAATGTTTCTTATCAGTTAATTCGGCCAATTTCTAATCTACACTCCTAAGCTGAGGACCAAAATGGCGCCCACCAAGCTTGAAGGCCGTTTTTGGCCGAAATCGGCAACCCTGGCAGAAGATGTCACCACCCATGGAGGAAGGAAAGCTTAGGAGAGGCCCTGACGTCATTTTTTTGAAGCCGGCGCGGCCGCGCCGCGACCGGACGCTGCAACGTCTCTCCTCCTCCTTTACCCTTTCTCCGCGACGCTCACGTACCTACGGCCCTTAGCAACACTGTTGCTAGTGGCCCGAGTGTTCATAGCAACGCGTCGCCGTTGCTAATGGCCCGACTTGGCTAACTTCTGTCACTTCCGCCACACTTTCTCCAATGCATTCTAAGGGCCTCTCCTAAGTTGTTTCCTTCCTCCATGTCACCACCCCTACGGCGAAGCAAGTAGCAGGGTGATGCTACATTCACACCAAATCGGTCTAGGGGCGGAGCTTCCGCTTTTCACGTGACCGTTGACGTCATGGCATCGGCAAAAAACACATAAAAAAAATGCTTTGCTCCGGCGCGGCGGCTGCGCGGAAAGCGTCGCCGAGGTAAGTCGCCTGCTTCAACTTTAGAGCCATAACGGCCGCTTGTGTACCCTGCACTCGTTGTAGCTAGCCAGCAGCGGGAACTTAAAATTCCTTATGCTAGCATAAGCAGACTTTCACTTTTTATTCACTTTTTTTTTTTTTGCAAATCTTCGCCGAAAGATCGCGCGAACCTCGTTCAGTTTCACACTATAATATAGCTGCTGCAATAGAAATGTGAGTGATGATTATACAAACTTACTATGTGCACTCGATGTGAGCTTAGAGATATTGTTCTTGAACGATACCTTTAATTGTGATCATTCGAACCGCGCATTTGCGGAGCTACGCCGATCATCAAAATTATAGGCTTACCGATCTATAGCTGCATATTGCGCAACTTAATTCTATGCAGCTAATAAAATGGCACATTTTTAGCTGGCATGGCGTTTCGTCGGCACTTACCTCGATCATGCACAGAACCTTCATGATGAGGTCGTCATTGAATTCACCAGCTGGCACATATATATATATATATATATATATATATATATATATATCCATTTTACTCTCGGGATCTTAATTTATTTCATTTTATACATATGTATATGGTCCTATACCTAATACCCCTTGTCCGTTCTTATGCTGTGCTCATATTTTCTTCTAGCTGCAGCTCAGGTGTTTCATGCAGTCTTCAATACCATATCCTGGAGCAAAAAAAAATGGTTTGCTTCCACTCATTAACAATATTAATTAAACCGTTAAGAAAAAGAAATAAAGAAAAAAAGCTAATTATAACAGTACTGTTTACCACGTCTCTCACAGCAGCATTTTTATTATGCCTGCTCTCATTCGATCATACCGTACTAATTTAAACAATTCAATTTTTTTTAACAGGACAAAAATCTTGACCAGCTAGCTAAGCTCATGGGGCTATTCTGGACCTAACTGGCTCTAGCTGGAACCAACTGAGGATTTTCCCATAAACTATACCCTAAATGGTGAAGATTTCTGCTTGATATAATTAAAAACAAAATCTCAGAACTGAAAGCATAACCTCATGCCCTTCATAAATTTAGCAGAACATACAGTACCTGTAGCTTTCACACCATGCATCAACTTTTCTATGCAAGTAAAAGCAATCGATGCATTGATTTTTTCGAAGAAGGCATGATATGCAGGGAAGACTTCGAAGTCATTAAAAATTCAAGTTTATTTATTATGTACATTATTTACATTGAAATGAACACAATTTCATTACAAAGAACAAAAAAAAAAATGAAGCCATATGAAGGAATTAAAGACAGAGATGAACTATGCACGCAATAAAAAATGCGCCAGAAACATACTCTAATTTCCAGATATATAGTCTGCACTGTCTATAAAAACCAGCTAAAGAAAGGATAATTCGCATATGGCATACATTGCGTGTGACTCAGGTGTATGCATAGCAATAATGGCATAACATGGTAAACACTCTTTTTTTCTGGAAGTATTATGAGTGCTTTTCAATGCACACCATTGCCATCACGTGTGCAGGGCAAAGACCTCTGCCATATAAATCAGCTAATTAACGGTTTCTTGTGCCAGCTGCACCCGCCTAGTCTTCACAAACTTCCTGATCCCATCCGCCCACCTTTCTGCCTCCCTCTGTGACGTTTGCCTTCTCTTGAAATGCAGTCAGTTACCCTATAGCAACCATCGGCTAGCTTGCCCGAATATTAAATGCCCTGCCATGTCCATTTCTTCTTGGTTTCAACTAGAATATTAATAACTCACGTTTATTCCTGACCACTCTCTGTGCTCACTTACTGTCTCTTAGTGTTAAACCTATCGTTTTCTATATCAAAACTGTCTGCATTGTCTAAAAGTTCTGTTGAAACCTTTTTTTTTTTTAGCCTTCTCATTGCTGCCCAATAGGCAGTACCAAAAAGATACAGCTGTCACATATACTATTTACTTCTTGAGGTGTACTACTGGGCAGCTGTCATTCATGATCTGAGAGCTAGTACCTGCCAAATGTACTCCAAGTCAATTTTATTTTTCTAATTATTTGACTGCCATCAAAGAGACAGGCGATTGTTATACCTGTACTTATAAGACATATTTCCTAACCACTTCCAGGTCCTTGCTACCTATTGTAAACTCCTATTTGCTATCCTAGCCTATTAAATGTTACTTTCATTTTCTCCATATAACATTTTAGCCCTATTGCTCTACCTTGCCTGTCTAAATTCGTCCCCTGAGTTACTTTACAAGGCACCAGTATCAATGAATCACAGGTTACTGAGGCGTCATCCTATACCCTTCAGTTAAAAAAAAAAAAAAGACGGCTGAATTATTTGGTGAAATGAGAGATAGGGCAAAACTGTGCCTTTCTAAGTCAATGATTGTAATGGGGTCATTTGTCGTGCAGTTGCCTTCGTTTAGGGAGAGGCTTCAGAGATGAACATTCCTTTACTGGTGAACTTTGTACATGCAAGCCAGAACTCTCTGGCACAGAACTGGCCAGCCTTCTGAAAGCACAGTAAAAAAATAATTCGTTTCGGAGAGAACTTCCTCGTTATGACAATGATAAAAAATTGAAGTGCACTTTTCCCAACCTTCCACAATTTTTCTATGCATTTCTGAAGGCCCTGGAGGAACTGCTGGCTCAGACACTGCAGCCCCAGAGGTTTCTGTTGAGTCTTTATGGTCATGGAATGTTGACGCGGTCGATGCATTCGCATCAAGCTCTGTTCGTTGAAACTTTTCAGGACGCGTCATGGAATCGAAGACCAATGTAGCTGGTGTCAAACAGATAAAAGTTGGACCCACATATATGCTGTGACATATAAGCGGCACTTTACAGAAAAAAAAAAAAAAAAAACATTTTCTCATGTCCTGCAAATTTTTGCCGCTGATGAATATATGCATAATACTGCTTTTACAACATATATATTGTAACAGCAAATTCAATTAACATCATT
>JAJIZL010016880.1:0-15556 GCA_023969395.1 Amblyomma maculatum
GTGGTGGGGGAGAAATATTGTGATGGAGTGGCTCTGCGTGTGTGGGCATAAAAGACGCAATGACGACGCGCAGGAATTTTTTTTCACCTGCCTATTTAAAGCTCTCGCCGCGCAAATAACCTTTACTGCGATAGTTCTAAAACCTCCCTCCGACATTTCCCTGATGTATACTTGTTTGTTTGTGCGATTTTTCTCATAGGCATGCCTCTGGCAGATGTTTTTAACAGGTGGAATGACCGTTCATTGAGTCGTCAGCAAACTGTCTGACGTCACGAAACATGTTTAAGCCAAATTGGCAGGGGGTGCAAACATTGGTCAAAACATATTTTAACATCGCTTGAGTGCACCAAAGTGACTACAGCTAATCTTTTTATTCCGACTCTGTATAGCGCGAAGCCCATGGGTTCTATTTCATTGTATGTAGAATGGGTGCGTTTTATTGTTACTAGGGCTGTGGTTCTAATGGCGCAAGAACAGATTGGCCAAATAATGTCATGGCGAAAACGTGTTGCTTATTAATTTTATTTGAGATCATCACGGAACATTTTCTTCTCTGGCTAGAACGGACATGGTGCACAATCACAGAAATGAAGGCTTCAATCAAAAGAACAATAAATCTTACTCAAGGCGAGAACATATTTGCGAACTAATCGATATGTGTTTTGTCGGATAACTATCGTAGAAGAATGAGGACAGAGGAGAGTAGGTGGACAGACAACAATGTTACTTAAAGCTTCAATTTGTATTTAAATAACATTGTTTGTATACAGTAACTGTTCTTGACAACACAAGGAAATCAACTTGTAGACAGGAGCAACGCTACTAACAGCTCGTGTTCCCTGAGGAACAATGTTTTTATGCAGTTACTGTTTTTAACAAAAAAAAAAAAGCCGCAAGAATAAAATAGTAGACAGAACCAACACCACTTATGTCTATTTTAAGTAGTCTTTTTGTGCAGTATCTATTTTAACAAAAATAAAATCAACTAGTATACAGCACACAGCTCTACTTGCATCTGCTGTTTTTACTATTCCTTGCACACAGATTGTGCTCTTAGCAACAACAAAATAATGAACTAATGCAGAGGACGTAGTGCTACTAACAATTAGGATTTCCTTTTCTTGGTAAAGCCAGTTACTGCATGAAAACAGTGTTTTTCAAGAAAATAATAGTGGAAGGGAGGGAGTAGCAGTGCTGCGTACTGTTCTGTTCGTGTCCTTAGCCCTCGTCTTATTAAGCTAGACATCCTGCCACGATTACGGGGGAATTATTAGGAATAGGCATGGAGTTGCATGCGCATGCGCTTGAAGAAGCATGGCGCTTCGGGCCCTTTATATCTGATATGCACCACACAGGGGATTCTAAAAGAAAATCCAAAGTTAGTGCCTCTAATCTATGATAAATTTCACAGGAATCTGTAACCACAAATACGATAGTTACAGTGGGATGGAGTCGATCTTAGGCATTTAAGAAGAAAATGTAAATACCATAGTTTTCTCATCAGCTTTCCAAAACATGCTTTTAGGGGCCTTAGACATACGGTCTGAATGTGAAGGAGAATAATTTTTCTGTGAGTTCAAGCTTTTGTATTTATTTATTCACTTTTCAGTTTAGATGTGAAGGAGAATAATTTTTTTTGTGAGTTCAAGCTTTTGTATTTATTTATTCACTTTTCAGTTTAAGCTCAGCTACGCTTAAAATACCATAAAAAAGACGGTACTTTTTTTCAACAATTACAATAGGCTTGGAATTTTTTTTTTTTAATATCAAAGTTTATTCATGAATTTGAAATGTTCGGTAAAAAAAAGTCTAAAACTATGCAGACACAGCCTACACTTTAATTGCGTGACCCTACTTTAATAAGCAGGGAAAAATGCATTTCTGCATTGGCGATACCCGGTACATACTTGTTGAAGATCCCAGTCCCACAACGGCTCGTGGAAGATAAACATATAACCGCGGAGAGGGCTTATGGACTGGCATAAAAAAATCTAACGCATTTACCAATGTAAACTTCTAAATTGCAAATATTGGCGTGCAAATAAGAAAAAAGAAAAATAGGAAGCTTCGGTCGTCTTTCTGAATCTCGCTTAAAAAACGAGATAGCTGCTTTTGTGGGCAGTCCACGGGAGTGCGTTCTTAAAACTACATGGAAACTCAAGCAGGGGTGCCTGCTCCCCTAAATGAACTTCAGCAAAATATTTTTTTTTTCGCAGAAAAATCTGCTGCTATATTTCACTCTTGCGCATTTCTCACTGGTTTTTCGTTTCAACGTACTGCGATTGGTAGCTGGCCAGTTCAACCTGCTTGCTTCCATTCAAATTTCACGGCTAATTTTTTTTTTTTTTTCCTTTGTCTCTGCAGGCGCCAACTGTGGCGCTTCATAGGCCCTTTTTGTGCAAATCTATATCTTTACGCCAAGTGTCCTTCGTGGTTCCTCTGTCTGAATCAAAATCTGCGATCGTTTCCCTCGCATGGATGCTCTGCGTGCCTGAGGAAGAATAAGGATAGGAAAATATGATTCTTCCATATCATAACTGGAAGCTTAGACGTCTTCCTCGTTCCATAAACTTTTTTTTATTCTTGAAGATATCATCCGAAATTGCGCTTTAATATTCTAGCTTAACAGGAGCGAGCATCAATGCACGGAAATTTTTTGAGCTTTATTGCTCTCTACTTGCATATTCTTCCGCCAAAAAATAAAAAGGTACGCAAGAGACCGCAAGAAAAAACAAAGGCGTCGGATCCACTTAAGATGAAATTTGGGCTTCTTCGAGAAGCATTTTTTTCGATCAGGTGCTGTTATTGAAGATTTAGGACATTGTTAATTATAATGCGATAAACTGCCTACATTTAGAAAAGATTGCTACTCAGCGAAATTTTGCAAACAACACAAAAGCCGCGCTCTATGCGAATCATCATTCACTCCATGAATAGTATCTAAGGGGGTGTAAAAAACGCTAGCGAGTAGCCGTTTCTCTTTATTTGTGTGACCGGATTAGTTATCTTGTATTATTCTTAAACATTCTTTTACCAATGACATAAATGAAAATACCACCGTTCTTTTGTTTCGGTCGACATCCAGAGTAAGCCTATTCCAGGGCTACTCCTCAGTGCTTTGCTCCCGAGAGAGAGAGTTTTTTTCCTTCTGTGGGTGCTGCTTTCTTACTTGCGGCTCCCTTCTGGTAGTAATCCCTCGTAAAAGACTGTAGGGGCCAGCTATCTTGAGGACAAGACTTTGGGCGCTGTGTATTCACTGTGCGACGGGGGAATGCAGTGAGCATTCGGCAACATTGGCAGCCAGAGTTGGTTTAGAGCTGGTTGAGAATATTATTACCGCAAAACGCAGGGACTACAGCACCGATTTTATCATGGTCGATCAAAACAAGAGGCTGCGAAGAGAGAATATTATGCATGCGATCACTAAATTTCCGCGATGATATTGCGAAGTACAAACTCTACTTCCATCACGCTACATCTACTTGAGGCAACTTTTCTTTCTGGCGCTGCTCGGTGCATGAAACATAAAGTGCTCCGGTGACAAGTGTGAGAGAAAGAGAGACTTTAATGGAAAAACAGGGAATTTTGCCGGCGTTTAGATTTCGCTGGCATGCTAGTGACAAATGTGGCTCTCTGAAGCGTTCGATGTAGCTCTCCGCAGGTGACGGACTACAGCCACTATAGCGGGAGCAATTGCAGATTTCTGTAGACTGTGCTAAAATATCGAATGACACTGAATTACTTCATATGTTTTTTTTGTTAATTATAAGTCGGGAATTTGCAACCGAATCAACGAATTGAAATTACTGTGCGTGCACGTCATCTTCATCTGTACATATTCACCATTACCGGTCATCTCGTTGGAGAGAAGACGAAGTGTGAATGAAACGCTGCTGGTTTGTAGCTGCTGCTTCGGCTGGGCTGGTAATAGAAAAGTGAACCTGGTGTTGCTTCTTCCCGTCTCACAGTATTTCTGTCACTCAGTAGCCATCTTTCGAAAGTGTAAGCAGCGCATATCGTTATAACCGACGATAAACGAAGTTAGGGTATGAAAACATGTACAAAAACTCCAAAATAATGTTCTAAACCACTGCCTGATGGAAGTTTAGGTTTCTCGAAGCATTGCGTGCAGTCGTGCTTTAATACGCAATAACTAAATGGTCATTCGTCAGTGGCGTCTGTGGCATTCAGCTTTGGCTGCTCATCCCCAGGTTGGAAGTTCGAACATTTTCCGCATTTTGATGAAGACGAACCTACTTTGCGATGCCAGGGCATGTTAAACGACACTAGATAATATGAATTAATCCAAAGTGATCTCCCTACGGTCTTTCGCCTACTCCCATGTGTGGCTACCGGATGTTGAACTTTGCGATTTACCACTGGATTGCTATTCTTTATAATTTTGCTCCGGCCGTAGTATATGAATACTGATCTGAAGGGCTTATAGTAACAGCGAGTACGAGTGTTTCGTGCCTAGCTTACACGGCACCATTACCGATGCTGGTGCACCATGACGAGTTACTAAACCGCACGTTAAACGTTCTTGACATAGATGTATCATCTAGTGCTTTCACACTCGCAATAGTGAATGCATGCGAACATTTAAACTTTGATGTTCCCGTCATTTTCAAATCTTAGGTTCGTGAATACGCTTAAAATTGGGCCTACGTTCTACGGCGCAGCAGGAGTCGCGATGCGGAGAATGCAGTGACAGGCCATTTTGGGAAGAATGAAAATACGAGGTAGATTCGAAACTCAGAGAGGTGACTAAGAATTCGCAATTTTCAACGCACGTTTACTAGTCCCATAACACTCCGAAAAAAAAAAAAAACTTTGCTCGAATTAAAGATTTGTCACACGCAGTTTAAATAAATTTGCGCCGCAAACGCGCAGTAAACATTACTTCCAAGTTGCTTTCTCCTCGTTTCCAAAGTGCACCAAACATCCAAGCATATCCAGCACTTCAACTTTCGAATCCGTTCACACTGGTGAAGTTCGCTTCGACCACACATAACGCTAATTTTAGACCGACAGCATTTGAGGTGGAGGTTGCAGGCTTCCCCTTATAGCGATGGCTATCAGTATAGATACTCCGCGATCACGTTACCTTGTGGCTCAGGCTAATTTCATCATTGTCAGCTGAAGCCCGTGGGGCCACAAGATGCCGCTAAGTGCCTTGATAAAATCTTGAAATGTCTAAAGAGAGCTTTACCCTGCATACCTACCTCCACCAGCATCGACGTGGCACAATTAGGCATCGCGGGTGAGTTACGAATGCAACCTGGGCGAAACATAGTAATTAGAACACAACACATACGCTGGGGAGGGAGGAGGCAAGTGTCATAAACAGGCCGGAAATTGATCATAGTGATAACGTCCTAGGTATGTCTGCCACGAGCGAGCGGCGTGGCAAAATTATCATATCTGAAGAACATATTTCTCGCACCTTGCAACTTCTTTGTAAATGTTCTTCTAAAGCTGTCAAAACGAGGCAACAATTGCCACCCACTTGGGCATGATAGAGTGTTGGAAATATATATGCAACAACAAGAAGATAAGAAGACAGTCCAGCGAACGTTTGTAAAGCTCCGTACTAGATTTTCAGTCAATGTTAAATTACTCCTCTGAAGCAAAACAAGTTTTCTGCTCATTTCATGATTTTGAATTCAAATAAAGCGGCATAGGATGCGACTGAGGATTCACGAGTTTAAGTAAAACAGTTTAAAATCATGTACTCAGTGGCCACAGTATGTGGACTAGTTGATTTCTTTTTTTTTTTTTTTTTTTTTTTTGCGAATGATGACAGGCAAGGAAAAAAAGAAAGAAAGGAATGCCGCGTGGCAGGGACAGTGAAACTAAGCCTACGCAGACCATATATTGGTTACAAAATACAGGTTAATTTTATGTAAGCAGTAATGCAAAATATTCTGCTATAGTGTATTTCGAAACGCTGAAACACGTATCGGAAAGGAAAAAAAAAACGTGGCTGCAGGAGCACACTCAAGTCCTTTCTTTAGAGCTATGTCGTTTCTTACATTGAAACCCCTGACGCCATGACTACGTTGTAACTTGCCCAGATGTTACTCTGGTGTGCCTGCATCCTTTTGTAACAGCCTGTCGC
Source organism: Amblyomma maculatum (assembly GCA_023969395.1). Classification (NCBI taxonomy): domain Eukaryota; kingdom Metazoa; phylum Arthropoda; class Arachnida; order Ixodida; family Ixodidae; genus Amblyomma; species Amblyomma maculatum. Next base: position 6,122 of record JAJIZL010016880.1, read on the forward strand.
AGAATGCAAACATGATATATGAAAGAGCCGAATGAAAAAACTGGATTCCTACCAAGCTAAGCTAGGATGCTCCAAGCAGCGTCAAAAACAAAACACGAGGCGTTCGGTATGCATGAATAGCATTGTAGTGACACATAGAATCAATAGCATGCGTTCGCTTATTGATCCGGCCTGTTGGCTGTCATCGTGGAATGTGTTTTGAGTTTAGGACACTTTCCTTTGGATCTTGTTGATGTTCTGTGCAGCATCTTTCATGTATGGGCATCGTTATTGGATACCCGACAGTGAGCAGCTGTGATCTCCCGAGGAGCAAGGATAACGTTCCTGGGACCGGTCGAACGATGAGAATTCGCCGACTTGTGGCTACTGGGTTTCTTGCCTCGCATCCTTTCTAGGCGAAAACGTGGTGCAATAGGTTGAAGGGCATAAGCGTACATTCTATCCTTCTATCCGCTGCTGGAACAACAGCCTGCGATTGAATATTTTGTGTTAGCCTGCACACCCGCGTTGGTCGGGTGACGATGACAACAATTCCCTGCTTTAATAATAATTATTAAATCCACAGCGACCTCTCCCCAGTCGTGAAATTTAAGTCGTCAAATCCCAAGTCTCAATCATGCATGCCCGGTACATTTTATTTTTTTATCGACAAGCAGGAAATTGTTGTCATCGTCACCTGACTAACGCAGGTGTGCAGGCTAATACAAAATATTCAATCGCAGGCTGTTGTTCCAGCAGCGGATAGAATGTACGCATATGCCCTTCATCCTATTGTACCACGTTTTCGCCTAGAAAGTATGCGGAGAAACCATTTTTTGTCGAACCTGAAGTACCGCCTCATGGTTCGCACTAAAGCTTTTCATTCTTCCTGCTTTTCGCCATCTTACGCATCTGCGCTTCCTTGTTTTATGTATGGGTTCTTTCTTTTTTTTTTCTAGCCAATACAGAGTTCAGCTTAATCGTACTTTACCTAGAAAGATGAAATACTACCCTAAAATGTTTAGAAGATTTGAAAATAAGCGCTTAATGCAAGTGCCATAAAGCGCTTTTGTTGCTTCTTTTGCATCAGTTGTACCCGATGACAGTATGGTGTGCGGTCAGAACCATGGTATTGATTACTCCGCATTCAAAAAACTGTTGTTGAGGTATGCTGTAAAATAAGAAAACATTCATAGATATTTGCTGCGCACATCACCTAGTCGGACATTAAATAACCTATGTAAAGAAACAAAGAACAAATTGCTCGTTTTATTGCTATGCATTATTCCTGCTCTCGATTTTCTGTCGACCCGGAGACCGCGACAACTGATATAAGCATGTCCTGGTGAATTTCATCGTAAGGAGAGAAGCACTGTTTTCAAGGATATTGCTAATAAAGAACAGGAAATCTAAAATACATGTAATGAAACCAAAATTATTCTTTTTAGACTTAGGTGAGCACACTCTCAATAGCAGCATAGGTCTGAAAGCCATCGCGGCTCGCACACAGCTTCTGTTACAATAAGCACATTGTGATTTCAGGTTGATTTCTTGTAGAAGCCAAAGCGTAGGATGCTTTCGGAATTCTGCGACACAATAGGCGATATGCTAAATATGGAGCTCAACTCTCCGAGAAATGGGCCCGTTATACTTTATCAGTCAAGAAAAGGAAATCGCTGCCTTTCGCTGTTTAAAGATGGCTGCGTTTCAATTTGAAAAAAAAAAAAAAAAAGTTTGGATGCAAAGTTGCGCTGCGCTGCGCACTCCGCGAGGGTGTCACGACTCGTGTGGGAACCGGGTCCGTATCCGCCTTACGTTTATTATTTGTTTACTGTCTTCTAACGTTTCATTGCACCAAGCGCAGTGCGAGCTTATCACATGCAAACGTGCCGACTTTGGAGCTTTTACTTCGTGCGCTGGTTCTCCACAAACATTTGCAGGCGGTTCGCTCTAAAGTTACAATGCAGAATAGGTTATTTGTTTTCTGTGACTAAAAGAGAGGCAAATTTCCATGCTTAATAACTTTCCGGTTGAACATATTCATTCGATCAGATGTAAACATACCAAAACGTACTTTTTTTTTAAGCCCGCGTATTCCGGTGCTGCTCAAGCTTCCAGTCCGACCGCAAAGAAAATTTTAGTAATTTACTAGAAAAATGTACCGGCACTCTCTCAGTGTTTCTCCAGCTACAAACCTCGATCGGCAAAGTGCTGACCACTGCAGTGCACTGAAATAACCATGCCCCGTTTTGTGCTTAGATCAGCAATATACGGCGCTGTTCGCTACGTATTCAGTGCAAAGAAACAGTAATCATTTCAATTTTTCAGTGTTTCTGCAATCGCTAATAACGTGATGCAAGTTCCTTCAAAGAAATAGTAAATTAGTTATCACAATGAAAAAATGCGTTTCAAAGTATGAGAGTATGCTGAAAATTCTTTAAAGCCGTTCACTTCTATTATCGTTGTGGCAAGCGACAACAGCTTGCTCCGCATCAAAGCCATTGCCTCTTGGTCCATATCGTATATCTTGTCGAATTAAACGTAGGAAGCAACTAAATCGTACGTATTAAACACTGCACAAACTTTTGATAGCCCACTCAGCAATTGTCGTAGGCTCTTTGCCAAGCGTGCTTTTCAAGGCAGTAGGAACGGTTGCTACAACATCATAACCAAAAATAAAAAAAAAGACTACTGATTCGTTGCGTGCAATACGTAAAAATTATCCCCGTTGCCCTAGAAGCTAAACAGCACAAACCAACACATTAAACTCGCCGGGCTCTGTGTCTGTGGCACTGAAAAGCCGAACGCATCCCAGATTGTAGCTATAGTAATATTACACACTGCGGAGGTGACCGAGGGTTGTGAATGATAGCACTGGTGTGCACGCGGCTTCTAAGGCTTGCGGACACAGAAGTGTGCAGTGCCACAACAGCTGCTTTAGGCAACACATGTGTGCACACACAGCAAACTAAGCGTAACTGCTAATTACTTTACCAGGCCAATTGAAAATAAACAGCGATGATAACGCGCGAAAATCGCTCTGGTGTCTAAATCTGGGCATTAAATTGACTACGCTACAGATTTAGACTTTACGAATCTACAATCTTCAATCCGAAAGTTCAAACGAAGCAGATTACGTGGTAGAAAGTATGATGGCGCCAATAAAGAACGAGGAAGGACCAACTTTTCGCAAAACGTGAGCAGTACAAGCAGCGCTGCCGACGACGCTCTCCCTAGACCGAACCAAGATGGCGACCTAAAATCAGGACTGCGGTATTTCGAGACACTAAGCAGTTCTTCATATCGTCCACTTATAGACTGCAACTAACTTCAAGAACTAAACAAAGTCCCCCAAATGGAAATAGTTAACAAGGATCTCCACAAGCAGTTCCCTACTAGAAAAAAAAAATTCCTACTCCCGACGATTCTGTTTCCTATAACACTTCGTCGTGAAGTATCTAAAAGAGAGCGGAGGGCGTTCTCATGAGCTGCAAATACAAATAGAGGAAATAAGGTAGAGAAACATCGCTAAACAAAATGTGCCATCGATATCGCTTGTTTGTGCATTCTTAATCGCTCTCTGTGGCATCATATCCAGGCAGTGACAACGTTAGTAGAACAAAGTTTGGGCAAAGAGCTGTGCATAGTGCAAAGATCGATGCATCATGTTTAGATTCCATACTTATAAGAGGATCACGAAGGCATAGGTTGAATGAATTTGATGCGACCATCATTCAATCCAAAATTTTCAGTAGCAGGCAGTGAAGGCATCCCGCTCCTTGAATAACCGGTGGCAGTGATAAGAGAATGAAATCATTTCAAACTGCTTTACTATTTGTGGCCGCTTTGATCACTTTTTTATCCCAGTGATGACACTTTTCCAGTCTTGCGGGATTTTTCCTTCTGTACTGCTGCTCTATTTCCCAATGTGCAAACTAAAGTTTGGTACCATTCACTTCGGAGCGTATGCCAGGATTGCCCTGAACACACGATGATAAATATCGCCAGTATTGCATGGGACTGCGCCTAACTTAATCTAACTATCGCCTAGCAATTCAGCAGTCATTCATCTTCCACATCGAAGTGGTCGCTCCTGTCGACGGCTTTCCTCTCACTGACGGATAAAAAAAAATTCGTGCGTAAACCAGAGCTATAACCACAGCAGTAATGTGCAGGCAAAAGACGGGAGCGAGCTTTTAGTCCCGGCATAACCTCCGATAACTTATACTCCGGTTCCTAGTCCTTGCACGTTTGATATAGCTCTTGTACAAGGCAAGTGCATTGAACTTCGTGGTCTCCCGCATTCGTCTTCATTTCTCACTATCCTTTTACAATTTGATGATTATTGTTCTTTCTTTACGCAATTGGATAATGTTTGTTATTGCAAAGGTTACATAATAAATTACTATGTGGAAAGCCATTCTAGGCTGATGGTCTCATGGCTCGTTACTTTCGCGTCTGCGAGATGTGTTCGCGAGACGTCGCAATAGCTTCTATCATCATGATTTCCACTGTAAGGACGTCGAAATAGGTGCTGGCGACGAAGCCAAAGAAAAGAAAGTAATGAAATTATAACAACTACACAAACATGCAAGATAGCAGAAGAAGATATGAGGTTGACAGAAGATGAAGAAGAGGAGGAGGAGGAATTGGGGGGGGGGGGGGGGGGGTCTTTCGTCATTAAGTTCTTAAGCAAAGCTAAGTGCAATCCTGTAACTATTGTTGCCAGAGGCTTTGCGAGGCAGACAGTTTCGCCTATAGCCACTGGTACCTAACTTTAGTATTACACAAAACTTAGACATTTGCGAATAATTACTTGATGGCGACTGACCTCACTTAAGCATGGTTTGCATAACGACAGCTACGAAATAGTGTTCACAAAATTCGACTCGAACGCTCTCGAGGCCGGTACACTGGCTTTGAACCATATAGTGTAATCGGCGATCCGGCGCGTCTTCTGGGCGTCTGGCGAATCTTGCTTCATTTCATCGGCTTCTCCACTTCTCCCTCTTCTCTTTCTTCCCATTTCATTCTTCTCGCCTTCTGCCTTCTTCTCTTTGGCGTCTCCTAAACCTTCTTGCTCTGTTCAACCGGCATTATCTTCTCCTCCCTTTTTCTCTCCCCTTCTTTTTCTGTGTCTAGGAGCAACTATTCGCCATGGTTACGGCGCAGTCGCAGTAGTGAATAGCGACGCTTACCCGAAAATCGTCGCTGACTAGCCTAGCGTAGCCTTCACAGCAAAATTATGTGGACCCTTAAGCTCCGCCTTTAGGGGTATGACGCGATAGCGTAGGCTACCAGTGCACACGTAAATCTCCCTTTAAGCAATCCGTACGAGGGGCGCTAGTTGGCAGCCCCTGACAGACGCAACGTCAGGCAACCCTACGTCCAGTCAGTTCACGGTCATGACAGTAGTGAGCTACTGCCCGTCAGACGGTGCTTGCGATTTTCGCTCACAATGCCAACGCCGACGTCAACGCCGGATTTTAAGTGAGTGGCGTCTTCAAGATATTAGAGACATTTAGATTACCGCTGCCGCTTGCCGCTGCCGTCTACCTCTACCGCGCGCTGTCAGCACAGCATGCGCTGATTGGTTCCTGCGTGCGGAGTCCGGCGGAATTTGACAGGAACGGGCCGCCATCTGTCGGCCTCGGGCTTATCTGCGCATGCGTGCACTGATGCTCGCGCGGTAGCGCTAGATGGTAGCGGTGAGCGGTAGCCCTGGACTAAATGTCTCCATTTAACGTCAGCGCACTATATAAGCGCTAGTCATTTCGCTCATTATTGCGATATATTTGAAGGCACCGTTATCCTACAACTTTGGCATTGGAGTGAGCGTTAGCAATGGTGGCGTCGAGTTTGGGAGCGAAACGCCATATGGGCATGCCGCTAACAGGGGTAACCAGGCTCGCTGCTTCTGTTATGCTTGGTCATATAGTATCATGGCTATAAGTAATAAAGTGTCTGGCTTGCCAGTCAGATACCTTACTACATACCAATTCTTGTTTAATAAAATACACTAATCATGTTGAACAAAGAACTGAAATGACTGCTAACTGCCTTACTATCTCTTTACGATATCATGTCTGAATTTACATAATTTCAGAATGACGTTTTTTCTGTGATTAATTCTGAGAAAAAATTGGTGCCATAGGATTTCCTCAAAATTAGTATATTTCTTTTAAAACAGTGATATCAATGGCAACAAAGTTTCAAGCTTCATTTTTTGTTAAGTTAGTTAGGCAGTTGTCCTCGGAATAACCATGGTCGCAATTATGTTTCGTGTTGATTTTAAATAGTAGCGTGATTTATTAAGGAAAATAATTGCTTGTCTGTTATTTATTTTTCAATAAATTCAAGAGGAGGCAAAATGTGTGATAACCATGTGCGAAATCAAGCACAAATATACTTAGTTAGCCGTCTTTATTAACATCAAACTATGACACAAACGCAACTGCCAGAATTGTAGAACTTTATATTATCAGAACAAAGCGCAGCTCGAAAGTCGTTCTAAAAAGGCAAAAGCTGACTTAAAAATAGGACACAAAAAGAACAACAACAGACGTTTTATCTTCGTCGTCGTTTATGTTTTACTTTATGGTGCACAGAGCATGTTTTATTGTGAAAGATTTGCACCAACTTCCCGCCAAAAATCACTCCAAGAATGGACATTGATATAGTTGCACTAAAGCGTTTTAGCATGCGTTATTTCCGAAAAAACCTTGACATTTGGATCATGCCTCAGTTAAGGATTAATCGGCTTTCCCAGCTCAGTGTAACCAAGTATTTTAAAAGAAAATGTGTGCCCTAGCCCTAGTGAAACCTTCGCAGACCTGTTGAGCGTCCGTCGCCTATCCTAGTATGTAGCATTCTTCGTTTGCAAAGTTGCTTAATTATGAAAACAAAATAAGCATTGTTTAGATTATTGTCTCCAGGAAAAGTGCGCCACTGCAAAAGTTGTGGTTTCCCTCATAAAACGGGCAGTTAAGACGTTTCTATCGGGCTGTGATTTGCATCGCAATATCAATTTGTCTTGAAAGAAAGCTGTAACTTAACCAGTTGCCCACCCATATTTCTCGCCCAGTTCACACACAATGCTGCATCTGGTTAAAAGCTCTTTTTGTTATATTAGACGTGTCTGTGAGTCCTGCAGTGATATCGCCATCTTGTAATTATGTTTATTGAGCGACTAATTAGTTAAGACTAATGTAAAAAAAAAGCCTTGCGTAAACGCTATCTTGGCGCAAATATTTTAGCGAGCTGTTTTTCAGTATGTTCTTTAACTTTCGAAGCACATGAAGGAAAAGTTAGCTCATAATCTCCTTTAGCGAACAAAAACAAAATGTCGTATACTAGACCAGGCGACTCCGAATAGCCATCAGCTGGTTTGATTAACAAGCGCACATCATCTTTTCTAAGAACTTGGTTATTTTTCCTGGGCTACCTTATGTATAGCGCACTTTGAATCAAACTGTGACCTAGTAAATATCTTGTGAAGCAAGAAATTAGTGTTATTTGCAGGTACTTGCCGTCACTTTATGAGTTCATGCCCTTATTTTTGAAGAGGTCTGTTGAACAAAACTAGGTTTCCTTTAAGAACTGTATGGCTGATGTAGTTGACCTTCGTTTTTACATCAAACGATAAATCCAATGCATGGTTCAATAGACCTCTGCGCCGTCATAGAAACAGAAACAAAGCCCGTTTGTAGAGAAAGGCTAGCCTTATGTCCACGTAGTCGGTTTTGCAAAGATGCAGTGAATGCCTGAAAACTTATCGTTCCGTCATTCGCGCTTGCAAAACCAAGTACTTTTCTCATGACCATTCCAATCCTTTTTTTTTTTAAATCTAACTCCAAAAAACTTATACATGCGATATTTTTCAACGGTATCAGCAGCCATATTTGATTGGGCAACGACGACCACCTACCCCTTTGAATGAATGCCCCCATGTGAATGCCCCCATGTATTTATTAGTTATCTTGCACCTGTGTGTACTAGGGAAGATAATTCCACTATCCCTATTGTTCCTGGTCAGAAGTATTAATATATGGCTCCCGATAATATCATTGTTTAAGGTATCGGTCATCTCAATAAGAATCATACTGTTTCCACTTGCGCTGTATGGACAACAATAATTCTAAAATACTGCAGAACACTTAAGCGATATCTAGTACGATTCTTCGCCTTATATTTAAGCACTCATTTATGTCTGACCTGCTTCTTGCAGACTGGAAAAATGCCGAAGCCATATGATGCCTTTGATTAAAAATACTAAACATCATGGCTTCCGAAAATGATTTTCTTGTAATATGCACTGGCTAGAATTTACGTCTTGTATGTTATTTAACATGGAGTCCTACCTGCAAACTGATCGCAGTTTTTCTAGATTTTGCGAAAGCTTTCGATCACGTTGGACATTCCCCTTTGTTCTCGAAGTTATCTGAGAGTCTTTATGTGCCCTGGAAGTTATTATGAATTAATAAACAAATAAAGTAAAGTACTTTTTATTCCACGTAGGCTCGTTCTCTAAACCTAGCATATCAGGTGTCTATAGAGAAGCAAATACGCTTTTATTTACCTTTTATTGCATGCTGAGGACCATGTGTGAAAACACGAAATCTACGCCTGCAGTAAATGTTCAGGAGTGCAAGAAAGAAGGGTAGGGCTTCTACCAGTGTCTGTTGCAAGTGTCCCTGGCATTTATACTGGGATGACGATGGCCTGATTCCATTTCCATCCAGTCATTCGCCTAGTGTCGAATACATGAACATAAAGGACCGCAGCTGCGGATAATGGCATCAGGTTGCATCAAGTCCACGCGCTCCAGTGTGTGTGTGTGGGTGTGTGCGTGCGTGCGTTCACTGAATCCCTTGTTTTTACTTCAGTGCGAAGTCTCCTTTTTACTTCAGGGGGTTTACATGAAACCGATCAAGTCGGGTCGGGTGGGCCTGTCGGCTGAAACCCAGCTGTCGGGCTCATGTATACGCTAGAGGGTACAGCTAGACGACTGTCGGGTCCGGTTACCCAATGGGCGAGGCGCGTGTATACGGTGACGTATTGGGGCGGCGCCTCCTCTCTTGCCTCCTTGCTGGTCAGGGACGGGACCGTGAGCTGTTCGTCTGAGCATTTCTCTTGTTCGTCATCTCCCGCCTGCGCCTGATTCACTTGCTCGACAACGGTGAAGCAGCGATCTCTGCCCGACAGAAACGAGTTCATGTAAACCCAAACAGGACGGGCTGGCTCAGACCGACAACCTTACTCGACCAGCTTGCGTCGGGCTCATGAATACAAGGCTTTTGTAGCCACAACATGCGCTCGAGTGTGCTGCGTTTTTTTTTTTCATTCATTACGAAGAGTTGAAATACATAGTTGACGCTTTTTGTTTATATTTACCTGATAATGTAAAATATGACATTGATCAGGTATGCATTAAGACAATCCTTCGAATTAACTCGG
>JAJIZL010016882.1:0-66488 GCA_023969395.1 Amblyomma maculatum
AAAGTGCATTTCTTAATTTAGAAAAATCCAAAGCAGTTTGCTTGTGTCACTAACGTAGGAGGACGAGTCTTTTTGAGGGTCAAAAGCTGATATTAAGCCCCCCCCCCCCCCCCCCCCCTATTTTCTATAGATCCCTATGCATCAAGTTCGCAACAGTGGAGCTTAATCGGATTCAGAAATTGTAGCTTATAGGTGACAGACTCAGCTGTGGCTGTGTCGCGAACTTTCAGTGTTTACTCCATCGTAAATGTGATAAATAGCCCTGTTTGGAAACCTAGCGAATGCTTCACTACACCATTCAGCTACGGCACTGTGCCAGGCGTAAGCCACAACTGCGCAGGCGAACCATTTTCTTGTTCTTCTTTTCTTCTGTCTTCTTTGCGTCTTCCGAATCTTCTTTCCTCCAGTCTGCTTTCATCTCTTTTTCTCCTTCTTTTTCTACCTGCCTCCCGCATTCGCCTAGTTATCGTCTTCCAAACCTTTTTGCTCCATTTGACCTCTTTTTTTTCTGTAATAAAGAGCTTTACCGCGTGCAGACTTTAGTAATGAAGCTATCGCTTACACAGCAGGTTAAATCAAGGTAAACCATGGGAGCAATTTGTTCAACTTTCCTATGCTGCTCTCCTAATGGAAACCCGTGCGTAGTTAGAACCTATTTCTTCCAGTAGAGATTGGCAGATTAGGCCTTGTTCACTTATTCGTACATAAGCTAGTTTAACAATGGAATTTTACAAATTGGTAAACCATCACTTCTATGCTGATGAGGCTGCGGACACCTTCAATTTCTTCACTGCGCGCTTTTCTTTATATATATCTTTATATCTTTATATTTATTTATATCCTGGAAGCCGATAACGAAGGTTCTTACTCAGCCTTTCTTCCCAATAATTTTGTATCGGCAACCTTATCTTAAGTCCCTTGACACTTACGTTATAAAGCGTGTTAAGCTCATGTGCATCCAGTCTGTTTAAAAACATTCTTATATAAATTGTCCATCAACTTTCCTTGGCAAAGCATGACTTCATACCAATGAGATGTTTATGCCATGGCCGGTGAATGGCCTCCTGTGTAACAGGCTAGAGACCATTGACCACTGCTGTATTTATAGCCGTGATGCTGTGATTTTCCGGGACATACTAAAGCGGATGCTAAAGATGGACATTGATTTCATGCAATGTAGTATTCGCTTTTTGCCTGTTCGTAACAACTGCGTGGCGTATGACTTGCAAAGTTGATCATGCTATCAAAAACCCGAATGATGATCCGTGGTGCATAAATACCACGATCTCCGAATTCTTTATTGCGAGACGTCCGCGCTTTGGTATGGGGAGTGTATGAGAGCCGCCTAGTTGGCGACCGCATTTGATTTGATTTGGTGCTGGTGTATGCCCCCCGACATTTACGGTGGGGAATTACTTGATTGTAATGGTTTGTTTTATGCCGCCCGTTGATTGGAGCATAAAGTTATTTTGTGTCTTTTCCTTGGAAGTTTTCTTATGGAAGATGGGAAAAATAAAAAAAAGCCAGGTGTTGTTTGTGCGCTCTGCTGAGGATAAGAGGGATAGTGCTTCCATTGACGGGGGAAAGAACGTTTTCCTGAACTTACAGTTTTTGAAAATAACTCAAGCGAACACTTCATGTTTCCATGACATATGTCATGTCATGTAGACAATGTTGCGAACATTTCCGCAGCCCATGAGTCCTGAAAGGCTTTCGCCATATAAAAGCTCTCATGGGTTCGAGTGCTCATGGCGGTAGAACACAAGCTAAGTGCTTTGTGTGGGCTTGTGTTCCAAAATTTTCCACTACAGTTTTTTTTTTTGCGCAGCACAATGAAAGAGGAAATTGATTATAGCAATTTTATTTATTATTTGTAAGCATCCTTAAGCCATAAGAAGTACGCAATTACAACAATTTTGCAACTTTGTGTTGAAGCGCAGGTTTGCAGCCGGAAAAACAGAAATGCAGTCGATAGCTGTGTGCACTAAGGCAGCCCAAAACAAACGTTATTTGTAGCTAAATATATATATATAGCATATGACTATTCTAGTCTTTATTGCCTGCAGTGGTTCAATCAGATTTATGAGCGCATGCACACGTTAAACATATTTATTATAAGCATCAAAAGTTAAAATTCCGTTCGTGGGCTACAAATCTCCATATTCTCGCACGCTACCTGTTTCTAAGCACATTCTGACATGCAGAAATGTATGCCGTCCACCGAGAGACCCCGGAGGGAACAAGTTTCTTGAAGGAATCCAAGCAATCTTTGTCAACGGGACTCTCAACAGATGAGTTCCTCACTCTGAGTTCTTGCCATACTTGATTGTAAGCTGAAAATGCAGAAAGAAAGTAATACAGCAGACATAAACTGAAATTAAAACACGCGAGTTAAAGACACTGCAATTTGGGCAGTGAATAAGAAGTAAAAGGTTAACATTGTTTAAAAGATGTGGACGATATATAGCGGTAAGGCTTAAATTATTAGTTTTTCGTTTAGCTCCGGTTAACCCTAGATGAATTGCGAAAGCAACGGCAGAAGCTTCTTTTGCAAGCTAAATTATTCCCATATGAAGCCCTATCAGTGTAAGGTGCTAGATTATTGGGGACACTTAAGCTCATCCTTTATTGGTATGACGCAAGAGGGTAAGCGACCAGCCCATATATAAAGTGACGCTTCAACCACGCCGCATGGACGAGCCTTCGTGTTGCAGGCTAACGAGAATGCAAACGGCTCTGGTAGGCTGAGTTGGATATCACCCACCCACATGAAAGGAGCGACCCGATTTGGCAGTTCCCGCCCGTGGCATAGGAAGACGTAAATTCAAAAGTCATAATAGGCTAATTGCTTTATGAGGAGACTGTAGCTACGCCCCTTCACGGCGCAGCTGCGGCCACCCGAGGTGTTGCTTTGGCTGTCGGAGTGTTGCTTTTGTAACATGACAATTTGCGGGACACTTCGGCTCCGTTTTTAAAGGTACGATGCGATAACGTAGGATACCAACTCACACGTAAAGCCTCGCTTTAACCAAGCTATACCAACGTGCCTGCGTGACCAAGAATAACTTGAATGTAGATGTCCTGGCAGAATGACTATGACATAAAGCTTCCATATGGAAGGAGACGCCATATGGAGAATTAGCTCGGCAGCTCCTGCGAAGCGTATGCTAGGCCAGGGCTTTGTCAGTTTACGCGAAGCCATGTCAGCTGCCAACTACCGGTTATCAGCACCATGCTCGCAATTTTTTCCTGAGAACACCAAAGCCGTCCCCGACGCCGACGCCTGAATTTCGCTAAATGGCGCTTTAACGCTATAAGTTTAAAATCTGTCATCCGGGTAGTTGGCTGCTCAAACTGGAATACTGGATTTTAAAAATGTGCGCTACATCTGTGCACGCAGCAGTGGCTGAACCGGGAAAAAACTGCAAGAAAGGTGCCACGAGACTTCGGGGATCCAAGGTAGCGCAAGGAAGAATTTGCAAAAAGTGTTAAATGTTCGTCATTACTTTTTTCAGGGTGACCTTTATTTGACACCGTGTGTAGTAATTTTTTAGTCGGCAGTATACTCAAGTACAGTCAAAACTTAACGATAGTATCATTTCATGAAAGTATATACCGGGACTTTCATCGAAAATTTTAACAAGTTCTTAAAGGTTGACATTTCGGAGAAAAAGAAACTCTCTTCGCAAGAAAACTGTCAGCTTGACGGAGGCACAATTTGATACCTCTCAAGTGTGGTAAGGCGAACGCCCTTATTCGACTCTACGCTGATACCGCGTTTGACCGCACTATTGTCTTTTGGCATATTTACTTCCCTTCTTGCGTTCTTTTCATTTATGCTCATTTTTTGTTTTGTGTTCGTGAAGTCACCGTCTGCGTTTCTTTGTATTGTAACGAGCGCTGCACTAGGTTAGCAGAAGATCATTTCGTGGTGCCCAGCCAGAGCCACAATTATGCATGCCTCATTAACCTGACAACTAGGTTTGCAGGTGTTTCGTCCACAGTCAGCGACGTCACGCTCTATGTAGCCTTAATGTGCATGCGCTTGTCTTCCCGCTCCGCCGCTGCACCGCGTGATCATTTCCCTACTGCGCAACTGAGAATATAAGTCGCGGATGAAGAGGATGAGAGGTGGACGGCGAGCGTGAGGATTGTAACTCTCCATAAGGCCATGCGTTGTAGAATTCTTTGCCTTATTCTTTATTAATGTCGCTGTGGATTCACGCCGACGAATCTTCGTGTTTCATGTGATGATGTGGAAACAATTGAGCTTTATACCCTCTCCTGCCGCAGGTATGCTACACAGGAAAAAATATTTAGAAATTCCTCTTTCTCGGCTGGAACTGCCGTTTACAGTTCCTGTTCTCCTCTCCTTTGGTGCAACGGTCAAAGGGTATGCCCTAACACAGGTGTGTCATTTACTCCATAGCTATGTTATTGCTAAGCGACAATGGTTTTCTTAGAGCTGATCTGTCTGAATCATACTTAAAAATATTAAATGCATTTTAATTAAAAAATGCTTCTTTCATTTATTACTATTCCTATCACCTCCAATTTTTCAAAGCAAACACTCATTTCTAATTAATAAGTTATATATCATACAGTCTAAGCTAGCATCATGAATTCTATTCTTACACCTGCAATGAACTCTGCCCCATGTCCACTGTGGGTATGTGCCACCTGTACCGAGGGAGAAAGAGACTGTGAATAGCATCACATGAGGCTAAGCGAATCTGTAGATACAAATCTCAGTGTTTACCTCCCGCGTGCGTGATGAATACTGGTGTTTATTTCGGTTTTTCATATTTCACTTTCCTTCTCTCTTCTCTAGCAATCATTTGTTTTTTTTTGCAGATGTAACTATGCATCTCAAAGACAAATATCTCTGCACCCCAATATTTTGCCGATCCCCATGTGTGGGAATGTGCCATCAACTTAGAGGAGAACAACAACAACAAGCGTCGACGGTCTCAAGTGATCGTTTGGGGCGAGGCCGGTCGACAGTGAGCGAACGAAGCAAGCTACAGTAAGTGAGCGTCTGAGATTCCTGAAGAGCATGGAAGAACGTCTCGCTATGCGGCAGCGACAAGTCTCGGATCAGCAAAGATGCCGAGTCACTGCCGAACTACAATAAGATCGTCCAGCGGTACAGCAAGAAGTAGAAGCGATGAAGTCGCGTCTTATGACCTAGTATACTATTCAGCTGAAGGCCAGTGCTGCAGCAACAGGAATCGGTTTGGCTACACTGCTTTACACTGATCGTAAACCACGACCGTGTCTCAATGGCTTTACCGGCCCAGCCTAAAATATCGGATAACCAAGTTCGATCAAGCCAAACCTTAACTTTCGCTAAGCATATCCTGGCTAACGGAGCTAAGCTACTGCAAAAGTTTTAGCCAAATTTACGTCAGGTATACGACTTTCGGTGAGAATAAGGGTAAAGTAGACTTAAGTTGACATTTTTTATCAAAGTCGAAATAAACTGGTGTTTTTTGCCCGTTTTGTGAGATCTCAGACTGCTCGACGTCTTTCCACCAATTGTGATGTCATCATTCGAGTTTCTTCGGTTGAAACCCAAATTATAGGACGTTCGTTGATTTTACGTATACAACACCCAAAATCACACGTTCTTAAGCTAATTGGCTACCACTGCAGCGTTTCTATTTTTATTGGTACTATTTCATCATTAAGCAGTTTTCATGATCCTTGACTATACCGACGTTTCGTGCTCCTTTGACACAAGTTTGATATTTTCGGCTGTTACATAATTAAACAATTGCCCCAGAGTCAACTAACTTGGCTTCTAGGTTCATTTTCTGCTAATTTATTTTAGACATATTTTCCTATATTGATTTTTTTCAAGCGCTAGTAGAAATGGGCATCTCACGCAGACACAGTTTTTGTGCGAAATCATGCGCCCAGAAAGGCTTTCGCTTTAAAATTACAAAATTACTTTTGAATTAACGACTTTGGCTGCTGTTATCAGTGGTAGATTTGTAGATGAGAATACGATGCCATGCCATTTTGTAAAATGAAAAGGAAGTCGTTCTCTAAAGCTCTGAAGCGGGAGTAAACCTGGTGCTTTTGTAGTAAACGCTGTACACTATGCCACCCTTCGCGCATTTTGCGTAGCTTGAAAAAGAGCGGCAGGGTGCTGGCGCCAAGACCGGTTTTCGCCACAGGGGCGCCGCGTGTTCAGCCGCTGGCTACGCTCTCCACAGAGAAGAAGGGGGAGGGTAGCAGTACCCCAGAAAGATGCGCGTCGCCGAGGAGAGAAAGAGAAAAGTATTTTCCGCACTGTGCATGCTCATGCCACCGCGGAAAGCTGACCGAGTGGAGCAGCAAAGCGCCTGTTGACATCGCAAGCTCACGGCTAACAGTGGATTTTCCGTACAACGCCAGTGAATTTTCATTGTTCACCAAAACGCTGGTTGCGTTCGATGGAATGCTTGGTTGCCCGAAGCCAAAGCTTTCGCTCCAGATTCGTTTCGCAGCATTGAACCTTTGTAATTTTTTCGCACAAAAGCGAGACATAGAGAGAGAACTTTTATTTGTCCAATACAGTGACTACCCCTCTCTTCGGGGGCTAGACCAGGAAGGCGGGACAGTTGTTGTTGTTGTGGCTGTATGAAGAACGAAAAGAAAATGCACGGGCCTGCTAGTGGCTCTGTATCTAAGTCACCTCCGCTGCCTCGTGCGGACAGAAGAGAAAACAGAAAAGAAAGAAAACGAAGAAGGAGAGAAAGACGTGCGCTGCAACAACAGCCGTCGTCCACCACCGTAACAGTGGCGAGTGCAATGACGGCCTACAACAGATAAAAATGTTGTGGCAGGCTAGTCCCCGTCGCAAGCGGCGGTGACCTACCTGTCCCAGCCCCATCAGGGGAGACGAGGGACAGTTGCCTTAGTTGCAGGCTGTTAGTTCTTGGACCCCGGTGGCTTCTTCGGCCAACGTCTTTGTCCAGTTGAGCCATTTGCTTTGGGCTCTTGGGTCTGAGCTTGGCAGAAGGGTCTTCAAGGTGTCTTTAGGTATATATTTAGCCCTGTCTGGTGACTTTGAACATTCCTATATTATGTGATCTAGTGACCCCATTTCCTTACATAATAACCATAGGTCTGATCGTATTTCCAGCCTTATGCGGCGGACTAGACCTGGTTTCGGGGATGTATGTGTGTGTGCGGCTTTGTCCATCCTATTGCTTCCTGTTTGCCTAAAGTGTTGTCCGATGGTGGTAGGACCCTCCTGCTTAGTATGTAGTGCGTTGTTATTTCGTTATAGTTAATCAGGCCCTCATGTTTGCCTTGCTTCGGTGACACTCCATCAGCCCAGTGTGTGAGAACTCGGGCTAGTTTGTGTGCCGCCTCGTTTCCGGGCAAGCCTGTATTGGCTGGTGTCCAAAGAAGGGTGACGTCTGTTTCTATTGGCATTTGATCGAGGATTCACCCGCGATCATCGCCATGACTCATGCTGTGTAGCTCTAGATTGCACTTTTGCTGTCATTTACTTTGTATTTTGCCCCGGTCTGAGCAAGAACAAATGCAATTGCAGCGCCTTCCGCTGTCTGGATCGATCTTGTTTTTACAGACATTGCTGTAACCATCTCTCGCTTGCCATTGACTACTACTGCATTCATTTTTCCTTTGCCACAGTATACAGTGTCTGCATGTGAATTTCTACCTGGACTTTCCACTCCGAATCTCCGTGTCATGGTTCTGCCTTTTTCTTTTGTCTTTGCTTTTTATACTCAGGGTGCATGTTCTTTGGTAATGGGGGGATATATGCCTGTTTGCTCTCCTCCCTCCCATTTCCTCTTTCTGTTCCCAGTATTCCTTCGGTTGTACATCCATTTCCATCAATAGTTTCCTTCCATTCTTAGTTTTCTTTAGCCTTCTTTCTCTTGCAGCTAGCGTTGCCTCAATTTTTTCATCTAATGTGTTGTGTATTCCCGGCATTGTTAGCCTGTCCGTGGAGGTACTTGCCGGGAGGTGTAGTGATCTTTTAATGCATTTTCTGATCATGCTATCGATCCTATCCTCTTCGGCTTTCTTCAGGTCTAAGTATGCCATGGAATACCCGACCCTGCGTATTGCGAAAGCTTGTATGAACCTTAATAGGTTAGTTTCTTTAAGCCCTCTAATTTTATTAGCTGTTCTCCTTATAAGGTTTGTCGTTTGTATGACCTGTCCTTCCAGTTTCTTTGGCGGTCCTCTGTTGTGTCAGTTTGTTTGGAGGACTCTTCCAAGGACCTTCATTTGCTCGACTTTCGGGACAGCTTGACCCTCCACTTCTATATTTACGTCCACTTGTTCTTTTTGCCTTAGGTGTTTCGGATTGTATATAAACAACTCCCATTTTTCTAACTAACATTTCATGCCCCTCTCTTTTGCATATTGTGCAGTGTTGTTTGCCGACTCGTGCATTTTGCGCTCGATTTCATCTCGCTACATTTGTTTGCCCAAATTGTTACGTCATCCGCATATAGGCGGAATTTTATGTCTTTTACTTTCCAATCTCTTCTAGGATCCACGGCTATGTTGAAAAGTGAGGGTGATAGCACTGCACCTTGTGGTGTGTTACCATTTCGAATACCTCGGAGCACTAAACACGCCGGATATCGCACGAATGCAAGTCCGCTACTGACGCATCCTCATGATCCCGTCATCCAAGTCGAAATGCCCGTGCTTATAGTGTGGTTATTACAGCGGGCGTTGCGTGATTGTATGCTTTCTGGTATAACGTGGGTACGCGTAAAACGCCCACGTAAAAAAGTGCTATCGTGTGCATGAAATTTTAAGAATTTAGCGCTCAAGGGGTAATGTACTTAAAGTGAAAACATAATAAGGTCCTTACGAGCGAGATGCTTCGTTTAGCTGAATGATATTTATTTCGCGTCCTGTTTACATTTTTACAGGATACCTTCCGGTCTTCCTGCCTCTAGTAATGACTAAACTACATAAGCTACCAATTAAGGGCTGTTTTCGCCCAGGTTTGAAGATATTGTTTCGATTCAGCCATTAGCATTGGGACCTCCTCCTGTGTTCACCAAAATCTTTGTAATCCATTATTGCTCGTTGAATAAATTTTGATTTTGATCAGATTCTGATATTATCCTCTCCCCACAGCCAAATAAAGCCGTCATTTACTATATATCCTCTCCAACTGTTAAGAACAGTTCACAAGTGCTGCGGATATTACTGAAATGCGGTTGTACCTTTGTGAAGATATTTACTTTCTCACCAATTTTATATGACAATCTATATAAATCTTGCGAAAATATTGTTAGGGATGAAGAACCGGACAGTGGCGCGTGCAGGAGTGCGCGCGCTAGGCCCATTACTTTCATAAAATATAGCCTCATCGTTATTGGACCTCATCGTTCTGTTATGTTTGCTTGTATTCATTGGATGGCTATCGCTAACATTTTGGTTGGAGCAGCGGTGTGTGGTCATTATCTCTCAGCCGGGTTTTCAGCTTCTGCACCCTCTGTACCTATTTGCACCATCGACAACGGGTTCATGGGAAGCATCGCATGTTTGTTTCCTAGCCTGCGAAAACCGACGTGATCTCGCCTTTTCCCCGCCTCGTAACAATCAAAAAATACCACTAAAGAGAATAGCAGGCAAATGACGCTACTGACACGAGGTGCCACCAACATGACCACAAGACATGGCGAGAGACGGGATTGATCAGATAACCCCACTGACCAGAGATGCCGACCAAAACCCCAACGGACCAAGCACCGCAACACAGGAGGACATTACCAATGACCATGTCATGCGTTGCGTGCCTGGGCCTCGGCCATAAAAGCTTGCCCACATACGGCCTCAAAGCTTCCTGAGCCAGGCTTCACCCGGGGACCATGGCGGCGTCAAGCGGTAGTCTTGTTCCCTTTTCCTCATTTGTCTTCACCAACTCAGTCCCGCCTATCGTCATGTCATGCATCCCACAGCATTAGACATTCTTCTTCGTCTGCATTATTGGGACGATCACTCGGAGAGACTAGATAAAGTTACGGACAAAAAAGCCTGGAGAGGTGCGGGCAGGAGTTCTCGCGCTAGGCGCGCTGGCTTTCATTAAAATATCGTCGCATTATCATCGAACCTATTTGCTCCGTTCTCGTTTCCTGCATTCATCGAGTTGCCGCGCGGTATTAGCATTGCGTCTCATCTGGCGAAAATGCATTGCGTATAGCTGTTTTTTACTTTGCATTTCTTTAACCATAAGGCACCACTGGTCTTAGATTCTTCGTTTAGCATACTTTAGCCTGCCTAGGTTAGTTTGGTCCTACGGATGGCGAACAGGAGTGGTAATGTCATGTTTGCACTAAAGGAGTTTGATATCTACTGCTGCGTGCAATATAGCATCATAGCAGTCACTCATGAAGCCCCCCCCCCCCCTCCATTAATACAAAGTGGATGTCACCCGTTAATAAATATGAGATATTATTAACGATGTGCCCTTAACGGTGCGCACACTTCCAGACACCCTTAGAGTGAGTGGGGGTAGCTGTTCCGGTCGCAAAGGAGATGCCCTCGACCTGCGTGGCAAGCTCAGCCGGAATTCAACTACCCTGTGGTGACAGAAGGGGGTGGTCGTTTGGTGCCCAGCGGTCGCCGGTTCAAGCCAGAGAAAGGATCGGAGTCAGAAGTAACAAACAAAACACAATTTATGCACAGCAAGAGACGATACAAAGGAATACACAAGATCACTTGAAATACATAGACGAGAGGTTCACAGAATACAAACGCTAAGCATGCAATTACACAGGTATCCAATAACGTAGAGGATTTACAACAGATGAAACACGAGAGAGTACATAAACAAACACCAAATTGTTCACCGGGCACTGTTGCAGTCCGACGCCTCAAGAGTCACGATGTGGCCGCCATACGAGACGAGCGCCGCTCCCTTGAAAGTCCGTGGGCTTGCCAGCAGCGGGTGATCCCCGGGAGTCCAGCCGAAGCACAGGCGAACAGGTCGCAAAACACTGACGAACTGACTGACTGGCTGACTGGCTGACTCATCAAACGGCGCGGTCTCTTTAAATAGGGCGCGCCGCGTCTGTTTGTTAGCACGCGTCAAAGCTAGCGCGCACACACACCTAGCTTCGCTGGTTATAGCGCTCTCTCTTCCTCTCGTCGAGCCGCGCGTCGCCATTGGCCAGGTGCCATAGAACATGCTGGAAATTTCTGGCTGATTCTAGTCCGATGAACCACCGTCCTCCCCGGGCAATGGAAAAGAGGGTGACGGCAACGCGTACAAGGCTACGCGCTCTCCCGCGCGGGGAAGAGGCTTTTCTCTACATGCTTTCCATGCGACGCCGCGCGGGCCTCGCGCCGTGCCGACTTGATGAATATGTGCGCCGGTTTCGTGACAGTGGATGGTTTGACGTATTCGGAATTTTGCACTAATACTGTACATGTTGACAAGTTGCTTACGGTACGCTTACGTGATGTCCAATATTTCCGCCATCACTCTAACGCTATACTAATTCTCTAGTTCTCCGATTACAGAGCCTCACAATGCAGCTTAGACCATGGCAAGCGCTCTCGCTTGCAGTCATTGCCGGTACTAGGAAATCGCATTTGAGAAATGTTATAAACCTGAGCTGGCCCTCCGCCTGCGTGGTCACAAAAAAAAAGAATTACATTTTTATTTTATCACTAGGTTCATGAAAGTAATAACGCCAGGTTCCTGTTTAGTTTGATGCATGCAGCCTAATAGTGCTGTTGTATTGGCATGCATTGTATTTTTATTCTATCTGTATAGGAAAGACATATAGTATGGTAAGGCAGACCTAAGATAATAAAAAGTAATATGTCTCTGCCCGTGCCACTAGGTATGCTGAAATACACTGGAATTACTCCGTAGCTGAAAGCGTTGCTGCCTAACAAGTTGGCACATCTGCCGCGACGTGGCTTCGCGGCAGCTAGATAGATACGATGGACGTGTGCTAAAGTAAACATTTTTCGCATATTAACAAGTCGTTATACTTAGCTGGGAAACTTTGACAGACGTTAATACTGGTTAGGTGCATATGAACAGAAATAAACAATGCTTGATAGTTTTATTGAATCTTGGTTTGAAGTCCTATATGGACATTCCACGAAAAAACAATTATTTGGAATGGAAAGAAAATATTTTCACCCGATTTTCTCAAATTGCTAGAAGCCCATAGTGTTGGACAGAAGAATGTATTCTTCAATGAGGTCGTCACTAGATACTTGCATCGCTCGGGGAATCTTTAAAACTGGTATCCTTTCAAACAGCTTTCAGGCCTTCTCATGCGGCTGTATCCACCCTAAAAACTTCGTTCTAACGTATCTCAAGAGGAAGAAACACAGGGGTGGTAAATATGGCAACCTAGGAGAGCAGGATGTGATTCCACTATGCTAAATGCTACTATTGGAAGTGTAAATCTCCATATACTGCCTAGTCGGTGAACGAAAATGCGCATGTTTATTCTTAGTGTAAGCGTCGTGGAGTCTGGCTGCACGGTTTAACTAGCGCTTGTTCTCTACACGAGATTCTCGCTCTCCGTTGGTTTCTGTCTCGAGCCGATCATGAATTAATGGACAAAGCTTTAATGTCCAACAGATAGGTGATCTACCCATCTGATCTGACACGCAGGTCAGAGGGCGGGTGCTGCCGCCTCAGATGCAGGTTGGGAGGTCTTGGGTCCTAGCAGCCTCATCAGCCAGTTGAACGAGTAGAAGCGTTAGCTCAAGGTCCGAGCTTCGCAGCAGGTCTCCCAAGTGTCTCTACTGCCTATATTGTGCGTCCCCCTGAGAGAATACGGGCATTCCTATTATATGTGGTCGAGGGTCCTACTCGCCCCACAAAGATTGCACTTATCACTCCTGGCCTCAGGAAACATATGGTTCGTCATAACCGGGTGCGGATATGAAAACGTTTGCAGTCGCCTACACGCGACTGCTTTTCTGCTGTTTAATTCTGGGTCTGGCGGAGGTACCAGCCTATGATCCAATCTGTAGTGGTGCGTGATCTCTCAATATTTCAGCAAGCGCTCTCCGCTCTCTCGGTCATCAAGTGGCCCTGTAGCGGCTCGGCGGTAGAGATCTCGAGTCAAGGCCGCCTCGTTGCCAGGGACGGCTTCGTACGCAGGAGTTCAAATTTTTTGAATTTTCTTATCCAACTTTTTCTAGCCTAGGATTCTGGCTGCTAAAATTTTGTATGGCAGTTTTGCTGTCACTGATGACAAACTTCGCTTCCGTTCCGACGCAAGCTGACGCGATCGCAGTTTCCTCGGCTATTTCTATCCGCCTTCTACTCATAGGGCATCTGTCACGGGATTGCCCCGGCCGCTCACGACCGTTACCACCATGAAACAGTTACCACCTCCCGCCGCGTCTACATAGGCCACCTCATGTTCCAAAATTTCGCTGAATCTAATTTGTAATGCTTCGGCTCTTTTTTTCCTCCTGTCTTTGTTATATTCTGGGTACATGCTTTTGGCAGGGATGGAATCATCAGATTTTGTCTGACTTCACTATGTACCTCCACATTGCCCTAGGACCCCTATCCGCATTGATTCCAATTATCGTCAAAATAACTTTTCCTGTATTCGCGGTGATAAACCTCTCAATTTGAGATGTTTGCACCGCTTCCACCAATTCTGCCCATGTGTTGTGTAACCCTAGACCATCAGTCTCTTTGTGGATGAGCACATAAGCAGTCCCAGCGCTCTATTTGCGAGTTTTCTCATTAAAGACTGAATATTTTCTTTTTCCAGTGATTTGGAATCTAGATACGGCTCTGCGTAGCTCACTCGGCTGAAGATGTACGCCTGTATCAGTTTCATGAAAAATTTTTCTTTTATCCTTTGGCCCCTGCTGGCCACCCGCCTGGTCTAGGCTCAGGGTCTGCATCGCGTGATTCTCCAGCCTCTTGATGGTCTCGCCATTATGTTCGTGTGACTAGAGAATCAAGCCCAAAATTTTGATTTGCTCGACTGTTGGTACCTCGTTACCCGCCACTTTAAGTTTGACCTCCGACGCTGCCTAGCACCTTACGTGCTTCCGATTGTATATAAACAATTATGATTTCTGCAGCAAGCTTGTCAGGCCTCTCTCTGCCGGGTAATCGACTGTGATGTCGGTGGCGGCTTGGAGCAGGTCTTCGGCGCACGAATAACTTCCCCTGTTGATCCAAAGGGTGATATCCGCATATATACTACATTTTATTCTTTCGAGCTTTGCCAATCGCTCGGCGATCTCCCTTATAGCCACATTGAAGAGTAGGGCGGAAAGCATTGATCCATGAGGCGTACCCTTACTACTTAGCTCTATTTCGGGAGATTTCAGCGTTTGGAACTTCATGCAGCTTGTTCTACCCGTCAGAAAGTTTCTGATGTACCAATATGTCGTAGTACCTGAATTAATCTTGTTCGCCCTTGCCAACACCGCTCCATGTTTTACGTTGCCCAAAGCCTTCGTGAGGTCGAGCCTCAACATTGTTTTCGCATCTTTAGACTTTGAGTCTATTATGTCATGTTTGATTTGGAACATGACGTCCTGCGTACACAAGTGACTTTCGATCCCGCCCATCTCATGTGGCCACAGACACGGCCGGTCTCGAGGGAGAGAGCGCGCGCTCTTTCTTACGGCCTTCTCAATCGCCGCGTGAACAATGGGAATTTTTCTCATTGAGTCACGCTCTCCGCCGCCGCAAGGGGCGCGACCTGCTCACTGTTCCCTCCGCATCTGCTTCAGTGGCGGCGGGTGGCTTTTACCTGGTTTCGCGCTGTCGCCCGCGGGTTCCGGGGTGACTGCAGCCCCTAAATAAAAGATTACAGAAGGTAGATGCTGCAGCGGCATCCTGTCAACGTGCTACACACGTGAATGGAGTCTTTATATTAAAAAAAAACACTGTCGCTCAGCAAACGTTTGATAAGCATATGACATGTATTGCGGCATGGTATCTGCTTTTGTTCATTTTAATCTGAATTTTTTCCCAAGCCTGTACAAGAAGATGAATAAAAAAACTGAATGAGCAGTGATCACATCGAAGCTTCTTCAAGGCAAACATAACAGCAACAATACCAAAACCGTCTTTCAGTGCTAGATGAGAAATCATCGAGGTAACACCGAAGATGGAAATAATTTTGTCAATTATGCAAAAAAGTGACAGACAGGAAAGAAACGCCAGCTCCTTATGTGCACAGACCGTCCAGAAAGATTTTGAGACTTTAATTTTCTAGCCGCATGTACCGTTTTGATGAATGAGTGCAATGTGTTAACTTTGAAGAACATTTTTTCTTATTGCTTGCCGCTCTTTTCAATTATGCATATCTGTTTATGCCCATTTTCTTGATTAAATGTTGTTTTTGTATCACTGTATTAAACTGACTACGACTGGCTACGTGTGCGTCAGTCGCGAGACTATGTATCTGCTGTTTTTTGTTTTGTTTTAAACGAAGCTAGAACAGCCCACTTCACTAGGCAACTGAAATTTTAGCTGTATGCGTAATTTTTTTGTTCCTTACTCTGAATCTGAGACGTGCTATGAATTTTCGTCAGTGCCTCTTTTGCTCTAAACGAAAACGGCAGTGGTTGACAGAATATCCACCGAACAGTTTGCCATGCACTAACGTCAGGTCGCGCTATACCTGCTTACAGCTTTCAAAGGCACACTGCATAAAATGGTACATATAGTTTCGTGAAAAATTTAGGGGCAAGAAGTGTTGATGTAAGTGCAACCGAAACTTCATTCGACCGTGCGCGACAGCACTGATGAAGGCGCGCGCGTTCTCGCGCGCACGCGCTATATTGACTATTTTATTGCTCATACACGATAAATCAGACGCTGATTACGGCTTCTTCCTATAAGCCATAAGGGGTGAAATATCAGGACCTGCCGGTTGCAACCGATGTGGGCGGAGCGAAGAGCGAGCGCGCGTCTCCTTTGCGCGTGAACGGCTGTAGCGGAGGAGCAGCAGCGGGGCGGTGGCGACCCCACCGAGGCGCGGCGGCCGGTGGAAACAGAACCCATTGGAGAGGCCGTAAGAGAAGAGAGAAATGCTATCTCCCTCGAGACAGGCCGTGCCACCGATCACCCTGCTACATGAAAGTCCTCAGTCTGGTCTGGACGATGTGCTCCATCAATTTCGCCACACATGAAATTAAGGATATTGGTCGTAAATTTGCCAGTTGAGGATGCTTCCCTGGTTTTGGTAATAAAATAATGCTTGCCGTCTTCCACTGTTGTGGGAGCTCGCTTTTTCCCAACATTCCTGCGTATACACCGTTCGATACCTAATAGAGTCATCGTCTAGGTTCCTGAGCATTTTGTTCCTTACCCCGTCAGAGCCTGGAGCCCACTTCGTTTTAGGTCTTAGTCTCCACCCTCTTTTCCGTTTCTGTGATGGGGGCATCCAGCGCGTCGTTAGGCTTTCCACTATAGTCAAGAAGTGTGGTTCGTGAAGTCCCCCCCCCCCCCATACGTCTCAATTATTTGGTCATGAAATCATCATCGCTCCCTTCGAGCGCATGCCTCGCCTTTGCCAATCTTATACCAGATTGCGTCTTCGAGTTGTCTGGGCGCAAACCTCCACGTCTTGTATAGGTTCATGCTCTCCTCCGTTTCGTCACACTTGTTGACCCAATTCTGTTCACATAATTTGAAAGTATAATCTTCGATTTCATTATTATGTCGCGCAATACTTCTTCTGAGCTTACGGTTCAATTTCTGCTCTTTGAGACGACGCTCCATGCTCTGCTTAGTTTTCCACATATGCAGAAGATGGCTGTCCGCAATCACCGGGGCGTTATCCCCTTCGAGCAATTTTCGTTATCCCCTTCGAGCGCCGCCGCCCATTTCTCGATGCTTCTGATAGGCTCTAGTTCCTGAGCCCTCCTGATATCTCTAAATTCATCCAACTCAACGACGGCCGGCGCGCGAGCCAGGCGTGTTTTAAGGCCTTCTATCAGTGTGGAGACAATTATGTAGTGGTCGCTGCCAAACTTTGAATCCGAATTGTGTCATTGTAGACCTTTTACGTTTTTCTAGAATGTAAGGTCTAGAAATGTATCCTTACTGGCGCTATTTGCCCACCCTCGTTGAGCTCTCGGGGTCCGTGTGCAGAGTGAGCCATAGTACATGCGTACCCTCCCACAGCTGTCTGCCTTTTGGGCACTGGTGCGGGTACCACTATTCCTGGCGAAGGGCACGATCGAGAGTTGAGATCGAGCTGATCATGCCTTTTCTTCGGGTCTGCTAGGCTGGCTATTTTGGCTGGATTATCATATACTCAGCCTGATGGCCTGATGCCAGTTAATGGTAATGCCACTTGGGTGCACCGCGCCATACTGCGAGCTACATACGGCTTGATTATCATATACCTAGCTTCACGTCAGTCCATGATCATGCCACTTCTGTAAGTCGCGCCATACTGGCAGCAAGTAGCGGAAATATTCCCAAAGCGGATAAAAGCGCATTCAAAGCTCGCGAATTCTGTCGCTTCTGTGGTGCAATGGATTAACACTGCTTATCTCAGAATTAAAACATGAGTTCCGATACTGTAGCTGCAATGTTTTTAAATTTCATTGGTTCATAACATTTAAATAGCTTACTGACACCTTTGTTGGGGTGTGTTCCTCTTTAGGCTTTATAATGTGATATTTTTTATTCTTAATATTCGCAAAACCAGCCGTAAAGACAGCCAGAAGCTGACGTCATGACAGCGGTCACACTATCCAATTACCTTCTCCGTAATCAATTCCTGCCTTCCATGAGTGTATGCCACGTTTAAGTTGTGTTCAGGAGACACCTTTAGGCAGTAATCGCTCTTTACTCGCCGAGAGACATCCAGTGAGGTGAAAGAAGTTATGGCACCCTACCGTTGAGTAAACGGAATAAGGTCATTTCATTTATTCATTTATTCAATGTACCATAGACGGCGCCACGTACGCAACCGATGTGCTAAGTTCTCTAGTATGAGTAATTTTAATGCAGTTAACTATTTCATTATAGTGCATTTCAGTTTGCGTAATGCGCTGTAGCACGAACGAAGCGTAAGGATTTATTGACTTGGTTTTTGTTTTGTTATTATTATGCTTTATTATTAGTAACGTAATCAACACTTCGGTTTCTGTAGTATTCGGGAAACGGAAATACATCCGGCGGACCAAGGTAGTGGTACGGATAAGGCATACGAGGAAGCCGGCGCTGGCGGGCGCAGAAGCGCTCACGCTCGGCCTGCTCTAGTGGTCTAAGGTGAAATGTGCGACAAGGAAAATGAAGAAACGGGCAGCGGCGTGGGCAAGGACGCTTGTGCTAGGCTGGTTCCGGTAGCTGAAGTTCAAACGCACAAGTTAATTACCTTACGCCTTGCATTACTGCTGGAATAGGTGCGCTCTAAAAAATCGGCCAGGCTTTGCGTTTCTGGAGCCTCATTTTAAAAACGAAATCTTCACTACGTTAGCTTACCATGGCCGCGACTTTGATCCTCCAATGAGCTTCAAGTGTGACCCTTTATGAGTACGGGTGTCCCCGATTGTGTTGTGTTCACTCAAAAGTATACCTTGCCTTCAGTTCCCCGCCGTGGTGGTGTAGTACCTAGAGCGCTCGATTGCTGTGCCCGAGGATGCGGGATCGAATCCCGGTTGCAGCAACTGCGTTTCAATGGAGATGGAAAACAAGGCGCCCATGTGGTGTGATGTCAGTTCACGTTAAAGGAACCCACGAAGTCGACATTGTCTGAGCCATTCACTACAGCGTCTCTCATAGCCTGAGTGCCCTCAGAACTTTAAATAACGTAAACTAACCTTTCCCCAGAGCCTTATTAAAAGGAGACGCAGTCCTGTGTTGTGCGATGCAAGTTCACGTTAAGACCTCTAGGGAGCCGAACGTAATTTTTTTCACTTCTTCGGCATTTGCTCCTGCCCTGCTCTGTTCCTTCACGGCAAGGTCGGCTCTCAGCAAGAATACTGACAGATACTCTACCTTCACGTTCTTGTAAACAAATTTAAAATTTGAGAAGAAGTTATGAAGACGTAACTTGGCCTCATTAGATGTATCACCCAGAAGTATATGGCGATTTCATTCTTGAAAAAGCTCGGGCTTAGCTCGGCTGTTCTGGGTATATGTAGCGAGAGGCACGCTGCCCTATAGCTGAGGTTGTTGTGGCCACTGTAGGACGCCGTTCTCTTCATTCGGGCGCCTCCGCTACTTTCTTCGCCTTCTTACCGTCAATCTCTCTGTTGAGTAGCCAAGTGCTAAGCGGCAACCTCAGAATCGCAAGAGTTAATATTCTTATGTCTATATCGCCATTTAGCAGCGGCTGGATCCTCCTTCTCTGTATTCCTGTTAGATGCTGTGATACAGCCACCTATTTCATCTCCGCCTTTTATTGCAATTGTGAGCATGAGACACGCGGTTGTGATGATATAGTGGCATGCGGCGAGTCGGCGACGAAGAGTGCAGCGTACCTGTGGGGTCTTTCTCGTTAGCATAGCATCGGCGCATGCGCACAACTGCTAATTGGCATGACTTCACGCATGGCTGCGATGGCGAAAGCGGGTACGCGGCCGCGGCGACGGGCAAGCGCACGCCGCACCTGCTGCTCTTCTCTGGCTGCCATTGTAACAGAGCATGCGCACAACTGGCCTCTCACGGGTGGCTCCGATGGTGAGAGAGGGCGCGCGGTCGCGGCGACGGGGAACCGCACGCCGCACCTACTGCATACAGTTAATACACAAACTCTAGAGGGAAAGCTGCCCATTCAGCAAATGCATTCGAGTGGTGACCGCGTGATTGCCGCTATCATCAAACTGTTTAATGATTGCGAGATAAATTTTGTTTGTTAAGCCTGGCCGATTATCTTGCCGATGTAGATGGTTGGAAGATGGTGGCGCGCAGATAACTAAAGGCTACAGTAGAGTAATTGCTGTAAACAACCGCAAAAACGTCACGTCCCGAGCTTTTGTGATGGTACGTTGCATCGCGTATCTATTGTAACCTCTTTTAGAAGTCAAGATTGTTCTGTGTTATCTTAAGGCCAGCTAGCCCTGTGTTCTTACGCGCTTCGCGTGCATATCGTTCGTCGAGCACACACGCATCTCACTCACTGCCTTGCTTATTCTGGATGGCCAGCGCTCCGTACAGCAAACGTCAAAGAGGGATCGCGTGTGTGTTTGAGGTTCACTTTATCTGCCCTGTGTTCTCTTATAAATTACGGTTGAGAATGCTGTGAGAGGAGCAGCGTGTTCTGGTCTAACTGAGACGGTGGTATACTTGAGGTGCGGAACCCGTCGAGCTGTTCTCGTACAAAAATAGACGAATAAAATGAAAGGTTCAGTTCGCTTGATGTCATTTCTCTCGGGGCTTTTTTGTTCACACGCCTTGCTGTCCAAGTTCTGGTGTAGCTCTCGTAGTGGAAACACCTGCCATGTAATTTCCAAATGTAAGTTCAATGCGGTGCGTTTGCTCACAGGTGCGTGAGGCGATATGCCGAATCTTTTTGGAGCTTTGTCCTTCTATGCAACGCATGAAAGTGCCATCAAAATGCATGAGAGCACGAGCGGCTCTTTGTTAGGAACAGCTTCTTATTTTGAATGCTTTGACCTTGCAACTAAAGCTGAAGAGGCAGTCGAAAAAAAAAACTTTCAAACCAAAACTCGGAGCATCTCCTCGGGAACATGATTCACAGTTGTCCTACATCAACTCCTTAAGTCCCAAACATTGCATGAAAAGTGTTTGAAAACTTGAAAATAAAAACGCATAAATAGTTTGTATAGCTGAGCTATCTACCGCAGTTTTGAAAATTCCAGTGCAAACTTTGCTCATTTTTGACATCGCGGGGAGAAACTATGCTGGCCACAGTGATCAGTTTAATAATGGCGGCACTATATGTGGAAACTTATTTTTCGTCTCAGCGTTACCCCTTGACTTGCTGCCTCTCTCCGGATGCCATGGTTCCGACCACCGCGAAATGCTCGACTGGTAGGCGAGAGTAGCTCTCGCTACAAAACTGCGCATTGAAAACGCCGTGTTAAAGGGGCTATCCCTGCAACACTCGCCGATTTGTTCTGTCGCTAGGTTCAAGCCATTCTTAAACCCTCCAATTTTGTACACGTATCTTTTCATACATTTTACCATGAGCTGATACTGCGAACTGACACCGGCTCAAGTATTTTCAGACAAACTAATAAAGGGACTCTTAAATCCTAAAGGGTTAATGACATGTAATATTCGAGCATAAAGTGATCATTGCGTTTCAGTCCACACACCTTGAATTAAAAATCCTCGAGGGTTGAGCTCATTCGGATCAGTAGATAGTTTGAAAACTAATTTTTGTTATGCAAGGGTAAGTTGGAAGCTCAGGTCGGTTCATTTTGAAGGTGGCGCGAAAAACGAGGACCAAGAGTAGAAGGACACAACACGAGCGCTTTTTCACAACTAAACTTTTTATTGAAAAACACGGTCGGTGTTCCGGTCGACCGTTTAACTAGCGCGTCAGTCTCTTGCGTCTTCTTCTTTGTCTGCCGTCTTCTTTGTAGTACGTGCCTTTCGACATACGCTCGTCGTCTTTGTCACCGTCGACGGTCACCGAGCGTGGGTGTGACACTAAAATCATCCCCGGGAGAAAAGGAGGCATCCTGCCGACTCATGGTGTGGACACAACAGGCGGGTCGTAACAGGGCTTGAGGCGGTCAACGTGCGCTGTTTTACGCCCGCCGCGACGCATATCCGGTGTCGGTACAAATGGTTCTATAACGTAGTTCACCGGAGAGGTCTGGCAAATAACCTGATATGGGCTATGGTATTTGGAAGCAAGTTTGGTAGAGAGGCTGGAGGAGGTGGGAGGAGGCGGGAGGAACCCAAAGCCACACGAGGGAGTCTGGGCTGTATGAAGGAGATGAACAAGACGCTGCGTGAAGGAACTGCTGGTGACCTTGGTTCTGGGTTGTAAATGATCGGGTCAACTGGCGAAATTCTGCATATGCTGCTGCTTGGGAGGTGGTGGTCGCTTCGGAGGTGTCAGAGCGATAGGGAAGTATCGTGTCGACAGTTGAGGTGGGTTCACGGCCGTATAGAAGGAAAAAGGGGAGAACCCGGTCGTGCTTTGTATGGCAGTATTATAAGCGTACGTGACGAATGGGAGAAGCCGGTCCCAGTTTGAGTGGTCGGACGCGACATACATGGCCAGCATGTCACTAAAGGTGGGGCTAAAACTTTCCGTCATGCCATTTGTCTGCGGATGGTAGGCCGACGTAGAACGGTGGACAATGCGGCACTGCTGAAGAAGGGCTTCAACGGTCTCGGAAAGAAAACCACGGCCACGGTCACTGAGCAATTCTTTAGGTGAACCGTGACGCAGAACGAGATGTTGCAGGACGCAACGTCTGGCGCCGACGCAGAAGGTAAAGAAGATGTTTCTGCGTAGCAGGTAAGGTGGTCAACAGCTAAGATGACCCAACGGTTACCATCTGGAGTGACTGGTAGTGGCCCGTGAAGATCAATACCAACACGATCGAATGGTCGGCTGGGGCAAGACAAGGGCTGCATCGGAACGGTGGAGTGGTGTGGAGGGTTTTTGCGGCGTTGGCATTCCTGGCATGCGCGAACGTAATGACGCACGAAGCGGTACATACCCTGCCAGTAATAGCGGAGGCGAAGACGAGTGTAAGTTTTCAACACTCCGGCGTGGGCACACTGAGGATCGGCCTAAAAAGCGACGCATATTTCCGAACGGAGGTGCCAAGGCATGACAAGGAGCCACTTGTGTCCGTCGGAAAGGTAATTTCGGCGGTAAAGCATGCCGTCGCGGACGGAAAAATGACGAGCTTGGCGGCGAAGCGTTCGTGAAGCTGGACGCAGAGAAGGTGTAGACAGAAGCGTGAGAAGAGACGCGATCCAAGGGTCTTGCCTTTGTTCATTGGGCATGTCTGCAATTTCTAGCGAAAATGAGTCACTTATGGTGACAGCTGTCGAGCCAAAGCCGCACTGAAGAGGTGACCTAGACAGGGGGTCGCCATCAGAATGCTTACGGCCTGACCGGTAGGTGACCTGAATGTCGTGCTCTTGTAAGCGGAGGACCCAACGAGCAAGACGGCCGGATGGGTGTCTAAGGGTGGACAACCAGCAGAGTGCGTGACGGCCGTAACAACAGAAAAGGGACGATCGTAGAGATATGGTCGGAACTTCCCAATGGTCCAAATGATGGCCAAGCACTCCTTTTCGGTTACAGTATATTTCTTTTCGGCCTTTGTTAAGGTGCGGCTGGCATAAGCAACAACGTACTCTGTGTTGCCGGGCTTTCGTTGGGCAAGGAGAGCGCCGAGACCAACACCGCTGGCATGAGTGTGAATTTCGGTAGGCGCCGCAGAGTCAAAATGGCGGCGAATCGGAGGCGACACTAGAAGGCGCCGAAGCGTGAAAAGGCCTCATCACAGTCGAATGTCCAAGACGAAAGAATGGCGTCACCGGCAAGGAGATCAGTCAGCGGCGAGATGATCGAAGCGAAATTGCGGACGAAGTGACGAAAATACGAGCCCAGCCCGATAAAACTACGCAGCGCCTTTAGAGAAGTTGGGCGGGGAAACTCAGCTACAGCACGGAGTTTCGCAGGATCTTGACGAAAACCGTCTTTCGAAACAACGTGTCCCAATATAGGAAGCTGGCGAGCCCCCTCGAAGCAGCACTTTTTCAAAGTTAGTTGCAGGCCGGCATCAGTCAAACACTTTAGCACACGATCGATACGGTCCAAATGGGACGTAAAATCTTTTGAAAACACGACAACATCGTCCAGGTAACAAAGACAGTCATGCCACTTGAGTCCGCACAGAATTGTGTCCGTCATTCGCTCGAAGGTGGCCGGCGCGTTGCACAATCCAAACAGCATGACGTTAAATTCATAGAGACCGTCAAGAGTCACAAAAGCGGTTTTTGGTCGATCGTCAGCTGCCATGGGTACCTGCCAGTAGCCCGAGCAAAGATCCAGACATGAAACGAATTCGGCACCTTGAAGGCAATCGAGAGCGTCATCAATACGTGGAGGGGGATATACGTGTTTTCGCGTTATCTTGTTCAAACGCCTGTAATCCACACAGAACCGTATAGAGCCATCCTTTTTCCTCACGAGAACAACTGGAGAAGCCCAAGGGCTGTGCGAAGGCGGGATGACGTCATGCTGAAGCATGTCATTAACGTGCTCGGTGATAACTTGATGTTCTGCAGCCGATACCCGATATGGGCGCTGACGTACCGGGGCGTGCGTATCGGTGTCGATGCAGTGTGTGACTACGGATGTGAGCCCCAAAGATATCCGAGGAAGGTCGAATGAATAACGGAAGCGCCGCAGCAAGCTGACGAGCTGGTCGCGTTGATCTACTGAAAGGCTGGCATCCAGACAGCCAGAAAAAGCTGCAGTGGAGTCGTCGTTCTGTACAGAAGCAGGCAAGTCAATAGTATCGAGCTGAAGTGGGGTTGGGTCTTCTGAGACGGCAGATGTCATAGCGTCATCAAAGACTCGACATGACCAAGACGTTCTCCACGAAAAAGCGTTGACGGACAAGGCGACGGGTTAGAGACGTATATGGCGCTGTAGGTACCACAGAAAGCCAGAAGGGCGAAAGGCAGGACTAAGCAATGGCGATGATTAGCGGCATGCGTCGGAGTGAAAGGAACTGTCGAATCAGAAACGCAGGCGCAGGAAACGGGCATGAGGACGGTAGAGCAGGCGGGGAGGTCAGTATCTTCGGTCACGGTTATCTTATTGACGTGGAGCGGTTTGTCAGACGAGGCGGCCGGTGAAAGCGGAGACAATTCGATGCTGGCTCGGGCACAATCAATAATCTCATGATGACTGGTGAGAAAGTCGCAACAAAGAATCAGCTCGTGACAGTAGTGAGGCATCACAAGAAATTCGGCGACGTGCAAAACACCCTGAATGGCAATTCGAGCTGTGCACGCCGCAAGCGGTTGAATGCGATGTGAGCTGGCAGTTCGGAGAAAACATTTCGAAGCAGGCGTCGTAACTTTACGAAGTCGGCGGCAAAGGTTGGCACTTATGTACCCTGCCCTGCTCGTCCATTTGACCGCGTTGGCATAGATCTCTATGGCCCTCTTCCTACTACTTCCGCAAGAAACCGCTGGATTATAGCGGCAGTAGACCATCTTACTCGCTACACTAAAACATCACCGTTACCCTCTGCCTCCGCAAGAGACGTTGCTTTATTCCTTCTCAACAACTTGATTCTTCGCCACGGGACTCCGAAGGAACTGCTCAGTGACTGCGAACGCGTTTTCTTGTCCGAAGCTCTTGAGGCCCTACTGAAAGAATGCCGCTTCATTCATCGCACCGCAACGTCTTACAAACCTCAGACGAATGGCCTGACCGAGCGCTTCAACCGTACTCTGAGTGGAATGCTGGCCATGTACGTCAACAGCGCTAATTCCAACTGAGACCAAGTTCTTCTCTTCGTAACCTACGCGTACAATACTGCGATACAGACCACCACTGGATTCTCTCCCTTCTTTCTTTTTTACGGGCACGAGTCAACCTGTACAATGGACGCGCTCTTTCCCCACCGCCCTGATGTCTCTGAATCGACGCCACTCTCGAACGCCGCCCAGTACGCAGAGGAATGCCGTCAGCTCGCCCGTTCGCTTACAACGGAAAACCAGTGGCAACAAAAATACCACCGCGACACCGGCGAGCCTTTTAAATATGCACCTAGCTGCCTGGTATGGCGCTGGATCACTGCCACAACCACCGGCCTTTCAAAGAAGCTTCTTGCTCGATGTCATGGTCCATACCGAGTCCTCCAACAAACATCTCCTGTCAACTACGTAGTGCAGCCTGTTACGCCCTCTGCGGACTTGCGTCGCCGTGGACGCGAAACAGTTCATGTGAACCGAATCAAGCCATACTACGATCCGTCTGTTCTATCGGCTCCATAAGTCGCCAGGATGGCTCCTTTTCTACTCGGGGGGAAAATGTAGTGGGGTAATGTTCGTCTTCACAGCCACTGCCTTGAATCGCGTGCTAGCGCGCTCCAGGACGAAGAAGTTGGTCCCTGCCTTGCTGATTCGCCACGCCTGACGCTCCGCTGCGAGTTCCTCCTGAGCGGCTATATCCATCTGAATAAACACACCTCTACACTTTAACAGACACAGCGGCGCAAGTGTCCACAAGAGCGAGAACTGCGACGCAATCAATAAACACTTCGATAACGTTGGCCGGGGAAAAGGGAGGACTTGTACAAGTAGAGGAAAACGCAGTTCTTGCCCCCGGAACTGCGGCTGCTAGTTTTTCTCCGGACCAGCAGGAGAGCGACGGCGCAGCGGCGAGAGGAAACGACGTCGGGGAGACAGCGATCGGCGGGAGGAGTGGGAGGAGCGGTCAGGATAAAATGAGTCCGGAAAAGTGCCAGCAGGGACAGGGGAAGGTTCATAGTTTGAGCTGTAGTTGTAACTGTAAAGGCGGAGGCCATTGCGGTATGACTGCGCGCGCTGGCGACAAAGCCTGATGACGTGGCCAGGAACGCCACATGAATAATAGATTGGGTGGATGTCGGAGGTCCGCCATAGATTGCTGACCGGACGTCGAGGAGGCAGATAAGGGCGGGGCGGAGATGGTGGCGGTGGTAACGGCGCAGCATGCGCGACAGGGCAGGGTGGTGGTCTGGCGGCGACAGCGGCGTACGTTAACGGGGCTGTCACAGGCGTAATTTGAGAGCTTGGCGGTAAAACTTCTGCAACTTGATCCTGGATGGTGCGTAGAAGTGCAGAATCTATCAATGGGGTGGTTGTGGCAAAAGCAGGGATGAGCTACAGTTGGCGAGCCACTCCCTCCCGTATGAAGGCCTTGATCTCGGGAAGGAGGG
The DNA here is from genome assembly GCA_023969395.1 of Amblyomma maculatum. Lineage (NCBI taxonomy): Eukaryota > Metazoa > Arthropoda > Arachnida > Ixodida > Ixodidae > Amblyomma > Amblyomma maculatum. Next base: position 26,851 of record JAJIZL010016882.1, read on the forward strand.
AAGGTACTTGAGAAGTGAGACCGCATGTTGTCGCAGGCACGAAGAACCGATCGTTCTGCGTGCCTGCGAGACCGCCGGGTAGAAGCTTGTTGCCTCTTGAGGACGTCGTAACTCTGATAGAGCTGAACCACTTCGACGGCGGTTTGCGGGTTTCTGGCCGTCAACATGTGAAATGCATCATCGGAGATTCCCTTCAGGATTTTGGTGATCTTGTCAGCTTCGGACATGGAAGGAGCAACAGGTCTACAAAGATCCACAATGTCCTCTATGTAGCTGGTGAACGTTTCATCGGGATTCTGAGCGCGGGCTTTGAGACGTTGTTCGGCGCGACGTTTGCGCACAGCGGGGCGGCTGAACATATCGGAAAAGCTCGTTTTGAAGGCCGACCAGGTGGGTAGGTCGGGTTTGTGATTGCGGAACCATAAATTTGCTACATCGGTCAGGTAAAAGAGGACGTTGGCTAACTTCGTGGTGTCGTCCCACTTGTTGTAGGCGCTTACGCGTTCGTAGGAGGATAGCCAATCGTCTACATCTTGGTCGTCGGCACCACTGAAAAAGCTGGGGTCACGCTGGCGAAGCCCCCCAGAGCACAGGACGGTAGGGGGAAGCCGTGGGATCAGTCGACCGTGGAGTGGCCGTCTGGCTTGTTGCCTCAGGCGTAGCGGATGGCGGAGCGAGTGCGCGGCTGCGAAGCTCCAGCTTGAGAGGAGGGAACGCAGAGCAGCCTCCAACAAATGTAAGGGTACGTTGAAGCTCAGGTCGGTGTTTCGGTCGACCGTTTATTGTTGTTGTTGTTGTTGTCCAAATAACTTAATGGCACATACCCACAGAGGGGGATCGGCCAAGAATTGGGTGGCAAAGAAGTTTTTTTCTTTTTTATTTTTATCATTTTTTTTCAGTCTATTGTGTCTTCTTCTTTGTCTGCCGTCTTTGTAGCACGGGCCTTTCGACATACGCTCGTCGTCTTTGTCACCGTCGATAGTCACCGAGCGTTGGTGTGACACTACAATCATTATATCGGAAAAAGAATTCTTTGCAAATCATTAGCTGCTGATGTCACAACGAGATCTCATCCCCATGTCTGCTATTCTCGGTGTCGGCTGCGCTCACACATGCAATAAGTGGATAGTGCCCACTGAGCACAGAATATCTTGTGGTCGTCTTCATATGTCTATAATTGTCACGGATATCTTGAGCTACCAAAGACATCTACTAGACGTCGTCTGATGCTAGTCTAGACGACAGCATCGACAAGATGTCTGGAAGCTCTCTTTTGAAGGATTGTTATGTCTTCAGCCACACAAGACGGTTAAAGGCCAGCTTACGCAAGATTTTCAGACTTCCTCACAAAACGTTTAAGGTCACATATATGCATTTGTAGTGCAATATGTCCACAAGTTAACTCTAGGCACTGTGTTTAAGGTTTGTTCTAGCAATTTTTCAGCTTGCAAAATGCTGTAACCAAAGTTCATGCACTTTTGAATTAGGCGTGCAATCTAGGCTGTTCCCAGGATGCAGGACCAATATGGCATCAAGCAATACTGTTTAGAGAATGGGTATCGGTATTAAATGTACAAATGACACTGACACCTTCCTTTCTGCATCGGTTATTGCCCCACCATGCAGTGTTCGACCTCGCTGGGCGCAGTCCAGTCAGTCGGAAGGCACCAAACTCCGAGTGTTCACTACAGCCAAGTAAGCTAGCAATGCATCCGTGTGGGATAACAGCCAGTAGTAATTCGCATAGAGGAACGATGTGCCACGCCGACGTTAATACGGAACGTACGGAACGCCAGCAACGCACGCTCCGCCATTCCCGAACATCGCGCGCCGTAGTCCTTATCACCTCTCCTCATTGCACCGAGAGGAAAAATAGTGCACCAAAATAATTACGCAAGACGCAAGCTCTATTTACCTTTTTTAAACAATTACGTCATAACTAACAGTTGCATTATATTTGCATAGCTTGTTTCATGAATTATACCGCATATATTTGTGTTGTTTTTCAAGTTATTGTATCGCTTTGCGTCGTTACCAACGCCGGAGACTATTTTGTTTTGTGTGTTGGAAATGTACCCCACACAACGGCTGCTACTTGTGGCTGCAAAGCAAGCTTCGTTGGGTAAGTTAGAAATTAGTTCTTCTAAATGAGTCACTTAAAAGAGCAATAAAGAGATTGGCTGTTTTTTTTTAGATAAAAAAGCTCCAAGGATCCCTGTTTGCTTCGCGGGCGCAGGCTACGTGGGCGAGGTAGATAGCGCGCACGGACCATTTAGTTGGTACGAAAGGCGGTGTTTTATGGCGCATATAATTTTGTGCATGCAGGAAGGTTTTGCGCTTATAATTCGATTCGTGGCGTTTCGTGAACTGCCACAAGTGTCGGATCCCACGATGTGATTGTTGAAAATGAGGTCGGAAATCCGTCGTCTTTCTTGCCGCTTTCGCAGGAAACACAACTGGGCACTAAAGTCTGCATGCGAATTGTGGCCTTCACTGTGCAGCAAGATAGAGTACGCACCGTCGAGAGGAAGCCGTGCATTGTTTATGGCAGCCTGGAGAGCCTACCTGACAAGTTATGCCGCGATTGCGAAAAGAAAACAATTACCCCGCCGGGGTGGCGCAGTGGTTACCGCACTCGACTGCTGTTCACAGGATGCGGGATCGAATCCCGGCCTCGGCGGCCACTTTTCGATGGAGGCGAAAAGCAAGGCGCCCGTGTGCTGTGCGATGTCAGTGCACGTTAAAGAACCCCAGGTGGTCGAAATTTCCGGAGTCCTCCACTACGGCGTCTCTCATAGCCTGTGTCGCTTTGGAACGTTAAACCCCACAATCCAAACAAAAAAAAAAACTATCGCAATAAGCCGCCCTAGAGGCGAGGGTAAGGTGCAATATAATCACGGCGACTCTCCCTGCTGCTAGCAAAATACTCTCGGCCTGTCCACCTGCATAAACTTGAAACACATGGCGAGATAAGAGCGGCGTGCAAACACTCGGCAGCGAGTTAATTTTAATCGTTCATAAAATGTTTACAGCCATGCATTATACTGCCGCAAAGGCACCTAGTCCATAGATATGCAGTGATTAGGTTTTTTTATGTTTTCACCTAATCAGGGAGCACAATTTAGATCTCTTAGTTCCTGAACTGCATGCTGTGACACATTATGCTATGTGATGTGCTGGTGCTCTATTTGCTTTGGTTCGCAGGTTCTTTTTTTTTTATTGACGGAAATATTTAAAAAAAAAATTAAGCTTCAGTTGAATTGGTACAGAAGAAGGTCGAAAGCAAAGCTTTCAGGGGGACCTCCTATAACAAAAAACCTAGTATATATACACAAAAAAGTGATCAATTTCATTCGCTAGCCTGCTTCAGGGCCAATAGACTCTTCCTGTCAAGAACAGGGAAAAGAAAAGAGAGTGTACTGAATCTTAACTGACTTTTAGGGCCTATAGAATGAAGTCGTGTTATAGTATGGCTTCAGTGTATGCCTTCTGGCTGTCCTCAACAACAAATCTGTGACTCCGCGCAAACCTTTTGATAGCATATGGACTTCTCACGAAGCGAAGGTGCTTGGCAGCAAAGGTGAAATGCCCTCTTTTAACTGAATGCCTCTTTTTCACATTGTGCAGTTGTGTCTGTCTGGTGCTCTTTTTTGTGTGTGTCTGTGCGAGTTCGCATGTAAACAAACTTACCAAACAGCTCAAGCAGTGAGCTATGCATTCCCTTTTTTTTTGCTCTCTGGGTGAAAGCTCAATGTTTAAAATATTGCTCCCATTTGTTCTCGGAAAAACTGGTTGATTTCAGTTTCTAATAACTTCAGTCTCTACAAGGCGTGTTTAGAAATATTGGGCATTACAAGTCATTAATGGATATTACAAGTCAATACTAGTAATCACTAACCTTTTTGTTTTTATTTCTAGCCATTTGTTGAGTTAAAAAATGGTCATTAGGCATATCTGGCATTTGTAGTCATTAGTAGTTATTAAAGGTTATTAGCAGTTATTTGCTCATTAGTACTCATTACTAAGCCTTTTTTATTAATTCTAATCAATTATAGTTGTTACAATTTGTCATTACAAGTATGGTTCATTAAAGTCATTGGTAGTGTTTAGTAATCATTCTAACCTCCAGCAATCTCTAATATAACTTGTATTAATCACTAAATATTAACCATTTTTTTTAATCTGTCTTCATACAGCGGAAATCTCCAGATGCGTTCAGCGGTCACTCCTGCCAATGTGTCCGGCAGTCGCGTGCAGCCGACGCACATAAGCCTAGGAAAGATTTCTTATTAAAAAGCATTACCTGCATTCCCACCGCCAAGGTAGTCGACTACCCAGAAGACTCCGCAGGTCATGGCAGCATCCATGTATTTTAATATCTCCTCTCTTAGCACTAGGTGATCTGTAGTGGGTAAAGGAACGACAGCAAAAAGAGGTAATTTGTGTCTTGAGAAGAACATTATTTTGCACGATAAAGAAGCAATATGTTCAGAATAATAGATGAATGTTTGGTAATTTTTATGGAATAATTTTATAGAATATGGCAAGGCTCTGCGTTAAAAAGTATTTTTTATTGGCTAGTAACACACATTTTTCTTCCCTGAGGGCAAATAAAATTCATAGTTTAGTTCAAAGAATTGTATTGGTAGTGCTAACGCCCATAAGGCTGTCAGGCAATAAAGCGTTTCAAAAGCAAGCGAGCAGAGTGCGACAGTTGTCATGCTGACGAACTCCCAGATACGAGTATGCTCGCACTTGCAAGTCTGAGAGGCCTGCATTATTATACGCTCTCGTTATTATTTTTTTTTTCGTATTTCTTCATCAGCGCTACTCGTTTCTTTCTACAAAGGTTGCTGACCTTTAGGTTTATCCCCTTAAAACGAGAATAATCACTAAGAATGGCACATTGAATAACAAACGCTGGTGAAGATTTTTGTACATCAAAAACAGCGTTCTTCACTACGTTGACTATATGAAGAGTGATTTAAGTGTCGCTGCTGCGTCACATTTAAATAAAAGAAGTAGAATACAACTATAAAAGTTAGTGATTGTTAGTGCGCGCTTCAAGCTATAATCTGTCAACAGTAAAACGAAAGTAACCGCACTGTGCTTTGTACTACAATGAGTTCCAAGTGCCCTTGTGCAGTGGGAATATAGTGGGAACGCAACTTTTGCAGGGCCTTGTACATTGGAGGTCCAGGCAGAGATGCCTTAAAGAAGGTGAAAATGCAGGTTCCACCAGGAAAAAACACTCTTTTTTTAAGTTGCACATGGCAATCTTGCCGTTAAAATATTTGGAGGGAAAATAAATGTTTATGCCCTCGGGATCGCACTGTTAATAAGCAGGCAGCCAGAGACAATAGACCATGTCCTTCGGACAGTTGGAACTGGGTTTATTCTTGATGTATTACAAAGAACACTGATAAATAAATTCCTTTAGAACCCATATGGTACCCGGTACTTAAGCGTAGAAAGTGAGAATGGAGTGCTATTTGGATTCAATTATGCTCAAGGGCCCCCGCTATATAATGCACTCAAAAATGGCTGTGGGCCATGGCGACAAGGACACATGACCTGCCCGAATTTATTTCCGTAAAAACCGTAAATTCGTTTTTGGAAACCGCGAAAACTGCCGCGGAATCTTCTGAGTGGCTCTCAAGACAAGCCTTTGCTCTCTATGCATGAATTGTATTGTCATGAATCTAGACCAATGGTGGCTGATCACGACGGCATCATATGTAAATAGTGTTTATGTGCTTTTTGTTGATTTTGTTTTGGTGAAATGCTGTATGTCAAAGCCAGGCAATAAAGACGACAAGCGCGGTGTGGCCTAGTCTGTTAACGTGCATGGCTGGGCATAGGAATATAAGAGTTCGATACCTGCTGCAGCACAAGTTTTTCTGAAAAGTGAAATGGCGCGGCGTTAGAGGAAAAACCAAATAAAAGGCGCAGCATGGACCCCTGGATCAGAGGCCTGGATGAGTCAGTTTCGGATATGCGGTAAACGCCTATTGATGTAATAGGTAACGACCTGATGCTATGTCATAATGCCATTACATTCGGTCATGGCTGACGATGTCACCGGGTGAAGATATCACGATCACATGGTATCTCGCAAAGTATCTAGAAGAATTGTGGCACTTCTCGAGAACGGGCAGTCTGGCGATGATGAGCCATGTTATCAGCAATGTTATCAGGCCACGCTACCACTATTCCTGCATTACCCACCACATCAATTAAATTTAAGCCGATCTTTCATGACTTTCCTCCTTATATCTTTGCTATGCTTATCTACGCATCATGCATGCAATGACCTGACTATAAAACTTTGAGGTATATAATAAATAAATAAATGAATAAAAAGACCTTCGCCCTAATACTCCATACTGCACAAAGCCGGCTTGATGAAAACATTTTAGGCCGTATGTTGAGGACATAACTTTAAGAAAATGAACACAAGTAATCCAATAATCAATGTAATAAGCCGCTTTAATACCATATCTGATTTTCCCCACAATTACAAGCGAAAATTGAAAGATTAAAGGCATAGCATTTCTATCCAAATATTCAAGTACTAGGGAATATTTTATCGCCAAAAGAGAACTGTGCGTTTCATGCACAAGAAGAATAGTGGCTGCAAAGTTTTCGGTGCTTTCAGTCGCTTGCTTTGCCTTCAAAGATTTAGGCCTAGAGAACGATGAATATTAAGTGCCAAATAGGCTCGAAACTCGGTTATCTTACCTAACGACTAAAGAACGACTCGTCCGGCCACCGTGACTCTGAGACGGCGAAGATGAATTCGCGATGTCTGGGAAACCACGAGGATAATAGAATTCAATAGCGATTCGCGAGGCAATAAAGCATTATTCGCTGCCACGTAAAGGACTGCAACGGCTCTTCTTAATGTACTCCTGTGCAATAGTACGAGACCTTCAAGCTGTGATACTGAGGGAAAAAATGGTAACTCGTTCATTATGCGACTAACCACCAGAGATTCGGGACATCTAGTTACTAAGGAACGGTGGTTAACCCACTGTTCAGTTGCATTCTGCGGAAAACACTGACGTTGGAATAAATAACTATCAGAAATTGCTTCCGCAGCTTGTCGCCACAGCAGACGAGAGCCCCTAATGACAAATAAATTGCGCATATGACTGAATTGGGGAACGCAAGAATGAACAAGGAACCGTGGATAATTTATTTTTATATCTGGAAACAGGAGGCCGGATTTATATATTGATAGAGATCCCACATGTTCAAGGTTAGCTTGTATAAAAGCTTAGCGTGTCGAGCTATGATGGACAAACGGATCTGTTGGTGGCCGGTAATCCAGATGCAAATTCCTCCATATACCGACCTATGCCCATATCTTCAAGGTTTCTACGACGAATCGGGAATGTCAGTCATCATAACATTAACGAGCATGGAGGAAAGAAGACAGCACATAGGCACACCCGCAATACCGTCCTTTCCATGCTTGTACTCGAATCGCACCATCACTGAAGGACGAGTGAATAGATCTTAGCAATGGAGCTGCATGCTCATGTCATGCAAATTGTTTATAATTGTGCTCTAAACAATGCTGTCGTAAGATATGCGTCATCAAATAAAATGGCTAGGTTGAAAATGTCGAAAGCTCTTTGACGTTCAGTGCCGCTTACCGAGTCCACGAGGCTACCTTCAGAAAATGTTCTAAGCGGATACCTGTCATGCATGTTGGCGGTGAGTTTCCATCATCAAGCTACAAAGAAAAACATTTGCTAGCTCCGGGGCCATATCTGTAATGCTTTTGCCAGGCTTAAGGAACGGAGGAACTTCACCAGTCTCTCAAATTTGACGGAGGTAGGTTAGGGGCCACTTTTTTGTGTTCTAAGGACAGGGTCTGCAGCATTTGTTTGGTGATGCTTTCAGGACCTGGAACACAAAGGTGTAGCAGGATGCGGAATGCTCTGTGAAACTTCTTAATTGTGAATGGGGAGTCAACGGTAGACGTGAAGGAAGATGGTTGTTTACATAGGTCAGTTTTACAATTTGTAGATACAAACACAGCTGCAAATATCTCTGCAAAGCATGCCCGACATTTTGGATGGAGCTCTCTAAGAGCTTGAAAAATGCATTAAGGCGACATTTTCCAGAATAACTGCTAATGCCCCCCTATATATTCTCCCCATCGATGCATGAGGTTTTGATCCGTTTATCTGCGCGCAGGTCAAATGTTGCTGATGTTTATATCAAGGGACAGAAAATTATCAGGTTACTTGAGCCCTGTAGTTGATGTCATTTAAGTAGAAATCATTTTGTCAATAACATCATCAGTAACGCGTACTTGGTGCTCCCCGTATCGACGCAGTTGGCAGCATGGCTAATTTTAATTTCAAAACCACACATACTAATTTCGGTCACATAAAAGAAATTCCGGTAGCGCTGAATACAGATGCGGTCAGGTGCTGGTAACCAATTCACCCGGTCGTCAGTTCAATGCAGTCAGACAAATAGCTGTCTCAGAGGCTATAGACAGCAGGAAAGGGACATCCGTTATTTGCAGCACACAAGGACGAAACTATCAATAACGTCTGCGCGTTTGCGACGACGGGAATTGGTATTTGTCTCCCCAAGTGAAGGAATGGACATCGGAATCACGACAAGCTTTTGGGGGAGCATAGAATTGCCAGAAAGGTTATGTAAAAACAAATTCGAATATACATTTTCAAGCGACGTGAAGTGCTCAAAAGACACGTATTCTTACAGCGGTGACCTTAATGTCATGCGTGCATAGATCACTGGTATTCAAGGAAACATTCGGAGTTTCAGTGGGTACGGCAAGCGTGGAATATACTGCAGCAAAAGACTTTATACGGCTATATTCGTGAGTGACATACTCATTACATAGTATCCTGATAATATACTGTTCAGCTGGCCAGGTTTAAAGTGGACGAATACTGAAACACTAAATTTTTACGTAGCTTGAATTAGGTTTCGGACTTAAAATACGAGAACAGGTGCATTGCCATATAAACAAAACTTTTCAGCGATTTTTATTCTTCGAGATTGAAGATAGCGATATTAGAGGGAGCGGCTATTCGCTGTGAAGCCCGTAATCATGGACTGAAAGGGAAGCACCAGCGGTCAGAAATTTTGATGTTATTAGGCGGTATCGCGGGAACATCAAACAGAAGGTGCCGAATGTCGTACACTTCTTGATTTGTGACCTTATTTTACGAAACGCACTGATTGCGCCGGCAAGAGATTGCGGCAGGGACCCACTCTCGGCCTCACTGGCTAATTTTCCTGTCTGGCTCGAAACATGGAGAATTTTTCTAAACTAGCTAAAACAATCTACCCCCGTGCAGATGGTTTTGGCACCTTGGGGTTCAGGTTTCTGAGGGACGTAGCTGATTTGGACGGCAACATAAAACAGCACCGGGAACTCGACAATTGCAGAAAAAGCGATCCGAGCCGGTTAGGCATGCGGCCAGCAATAGACGACATTCAACGGTGTAAAGCGCTCGCCCGAAAGCAGCAGCCCCCGAAACGCGCTGGACGTTTGCGACGGTAGCTTGCACAAGACGAAATTGCCTTGGAGACCTTAAATTCGTGTGCTATCATCTCACTGCTGTGATCGGCTACGATTCGCAGATAGTTTAAAACGACAGTGGCTCTCCATCTAGATATGAAAACAGAAGAGCAAATGGACATGTCTCTGCAGTTTTGTCTTATTGATGACATCAAGTGTAAAGCCTGCTCCTTATTTCTATGTGAAGAACACTGTCGTGTTGCGGTGAGCCAAAGTGGAATTCAGCAAGAGACCTACCTAATTCGTTACGAAAGACGACTTGTGCGTTTTATGGGGCGTTACGAAAAGTAATGAGCTATGAACGCTTTTCAGTCTCTTCATGCTGTTATACCCTCCCATCAGCGAACACCTAAAAAATGATATAAGGTTCGCGAAACATTCGGCCACCAATTTTACTGAAAATCTTTCACGGAGCTTTTCACTCCCGTGGTTTAGCAGGGCTGGGCAAGATACTTCCAAAAAGTATTTTCGATACCGATATTCGATACCCTGGAAAATTTTTTTTCCGACGCCGGTACAAGATACAGGATCGAAATCGAGTTTTGATACAGATACTCTGTACTGTATCATCATTACTTCGATACATCACTGAAATCCTAACATAATAAAGGTGGTAATAGGATTAGCGTCATTAGGAAATTTTACCGTGCTCTCTGGAATCTTTAGAGCTTTTCTATAGCGTAGTTTTTCTGAAGAGGGGAGAACTACGGCTGGTTGTAGATAAAAAGATAGAAGTATTTTATTTTATAATTTAAACAACGTGAACAAGAAGACAAAAGACAAGATAAAAGGAAGGCAAAGCGCATGTACTGTGGCTTCCTTTTATCTTGTCCTTTGTCTTTTTGTACGCGCGGTTTAAATTAATAATGAGTGTGTACCAACTCGCCCAACAAAGTATCTTGGTAAGTAGCTGTTTTGAACAGAAAATGCCTAATATGGTGTCAATTCGCATAATTCAAAAATTAATTTTTTCGACAGAGATATCTTACAAGATTTATGGAAGTTTTGCTCAAATGTTTTTCACAAAAGAATTGTTTGACAACGCATAATTTGTTATTCGAACCAACCTGCAAAATTGTATTCATAGTTTTCATGTGCATTTCATAAAATTTTACACATATTTTTTTTCCTGAACAAAAGTTTAGTGGAAGCCTGTTCCTTGTGCAGTTACAAAGAATGTATTTGTTTTCCGTCAAACACCGTAATTACAAGAACGTGTTTATCTGAGTGCATCGTGGTGGACTTAGAAGCTTGTGTTCTTGCTGCATAGCAAAGCCGGCACACGGAGCCCAGCGGTTTTGGGAAAAGGTTGTGCAAAGTTGCTGCGCCCGACAGCAAACAGAGGGCACTGATTGACGACAATCAAACGCCGCAGAGACGGACAGGGGGCGGATGGCAAAGGGTGGGAAATGCGGCTAGGAGTACTCTAGTGTGCGTGATCCCTACTGCGTGTTTTCCTTGCGTTTTTGCTATGTTCATATATCTCTGTGTATCTGTTCGTGGTGCGCAGCTTCGTGGTACGCACTCGATGCTCAAAAGTACAGAACCTCTTGAGCACGTACTTACTGTTGCCTCCTTCAGCTTTAAAGAAAGAGAATCTAGAAATGTAGTTGACGCTGAGGGGCCGGAGAATTTGTAGAGAACTCAGGCGATACTACAAGCCGAGCTGTCTCGGGGACTGCATTAACGTCTCAGCATGCACCGTCAACCTAGTCTCACAGCGGTTTCAATATTTGAAGTTTGCTTTAGTATCGAGTATCTTCAAAACACACTATACATTAAAATGTATTTTCGATACCGATACTTTCATTTTCTGCACACGATACCTAATACCGATGCACAAAATGTATCTAAAGATAGTATCGAAGATGCATGTATCTTTGATACTGCCCATGACTGTGATTTGGGCATATGGCGAAGCGTTTGCGCCAAAGATCAACGACGTAATTGCTACGGTGTAGCACTGTGCACTTTCTTAAGGCTATATACCCATTTATTTTACTTTCTAGAAAGTAAGGGCCATTATTATTTCATCTTTACAGCTGAATCTAGCATGTATTGCGTTCTTGAAAATAAAGACACCTGATTCGAAAGGACAGGCGCAGTAAAGTAGTTCGGTTAACTCGAAAGCTTCTAAGGAAACTGCTGTCCTGCAGTGGACGCATTTAGACGTATGATAATGAAAAAATTTGGTCATATTAGGAATATAAATAATTCAGGTTTAGCACTTACGTGAATAGATTCTGATTGTATTGAGCGCTCTCGCATTTGAGGTAGGAAAGGTTGTCCAGATGGCAAACTGGCCTTTCAAATTTTCTTTCATCCTGGTTTTGGTGTGCATAGTTAGTTCCCGGGCAGTATTAGATATCCTGGAATGCAAAGATGAATACACCTTACTTGGTTCCGGTGCGAGAGTAGTAAACTCTTTGAAATGTTGCGTATTTTCCAGTAATTCGGTAGTTAATGTCAACTTTGCAGGTTGATCCGGCTTTTTCAGTAGTGTTGTAAAACCAGAGGGGCTCGTTTGGTCTTGACTCTAGAAACTGAAAATAAAGTATAGTCAACCAGACATAAAAGGTGCATTAAAAAGGGAAAGCTTGAATCAGCAGCAACCTTCCCTCCTCGATTAAACAGACTCCACATTGACAAAGGTTTTGTAATGTCAAGAGAGAAACTTCCGAATTTTATCACGTTGTACCTCTTCCTTTAATATGGACTTGACTATTGTTCAGATTGCTGTGATGGTAATTTAACAGAATCGGTGAGAACTGTAATCGAAACACACACTATAAAAGAGTTCAGGAGTCTTTAGGCGCTTTCTTGGAGCCTTTTAGATTAAGGCACACTTGGGAGTGTGATGTAATGATTTGACACAGACAGGAATGGCTCAGCGTATAGGGGTTGCGCGCTAGTTCATCTTTACTGCAAAACTCGCATCGATGTTAGGGTCAGGGCTACTTTTTGGTGTGCTTGTATATAATCACATTTATACACTGCACATATAGAGTCTAATAATCTTCGTAACTTTACCTTCCATGCGGCAGGCAGGCGGATTGATGGATGACATGAAATCTTTATAGGTCAGTGGACTGTAGGACATCAAGAGCTAAAGAGCGTTGCCTACATAGCAGGAGCTGCAAAGTCTCAGTGCTCATATAAGGTGTCAGGAAAGATATATGAAAGTGAGGCCCCTGATCCTTCATAAAACATGCGGCTCCTAACTCTGGCAGGCAGGTTCTTATGGCTTGTTTAAAGTGTGGTATTTACATATATATATGGGGTGGCTTTTCTCACAATCATAAAGTAGGATAGATAGGAGTGTTGACCACGTTTGGGAAGGGCGAAATTTTGTTACATCTAAGAAAGCTTGATAACGAATACGGTAGATGGCGCTAGTATTTATCACCTACATCGATGCTTTGGCGGGCCGCCGCCGCGTCTGTCATCTGCTTTCTGTCGCTGCACTTGCGTATCGCCTGCATCGCCGCGGGAATATATCCGTTGAAAATAGCGTTGTCAGAATCTTCGAGCTGCACTGAGGTGTAGTCTGATGCCTCCCTCATCACTGGCATATCTCTTTCAGTCGCGTTGCGCCCGCCTGCTTCACGCAGTTCACCTGCGGCGTTCCGCTGACTCTTTCATAAATGCGAAAATCCCCATGCAGACAGCGCGTTTCACGTCTCGGTTTTCTCTTGCATCCTGTGGATGGTAGTGTTGTGAGTATTACGATTAAAAAAACTAAAACGGGGCCCAATGTCAAGTTCAGTGTCTGGTGTCGGCCCATAGGTGAACAGAGACCGACGTGGATGGTTCTGGATCAATTCGGGGACTAAGAGAGTTTCGATATGCGCTGATATCGTACAGCACGCGCACAATCTGCGTGTTTAGTACATTTCGGCAGGTGAAAGTTGTAGATGCAGCGTCGGTGGCAGAAGGATAATTCACAGCGGAACGAACAACGTGATGTTGCAACATAAGAGTGAGCAACGGGGGAAAAGTACTTTAATGCAGAGCCATCGCTGTAATGTACTATGAGTATTTTACACCCTTATTTATTCAAAAAGAGAACGAAGAAACCGGCCGCTGCAGTGTTCCCTGACATTTACAGATCATACAAGAACAGTGAGTAGCTAGCACACTCTACGCTACAACAGCGTAGAGGTCTTGATTTTGTTAAAATACGGTGGTAATTATGTCACTGACGTGGTGAGCCAGTTTTTTGTTTCCTGAAGTAATTATAGCTGCTGAGTATTTTCGGGAAAGAAAGTCATCATTGAAATGCGCGCACAGACCTCTGCTTTTGGGATGACTGGCGGTCAATTTAGGGAATGTTTCGCTTCCACAGCTCCAAAAGCTTGGAATCTGATAGAGGCTGAAACAACAAAACTTTTTCGTTTCCTTTGCCATACCCTGAATTACTGCCAACGACAAAGCGCTTCATCGCCTACCCTACCATTCTCATAAAAAGCAGTGCACAGTATGCGCCCCTCCCACGCATGACGTGCTGTGTGCTCTACCCTCTGCGTGCTGGTGATCTCGCTGCGTGGTTTGTCGTCTGCATCCCACGTCGACTCTTTCTCAAGGGAATACGCAGACGACAAAATAAAAACGACACTGGCGGAGCTTTATCATAAATACAGGCACAGATTGGCGTACGCGCGATAATGACCAAGACACTACTTGTTCGTATTCCGGTAAATAGGTGACGCGCAGAGCTACAACTTCGTCTGTTCTCCGCCCGTTGTACGCGACGATCGTGCGATCGCCTGGAACGAGCTGGGGGGGCATTTCGTTTCGCAACACTGCAGATAGATGGGGCTCTAATTTCTTTCTTTCGGCTAGGAGGACAGGGAGAGGAGGAAAGCGTCACCAGACCCGCGTCGGCGAACAAAGGGGAGCGGAGGGAGAGAGTACAGTGCGTAGATGAGCGCCAGGTACGGGCTCGGCGTTCATGTAGCATAAGTGGCTTACGTCTTACGTATTGAAGTATTGCAGCGAGCCAGAGTGGGCGCTACTGTCTTATTTTTCTCCATGCCCGCGATATAGAACCATGCCACTTCACCATGAGTTTGCTTGATAGAATAGAAGCACGTCTTCGTTTCAGTTTTGGTTTAGAGAGTTTAATGTTCTAAACTGACAATGCCTTAACGAGACTACGTAATGAAGGGCACCAGATACTTTGACGAACCGGAGGTATGTAAACTGCCATAAACTTTTCACGGTACACGGGTGATTTGCTCTTTGCCTCAATCTATGATGCGGTCGCAGCGGCTGGGATTCGGTAACGCAGCCTTAGGACCAGCAGTCGTAGTGGAAATTAGGGGATCGGCGATTAAGCGGGTGGAGATTGCAAGCACGTGAAAGCATATTTCACCGGATGAGGAGCGGGTGGGAGTTAATGAAATGTTTGGTTTATACCTTATGGGGCCCACGCCAAGAACTTTCGAATGCCGAACATAAAAACAAAGGATGTTTCTTCCTCACCTGACGTTCGTAGATGCTGTCAGAAGACCAAGCAAAATGGACCATCGAGGCGATAGTGCGCCTAGCTTTTATACCTCGCGTGAAGAGCGCTTTCCGCTACCTAGATCACAAGGCGAAGCGTTTCAGCAAAAGGATTTGAAAGCCGTAGGACTGACGGCAAAATGAATGACTGGCGGGCAACCGCTTCGTGAACGAAGTCTTCAAGTTCGGTAGGCAGCGATATTTCTTAGAGGCCACTGACAGACGACAGAGCAGCCAGAAAATTACATCGCAGAATTAGCAAGATGGCAGATTGAATAGCATTGCTTAAAAAGCTTGTGCCAGTTGAGACGAGCAATGGTGATCTCGGCAAGAGTTTAAGTTTATTGGCCAGCAGAATCTAGAGGCATCTGCTTCAATCCCTTTGTGATGTTATTGATTTTCTATGCTTCAGATGTCGACGTGCTTGCATGGTGATAGAGCGCACAACTTCATTTGAAGGGGCAATGTCTCAGCACATTACTGAGCGCGACAGCGGAATTGTTCCGTGCTCAGCTTGCGAATCGCATTATGGAGCAATGATTCTGCAAGGCCGTTTATAAATGCCAAATTAGTGGGAATTACAGCTTTGTGGCTCCGTTATCACCGGGGGAACACCTATATAGAAGATAGCTGTCGATCGTTTGAAAGTGTCAAAATTTGCAAAGTGGCTGATGCCCTCCTACGTCTAATTCCAGTCATTGCCGTCGTGTTCGGCGTACCCGCAGGAGACAGGACGGTCTCTTCGCCTAATTGAGCCGGACTAACTGACTGTTTAGGGCTTTGAAGATATACTTGGGCTGGCTTTACCAGGGGCTTTCGAGGCCGGTGGCAAAGCTCTTCTGCGGTGTTCCATGTTGAGGGTATGCTGAACCTCCACCAGAGGTAAATAATCTGCGCTGTTTCACACCTGAGTCAGCGGCGAGGCAACTTTAGATTTAGCAACTAGAGGTCGTCAAGATTGATCCACCGATCCACCAACCAGGTCTTAAGCAATAGGGACAAAAGGCTTTGTTTTCTTTATCGGATGCCTGCATTGGGCTCGTGCTAGTTTGCAGTACTACAACACAGGTATTAAATATAGGCGTATGTCCGTTTATAATTACTGGTGTTTGAAAAAGCAGGGATAAAAGGCAATTATCGTTTTAGCATGCTCAACGAGACACACTGGCTGAAACGATGTCGGAGCGGAGCGTTTTAGAATATTGCAGCATGGATGACATGTTCCTACTTAGGGATTGCAACTGGCCATTTCCTCTCCTTTTGGAAAGACATACGAGGTCGTTAGTGTGCTTCGTATCAGACTTCTAACATTCGCACGCTGGCGTGAATTGATGGGCGCTGCTGCCTAGGAAGATGTAGGAAATGAAAAATAATAAAAACAAAATGACATTTCCCCCCCCCCCCCTTGCATTCCTACTACTGGGCTGAGCATCATCTGGTAGTCTGCCCTGGTGAATTCCTTTCTTTTCAACAAATAAATCTGTCTTATGCATGTTATGTTCTCTGCAGCATCGAGTACTGTGGTAAAAAAAAAAGAAAAACATATTTAACTCACCTGCTTAGCACGTACACTCAGCTACTTACCTTCCTTGCATGTAAAAGTAGTGTGAGAATGCTATCAATTTTCACAAAATGGCTTCGGTATCAAAGAAGTATTATTGATAATCCTTGGCCCAATACCTAAAATACGCCTATCCGGGTGCTTCGTGTTATATTGTCTAAAAATGAAAAGGCCATCCGAGTTTCTATTAATTTTATCCCTGATGTTATATTGGGGGCGGTGGCTAACACCAGGGAAGAGGCAGGAGGACTCATTTCTGTAATTGCACAAATACTATAAATAAATTCTAAGTTTTTGTGCCTGCGGTTCTATTTCAGTTGCAGACATGTAGCTCATCCTCCAAACGATATAGCCACAAATTTGGCTAAAACTTCCAGCGGGGGTTACTAGGCTCGCAAATGCGACCTTTTTAGGCAGCTTCATCGATGAACATTATGCAAGCGGCGCGTCCGCCGTAGATCGATTGGCCAATGAGCGCTTTGAAGCCGGACTTCAAGAGCATTGCGCAAATTGTGTACAGAAGTGGCGACTATCAGCGAGGCCAGCCTCGAAACGAAATCGACTACGTACCGCCGTTTCCCACTAAGGACCTCAGGAGATGGCAGCAGAGGGACGTAACCTGTACGTGAAGAGGTCAATGTTCTAGACGCTCGCTATGCTTGTGTGTGAAACTCTCTCTCAGGGTGACATTTATGGCCTTATTGCATGACCTGCAATTTTCTTTTGGATAATATTTCACAGATATACTATTTGTAATAATAATAATAATAATACTATTTGGAGGGCCAGGTCGAAATCTGGAAACACTACATGTCCGTTAAAAGGGAAATGAAATGTTAGTCAACGCATTTATTTCATTAGCGAACTAACTGGAGCAGTTTGCCTTATATTTGATTTCCGTCGCAGTCCTTGATCAATATATAATAGCTCCAGTGCAAAAATAAATATAAAGGCTTTGTCGGAATGTTTGGACCTTCGCAAATTAAACCCTGTATATATATATTATACGGCTACAGTAATCAAGAAACTTTGAAGTTATGCAGTTTACTATAGGAATATTTTGACAACACACAGGCTTTGTATTATATGCAATATTAGGCTGATAAATTATAACAGTGCTACAATAGTGACAAAGCTCCTGCGTATTATTTTCACGGAGACGAATAGTGGACGGCTCACATTCACAATCTCCATCACCCTACTGGGGGGGGGGGGGGCAGCGGCATGGCGGAAGTAGTGTTTTCTAGATTGATTGACAGCTGTTGTTTACGTCGTGAACACACTCGGAGTAAGATGTTAGACTCGGGCTGAATGGGAGCATTGGTATTGAGAGATACTATATTCGCTCACAAGGACAAAATGCAGGCAGTCCATGAACCGGACAGCGGTCTCGTGAAGCACTAGCGCGGGCCTCGGAAGCGATCATCGGCGAAAGACGCCCTAGTACGCTCTCAGTGTATGGCAGACACTGTGTACGTTGGGCTTTACGCCCACTGCTAAAGACTCCAAGCCACTACTCGCAAAGCGGAAAACATCGACCGCGAGCAGCCGACAGTGGGAAGACCTGTGCTGCGGTTGCCGTAGCTAGGGCGATGGCGAAAAAAAATGACTTCCTTCATCACGGCCGCCAACCCGCCATCATCGGATTTGCCGTCGGCACAGCGGACGTCTACTACCATCGTTTCTGTCTCTTTGTTTTTCAGATATGTGATGCCAACATGAGGAATGGGCAAAGAACCTCCACTGCTTCGCATCTTGGCATGATGCTCTCTTCTGGCGATAATCTGGACTGCACACAGAGGTTGAGGGGGCGTGATACGACACATAGATTTCATTTATAAAAATAAGAATCTGCAAGGTTGTCCTAATGCACTTCTGCTGAGACGCCACAATCATGCATTTTCAGCAAAACCTGGCAATGAGGTACATGGTTTGGTTTTTGCGTTGTGCAATTGAGCATACTATAAGAATGTTGTATTTGGCAACGATGTAGAATGTGCTTAACCGCGTTACATTGTCGGTTGTGCAGGAGAGAGGAGCACTTGTTGGAGACGTGGCTGGCAATACCAGTACCATGGCATCCCAGTCCTGCCTCACCATAAGGCTTTTACAACGCGGCATACAACTCCACGAAGTTAGTGGGGGACGTCAGCATCGGCGTCCGGAAGAGCTGCTTCCTGTGTCTGCAAAAGTACCAAACGCTCCTCTACCAGCCGGAGCGTAGTCTATATTATTGCAGCATTTATTCATTGCCTAACCTCTTTGGATACCTTGCTGCAGTGGACAAGGAGTCGCTGTGAGCGTGGACAAGAAAGACTCACATCAGCGTACCGGCTACATGGAAGAAGAATCACTGGTGTCATGAATTCCTATAGGAAAATGTCACGTAGAACCGTGTTTTGAGATTCTCCCTGTGCATATTGCAGCGACAGCTTCAGTGAAAATACCCGCACAGCAGCCGACTGTGATATACCACCAGCAGCTGAACAATTCGTCACAGCAGCCCAAGTACCAGTTCTTGTTTTGAGTTTGTGCCAAAAAACCTGCCATTGTGAAGAAGCATCTTCTGTAGCCACGCATTGAAACACCTCATCTGTGAAGTTGGGCTTCTTACACCAACTTAACTTTTGCTTGCAGCTGTGCTCGCTATTGTTTGTATTTGGGAATGCGCTTGAATATATAAACAAAGTGTTTCGCAACAAGGCAGCAATTTTGATGACCTGTGTCGCAGAAATGCCGGTGTCCGCCTAGTGGTTGTAATGCGAAAATTTGAAAAGTGTAAACAAACAATAAAGATTTTGCGGATGCCCGCTGAGTCAAATTCTGTTCCTTCTTTGTGAGAAGCGAGCACAGAACCACTCTGCCACAAAAATACATTGCTTTTCTCCGAATAAAGATGGACTTAATGCATGCATTGCCTTATGACTGCCAGCTAATGTTTAAGTGCGTCTTTAGAAATGAACTAATTACTAAATATTTAAGCAAGTAGTAAATAGCTCTTTACGCCTTGCTTATCTGTGACCCAGCGCTCATAGCTGAATATCTTCGATCGTACGCGCTGCCGCACCAGATGACGCGAACCGCCACCCGATTCAAAGCCCTATACAATAATCTACATCAACATCGAACCATTGGGGTTAAAGCTGAAGGAGGAAAAATGTAAAGACTTTAAGCGGCTGCAAATACCCAAACGCTGATTTCTTATTGAATGTTAAAATCAAGGCAGCAGCTGTCTCCGCAAGTTGTCTCCGTCGACGTTCGTGCCGAGGGCTTCATTAAAGATTATCTCTGCACCGAACGGATCTAAATCAAATATATCTGCGCTCTTGCAACACCCGCACAGGACCCCTAATTTGGACGACGAGTGAAAATGCTTCAACTAGCCAGATAATCAGCTATTTTATTATAAGCGGCCATGTGCACGCTTACACTGTAACCGTACAATTACGGCAACAAACGCTACTGAGGAGGGAATAGAAATGAAAAATTGTATTTCTTTTTCTCTTTGATATTATTCAATTCAAACTGTAGTTCTTTAGCAAAACATATTATTTCCTATTTATATTGATAAAAACTATAGTCGAGGGCAAAGTGGAGACAGTCAGTGGCTAGTTGGCGTAGACGATGATGTTGGTTGCCTGTAATCGCACTCGTACCGCTCTCGGACTTCGGCAGTCTTCTAGGCTCAGGGCGTTTCCTGGACTTTCGGCGCCATACCTGTTAAAGTTTGGTGGAGGGGCGGGGTGCGCTTTCCCACGTTCACATGGTTAACGAAGGATCTGACTCCGGTCCACCAGCGACTCAGTCACCGCCTCCGCGGACGTTTGGGCCCCTTTGCCCCGCACAGGGACAACGCAGCCGTAACCCTCGAGCCCGCTAAAGATGGCCACTGTCCCAGGCTCTCGGCTCTAATCCTCTGCCACCAGCCGCGAAAACCGCCATCTTTTCACGGTGACGTCTTCGAAGACGCTAAGGATTGGCTGGCGACCTTCGAGCGAGGGGCTTGTTACAACGACTGGAGTGACGAGCGTAAGCTCAATATAGCTTACTTAGACCTTGAACAATGTTCCTGTACGTGGTTCGAAATCCACGAGGGCGCCCTTACCGAATGGCTGGCGTCTTGCCGTGAACGTCTGACCACGTTCCCCAACGCCAACCACCGCGAGAAAGTTGAAGCTGCGCTTGAGTCCAGACACCAGCGGCCAAATGATAGTGTGCACATGTACTGCAAAGACATGACCCGTCTTTTCAGCGGGCAGGTGCCAATAATGCAGAGAAGCTTCGCCACCTCATGCGTGTTGTTACGCAGGAGGTGTTTGCAGACCTTGTTCGCAGCCCACCGTGTACCATTGCTGAATTCCTCGCGGAGGGAACGACCAGGGAAACGACGCTCCAACAACGGGCCCGGCAGTACAGATTGAGATGTCAGTAGCCTGCCTCCCGATGTTTTTCGTTGTGCCATGGAGGCAGTGCGGACGCCTTGCATGACCTCATTCGGTCGATTGTTCGGGAGCAACTCCAGCGTTTCCGTCTGCCTCAGACTGCGCCCATGACATCACTGATCGAAGCCGTCACAGATGAAGCACGCAAGGCTGCGCATGAATTCCCAGTCACCAAAGTACTGCAGCGCTTCGCTGAATTGCCCACTCACACATACGTTATCCGTCAGACAGCTGCCTACAATCCTGTCCCTCCCATGCCGCCACGAGTCGACGACAAACGAACGTACGCTTCCGTCGCACGTCAAGCAGCTGCCTATGGGTCTATTGACCCGACACCTGTGGTTAGCCACGTCAGCCTGTATGACGCATCGGCTCAAGCTGCGGCGCCTGTTCCACGCCCTCAGAAGTTGGACGTGTGGCGTACGCGGAACCGCAGGCCAATCTGCTACCACTGCGAGGAGGCCGGTCACCTCTGCCGTGCATGCCCGTATGGCTTCAGACCCGATTCGGCCTGTCCACGGAACGTCGAACGGCCATTCGAAATTGAAGCTCATCTGTCGGCCCGTCAGAGGGCTGGGAGATACGGCTGCTATCATCTAGATCTCATCTCCGCTGCGGTACTGTTCCTCAAGCCCTCGCCGAGATGCCAGCTATACTGAGCGGCGTTCTCCCAGTCCATGCCGGGAAAACTAATTTCAGCGGCCTCCGGAGGCAAGGCCGCTGCTGTCGCGAAAACTGAGGATCCTCTGCCGCCGATACAAAGATATGCTTATTTTGTCACAGGGACAGGGTAGCGACCATATCCGACACGATACTTGTGATTTTTGCATGACAATTGACGCAACTAGAACGATCGCAAAGAGCCACGCCCTCGCCCGGGGACTGAGCAAAGGTTTGATGCCACGGTTGGGCCCTAGCCTTAGCATGGCTGGAGGTCACCTTAGTAGCCCGGCCTGAAGGTGCACAGCCCGAATCGGCATCCGCGGTTTCGTCTACGTCGGTGAATTCGTCGTCCTGCACGACTGTTCGAGAGATTTAATTTTGGGGCAAGACGTTCTGCAGGTAAACGGTGTCGTGATCGACCTACAAGAAGCACGAGTCACATTCTAGACAAAACGGACAGTAGCACGCTTTGATACCCGATATTCCTGTAGCCATGCTATGCGACGTGTTTCTTAACTTTGAGGACATGGCGAAGGGCCTTATCCCGCTGCTACTTGAGAGGGATCTGATCGTTCACCTACGGGATGGCTGCACTACCGTTCTGCTCACCAACTTTGAGAACGAATTTCAGCACCTCGTCAAAAGAACGACGATCGCCTTCCTTCAAGACGTCGCGAAGTGCCCGCATTTGTGCGCCGTGGAATGAGCCCTTCAAGACGATACTGGACCTTGTCACGTTCTGCCACTTGTCGAAATAAACACCGAGTTATCGCCGGCTGAGAAGGATCTGCTTTCGGCTGTCCTGGGAGAGTTTGCAGTCTGCTTCGCCACGGCTTCCAAAGTGGGCCAAACACCGGTCGTCAAGCAACGTATAATTGCAGACGAGACCCCGCGCCCCATATGCCCACCCTTATACCATGTTTCTCTGATGGAACGAACAGCAATTCACAGAGAGATAACCGAAATGCTTGCCGACGATGCTATTCAACCACCTAGAAGTCCGTGGGCTTCGCCGGTTGTTCTCGACAGAGAGAAAGATAACACTCTGCGGTTCTGTGTTGATTACAGAAAACTTAATCTCGTCACTAAAAAAGGACGTTTATACGCTTCCCAGCATATATGACGCCCTCGATAGCTGCGATATGCCCGATACATCTCGTCGTTAGACATACCAAAGTGGGTGCCGGCAAAGAGAGAGGCTGAGACATACCGGGAGAAGACGGCTTTCTTAACACCCATGGCTTGTATGAGTTTAAGGTGCTACCGCTCTGCCTATGTTCGGCATCGGCCACGTTCCAACGCAAGATGGACACCGTTTTGTTCGGTTTAAAGTGGCCGTCGTGTCTGGTTTACCTGAACGATGTCATATTTTCGACTACCTTCGACCAACAGCTAGAGAGGTTATGCCTATAGTGTTAAAAGCTCTGAGACACCAACCTGACATCAAACCGGAGAAATGTCACTTCGTCATTGGGGAACTGCCCTTCCTTGGTCACATGGTCAGCGCGAAAGATGTTCACTCGAACCCTTAAAAGACCGCTGCCTTTTCCGGTGTTCTGCGACAGACTAAGGTTCTCAGGTTCGTGGTCATATTGCAGACGATTTGTACGAGACTTCTTGCACATCGCGGAACTTTTAACCGCACTCACTCGATATAACACACCGTTTCTGTAGGGAAGCGTTGGCAGCTTTCCTTAAACTTCGCAGCCAAGTACATATTCCCCCGATACTCGGTCATTTTGATGAAAACGCCGCTACGGACGTCCGCAATAATGCCAGCAACGTTAGAGTTGGTGCAGTATTAATTCAGTGGCAAAACTGTGCAGAACGGGTCATCGCTTACGCGAGCCGTACACTTACCTACTCCGAAACCAACTTTTCAAGAACTGAGAAAGAATGTCTGGATGTAATATGGGCCCTCACCAAGTTCCGGCCATAACACTGCGGCCAACCTTTCTGCGTTATAAGCCATCACCATTCATTATGCTGGCTGGCAGAGCCTCTAAGAACCCTCAGGACGATTGGCTAGATGGAGGCTTATTTTAAGAGAGTATGACATAACAGTCCCATACAAATCATAACGGAAGCATCAGGATGATGACTGTGCGTCGCGCTCGCCCATCGCCATATGTCCAGAGTTAACGGCCAACGATTTTTCGTTTTGGGGGGCTATAAGTAGAAAAGTTGTGCAAGTGGTTAGGCTGAAGCCATATCACGATCGCGCATGACTGAACTTTTCGTCAACGCCGCTGGGTCCTTGTGGCACTTTTGTGTACCCTTTTGTTAACTTCTTCCTACTAGCACCGCGTTGCATCTGCTCGATGCTATAGAAGAGGGGAGCAGTGATAAAAACTATAGTCGACGACGAAGCGTGTACAGTAAGTGGAAGTTGGCGAAGACAACAATGTTGATTGCTCTCGGACTTCGGCAGCCTTGGAGGCTCAGGGCGTTTCTTGGACTTTCGGCGCAATACCTGCCACAATATTATTGCGTATTTTTTGTACCGTTTAAGAAAAGTTAGCAGAAGGGTTCCTTGTTGAACCCGTGGCAGAGAGGTGGCCCCAAGCATTATCGCGAACGGATTATAGCGGACCGCAGCTGTCATAACGTCAGCACCAAGTCATGCCAGGGAGTGAACTGCTTTATTCAGGGTGGGCGTCCATATATATACTCAGGTGTGACGTCAAATGAGTCTGACGCAGCGATCGTCACGACATCTATACATACCGGCGTTTTAGATGACGTGCTGCATTATCACACTCCTTCCCGCTCAATGAAGTAACACGCCGTCACTCAAATGTCTCGTGGCGAAACTAGTGTGGCTGCCTGCGCACGCGAGCACCCCTACGTAGTGCTGGCTGCTCCTCCTTCAGGGCGGCGTTGGCGCATTGGACAAGGGAGCCTCCAAATCATGCGATGAAGGCTCCAGCTGGGTAACGATGTCAGGCGCTAGGGCTGCGCCACTGATTTTCTCCGATGGAGACAATGATGATGGGTTCAAGTCATGTCGGGGTGGTGACACCTCTTCCTGTTGGGTCGGCTTGACACCAACATCTGAGTTCAGTGGAGTCGCGCTGGGGTCGGCGTGCAGAGGATGCAGGTGATAGGCATGCGTGAAGTGAAGTTCATCGTGCACTTTAACCACGTATATCACGCCGCTCACAATCTGAGACACAACAGCCGCTTCCCAGGCGACACACTCACCCCGCACAGTTTTCAAAAACAGGGTCGTCCACAACAAACGCGCTGTTACGCACTACCAGAATCGCGCTCTGCCTTCAATTGCTCCTGTTTCTGCTGCATGGTCTTTGCGAAATTCGGCTTCAGTAGAGAAAGCTTTATGCACTCCTGGCGCTTTAAAAAAGTTCTGCGGGGGACGGCCATCACACTTCTAGGTGTGTTACGATAGGTCACGAGGAAGCTGTCAATTCTTTCTTTCACCATCAGCTTCTTATTGGAGGCCTCACTTTCAAGCACCTGCTTCAGTGAGGCCCTTTTCACGGTGTGCACTGTTCTTTAAGCAGCCCCGTTGGATGCTGCGTAATAAGGAGGGGTACGAACGTGCCTCACTCCGTTGGTGCTCAAAAATATAAGCGAACTGAGTTGATGTAAACTGGGGCCTGTTGTCGATCACCAATACTTCAAAAAAGGTGTAAGCGGCAAAAGCACCCCCAAGTTTCTCAATAATTTTTCCTGTTAAGGTTGACGACATTGGCCACACTTCAATCCATTTTGAGAACGAGTCTATGAGTACAAGGAGCACGGTCTTTTCTTTCTGTGCAAAGTCCACATAGATGCGCGACTAACAGTACTCGGGGTATGGCCATGGGTAAAGAGGAATTTGCCCGGAGGTGGGCTGAACTGCTTGGCAGATTTTGCCTCTCAGCATGGACTCTTCATTTTCCGCTTCTAACATGGGCCACGTACCATACAAAAATTCTCGCGAGCATTTTCATGCGCCTTGCACCCGGCTAAGTGTTAAGTTTCACAATGAACCCATCGACGCTTTCACCCTCCAGTTGCACACGTCGATTAAACCTTCACCGCTCTGCTATGACGGAATTCTTGGGGCTGTAGTGCTCTTTCATGAGACCCTTCACTTCTTCATAGGAGTTTTCTCCCCGGCAATGCCGGTACTGCGATGCTTCTTAGTACTTCATAAGCCTCTGAGCGTATACGACTGAGAGACGCTTTTCGTTGGCTATCCCATTTGCCTTTAAACAATGCTCAAAGCGCTCTAAGTACGACTCCAAGTTTTGCGTTTTGGGGTCGAATTTTGATATCTATCTCACTGTCGGCATCTTTTAAGTAGCACAGAAGTTCTCTACTCATCCGTTTTGCCCAGAGATGGCTGTTGACTTTCCTCATAGCCGCTTTGGGCGATGCTATCCTCCTGGAACCCTGAACGAAGGTGAAGGCTATACTTGTATCCGTGAGCGTCTGTAGGAGTAGTCGTATCCCGAGAGCACGTGCTACTTCGTTCCTTTTTCTTAGAACACTGAACGGAAGTTGAAGTGATGCTAGTCCTCCTGGAACGCTGATCGAAGGCACCGCCCGCTTGCTTCCGTCCGTCCTTGCCGCCCGCTCCGTTACTCGCTTGCTCGCTTCATCCGCCATCGGTCGTTAGACGAGAAGTCTGGTTTCGAGTGTTGCTTGACATGGTTGAAGTTACAACGGTACTTGGTGTTAGCCGTGAATGCGCGGGCAATATTGTCGACAGTCTTTCGCATCCTGGGCGGCTTGAAACGTCGGAGTATACTCGGGTAGGTCTGGGTGATACGGGAGCATGGTGTCGATAATAGCAGAGGGGTGACAGCGTAGAGGAGAAAAAAAGGAGGGAAGCCAGTGGTAGACTGCGTTGCGATATTGTAAGCGTTAGTGACATACGCAAGGACGAGGTCCCAATTTGAGTGGTTGGAGGTGATGGGCATAGAGAGAATTTCGCCAAGGGTACGATTGAAGCGCTAAGTCAGGCCATTAGTCGGGGGATAATATTCGGAGCATGGAGCACCTTGGGATTAAGATTGGGATGAAGCTCATTTGGCAAGCACTCGAAGATTATGATTAGCAGCTTACCGGTATCGCTCAAGAGGAAAGTATACTACAGTTGCATGTTACCTGTACTAACCTATGGGGCTGAAACGTGGAGGCTAACCAAGAGGGTTCTACGTAACTTGAGGACAAAGCAGAAGGCTATGGAACGAAAAATGTTAGGGGCAACATTGGACAACAGGTGACGCCCAAGGGCTGCTTGAAGGCTGAATCAAGCCGTTTTGGAGCATTAGGTCGACTTGCTCTTCAATAGCCTGGAGTTCGGTTGCAGACACACAATAGGGGCGCTGTCGCAGTGGTGCGTGGGTGCCGGTGACGACACGATGAGTGACCGTAGAAGTTTGACCAAAGGAACTTTAATGAGAGTCGAAGGAGGAGCGAAAGGGATGTAGTAGGTTCAAAATCTGAGTGCGCGCGGCGCTGGAGGAAGATCGGCGTCGATGGAACCGAGGAACAACTCTGTAGAGGAGGCAGCGGGTGCAGGTGAAGGGGTGCTGAGAGCAGTCACGGCACAGTCGGCGCGTCGTCAGGTCCCTCAGGAATGAGAAGAGATGCGATTGGCTTGATGCTGCCGAGGCATTCACCACGGCGCGAAGTGGGGGAGTTAATTGGGTTAGACACCCATAGCAATGAAATACCAGCGGAAATAGCGAGCACAGTGTAGGGCTGTGGGAAGGACTGACGGCGCAGGAAAGTATGGGCTGGTGTGAAGAGAATGGTGGCATCGCTAACAGAGGCACAAGCGACACGAACAAGCGCAGAAGAGCCGGGAGGAAGGTCGATATTTCTGCGAAGAGGGCTTTAGCACAAAAATTTGATAGATCAGCGTTTGGTAAGGCATCGGGCAAAGTCGAGAACCCCATTTCAGCGCGAGCAGAATCGATAATAGCAGCGTGACGCGATAGGAAATCCCAGCCTAAAAGTACAGCGTGTGAGCTACTTGGCAGCACGACGAACTCGGTTGTACAAAGGCAATTTTGAATAACTAATCTAGCGGTGCACACCGCTAAGGGCTTGATATGCTGAGCGCTGGTCGTACTCAACTGAAGTCTCGCAATTGGCGCCTGCACTTTCTTTAGAGAGCTACATAGTTTTGCGGCCATTACCGAAATCGCAGCACCAGTGTCAATTAGAGCCATGGCAGTAAAATCACCGACGAAAACTTCAAAAAGGTTGGGTGGCGACAGATGAGGACTTGGGAAGTTCGACGGGGTCGCAGTTCTCTCCTAAGGAACTGCGGCTTCTAGTTTTCCTCACGTGAAGCGTTCTGCCGACGATGCATCGGAGAGATAGAGCGGCGTCGCGGCGACGGCGACTGGCGGTCGGACATGACTGAGCGGTCTAGGAAAAAATGACGGCTGGCTGGAGGCTTAGCAGGCGCAGAATACCAAGCCGTCGCAGACCAGTATACAGAACCAAGAGCAGGTGGTGCTGACACTGGGAGACGGTTTTAGCTACCGGAAAATATGTCCAGCCAGCCCGAAAGTGTACCAAATGAGCCGGTTACCTATCGTGCGCCAGAGATTGCGTGGTCTTGGCGCTTGTCAAATAACTGCGCAGGATCTCGAGCAGGACCAGGAGGCGGCTGACAGCAGGCAGGTTGTGGCGGAGCATGTAGGTGGTGGTCGGGTGCAACAGCCGCATATATCAACGGGGCTGCAACAGGCATGGATTGAGGGGCTGGAGGAAGAGATTAACCTACTTGTTCATGGATAATCTGGCGCAAACTGGGAGCTAAGTGTGATGAAGGCTCTTCATGGCAGGACATAAGAGAAAGCTGTCGAGCAACTTCTTCCCGAATGAAGCTCTTGATTTGTGGAAGGAGCGCTGAATGTTCACCTGCATCGTAAGGCCAGCAAGCGACTCAATGTGCATGGTGTTTGCGCGAGACATGGCCCTTTGTTTGCTCAGTTCATCAAAAAGTTTACACAGTGTGACAACTTCCGCAACGGTGCGGATATCTCGAGTTGACAACATCTGGAAGACGTCGTCATCGATGCCTTGTAGAATGTGCTTGATCTGGTCGGCCTTAGACATCTGTGCGTTCCCGCGCTTGCACAAGTCGACGACGTCATCTATGTAAGTTGTAAAATGCTCGCCTACCTGCTGAAACCGCGCACGCAAGCGCAGTTCAGCGCGGAGTTTCCTCACAGCCGGACGGCCGAAAACTTTTGAGAAGCTGGCTTTGAAAACGAACCATGATGGAATGTCCGCTTCGTGGTTCCGAAACCATAGATTTGCTACGCCGGTGAAATAGAAAATCACGTTGCTTAACTTGGTTTCCGCGTCCCAATTTTTGTACGCGCTCACTCAGGATGTGAGCCAGTCCTCGACGTTATGGTCGTCAGTGCCGCTGAAGATGGCGGGGTTTCGCTGGCGGAGGGAGCCGGGACATATGATGGCCAAGCCATCTTGTTTCGCCTATTAACTGTCGTTTTGTGTGGGTAGGACAGTGCCCTCCGTAAGAACGAATGACGAAGACGCCCCTGTGGAGCGATTTCCGACTCGGTGGGCCCTTTCTCAAGTAAGAAAGTCCAACCGGATCCCTCAGGCGCAGGCTAGGCTTAGCTCGGCGTTGCCGAGCGAGGCTGGGCTACGCGCTTGCATGGATTCTGCTCCGCCGACGACAGGTGTGCGGATTTCCGCTGTGTTACAACCTGGCGCAACATCCACGTCCACGCAATCATCAACGCGCACATGCCCCCAGTCTGCTTCGTCTTCGGATGGAACGACTTCGGCTTGTCCCATGGATTGCACCGCCGCCTCGGTGCCTGTAACCCTCCCTCAAGGAACTGTGCCCGTCGCACCGATTCAGTCTTCCCTTCCAAGGCCAACTACAGCGTGTCAGCCCCTGACACCACCACAGATGCCGCCAGTGAGTCGAGCCTCGCTTCCACTTGCTGCTAACTCGTTCCGCGTCACCATCAAGCCTACATTGCGCTTTGATATAACGACTATCCCTCCCCGGTGTGTCCAAGCCACAATTGACCAAGTTCTAGGTTCTACTAACTACTGTGGATTTGTCGTCCATCGCCCATCGAACACCATTACGGTGAACTTGCCATCCTTGGTGGACGCCCAGAAAATGTGTGCAGTTACTCAAATTCCCCTGGATGCGAATGAGCATGTCCCAGTGCAAATATATTTTGCCTCTGGCCCTGACACCCTCCGCTGCGTCGTTTACCATGTTGACAGCAGAAGTCCTTCTGAGGAGGTGCGAGCAAACATTCGCTGTTCAACTCACTCAGTGTTGCAAGCACGGCCTCTGGGGCGCAGGGGTTCATACCTATTCACTCTACAAGGCCCGCTGACTTTGCCTGAGTACCTAACCTATTATGGTGCGATTATCAAACCACAGCCCTTCCGACCTCGTCGTATATTTTGTTATCACTGCCATAAAGAAGGGCACATGCAAAATACCTGCCCTAATCCGGCAGCTGTGGCCGACATGAATGAACCAATAGCGCTTTGTGCCCTATGCAAATCGGCGGACCATGACATGCGCTCCCCCGCTTGTCCAAAGAAGAAGAGAACGAGGCCGTCGCGCAAGCCGCCTGGAAAAGAAGATATTCCTGCAAGTAATCGCTTCGCTGCTCTTACATGTGAAGAAACCGACTTCCCTGCACTTCCTTTACTTGATCCTCCTGCTCATCATACGTCTTCTCAGCATGGTTCATACGCACAAGCGACCCACCCTCGTGGATCAAATGGTACACCAAAACGGCCAGTGCACCAATCACATGTGGATGCCGCAGATGAAGACGCTGTTTTAGACAATGCCATTGCAGAGGCTCGCCAACGTCTAGACGAACTCACCCAGCTCCGAGAACAGCGTCGCTCTCACCCCTCTCGAAGAACTATAATACCTCGTGATAAGATTTCAAATGAATCACCTCGAATAAGCAACAATCCACAATCACGTGCAGACAACACGTTAACCCCGAATACCCCGACAGTGGATAAAATATTAGCCCTTATGGAGCAGGTGACCTCCCTCATCGTAGAAGCTCTTCGGCCTCGCAATGGATAATGCACTGTCTCTGGTGGTGCAGTGGAATTGTCGAGGCTTTGCGAATAAGGCCTCTGAAGTGAACATCCGTCTTCGCGACAAAAAGCTAAAGGCGTGGGCCTTCTTACTTCAAGAGCATAACTCACTTCCTCGCCTTTCAGGATTCTGCGCTTACCATTCACCTTCCATTCCTGATCGCCGTTGCATCACCTCTTCCCACAGCCCAGGTAAATCTGCAATTTATATTCACACTTCAGTTCCCCACACACCGATCGACCTTTCACGCTGGTGTAACACACGCCAAGAGGTGGTAGCACTCCTAGTTAAGCCTGTACGCACGCCACTTATACTAGTTTCCTTTTATGGCCGTCCTGGTACCGCATCTCCTAATCTTGGATGGGTTCGTTTTCTGCGTTCTACCTACTCGGGCATCTCTATTCTAGTCGGTGGAGACTTCAATGGCGCACACACCTCGTGGGGTTACCCATCGGATTCTCCCAGGGGTGCACACATCCAGGGAAGCTTTTCAGATAATTCTTTTCACCTTTTAAACCACCCGCATACATCTACCCGTCCACGAGGTGGGCCTTATTCACCTGATTTGACTTGGTGGTTAGGCCCTGGTAGCCCTCGTTGGGCTGTTGAACCAGATACCTGGGGTAGTGATCACAGTCCTATCTTTATCTCTCTCACTCCTTCGCGGATACGTAAAATATGCCGTAGCGTACGAATAACATCTTGGGACTCTGTACGCGCAGACAATCGCTTATCTGATTTCACCCCATCATCAGCATTGTCTACTCTCTCTGCTGTTCTTGCGTCCCACACGATTACCACCACTGTAAATGAAGACGAGCCAAACCCGGACATCCACCTCCTGAATCTTTGGGCTCTGCGTCGCCAGGCAGATCATTATGCTGCTCGTAACCCCGATGACCCATCGGCTATCCCCGCTCTTCACCGGGCTACCGCGCGTGCGAGGCGGTATGAAAAGCGTCTAGCAAGGCAACGTTGGGCTTCATGGTGTAAGCGCCTGTCCTCCAAGCAGAGTAATCGACAACTTTGGAGAGTGTTTCACGCCATGGAGCGCTCTTCTCAAGTTTCTGATTACACAGAGAGCATTCGCCTTGCTATGAATGTAGATGAGGACACATTTGCAAAACAGGCGGCCAGACAGTTTTTTCCCAACTATGATTCCACCTCAACTTCTCCACCTTGCTTACCGGTTACCGAATCCCCCGATGAGATTACTTCTGACCTAACCATGGCAGAGCTGCTGGCCTCCATTGAACGCCTCAAATCTAACTCTGCTCCCGGCCACGACGGCATACCTAACTCCTTATTCCGCAACTTGGAAGGGACTGCTTTGCAGGCCCTGCTTGATGCATTCAATGACGTGTGGCATTCTGGTGCCATGCCGGACGAGTGGAAGCATTCTATTGTTGTTCCAATACCGAAGTCAGGTCATCCTCCAGTTTCTCTCTCGGCCCTTCGTCCAATTTCCCTGACGCCAACAATCTGCAAGCTTTACGAAAACATTCTCGCCACTCGCTTATCGTGGTGGTTGCAATCCCATGATTGTTATCCAGAATCCCAAATTGGCTTCCGCCCGCAAATAGGAACGGAGGACGGTCTTGCTACGTTGGCTGCTGACGTGCTTCACCACTCTCCGCACAGTCATCTTGTTAGAACTGTGATCGCTACAGATATAACAAAGGCATATGATAACATCCTTCACTCAGCCATTCTTGCCTCCCTACAAACTCTTGGTCTTCCTCACAGGTTTCTCCTCGCCATTCACGCCTTTCTAACAAATAGAACATTCAGTGTGCGTGTCCATGGAAAGCCCTTTGGTCACTTCCCCTCAAACAGAGGAGTGCCCCAGGGCTCCGTTCTCGCCCCTACTTTATTTAATGTGGCCTTCATTCCACTTATTCGAGCCCTAGAGGCCATCCCTTCTATACGGGTGCTTGCGTATGCCGATGATATAACCTTATGGTGCTGTCACCCAGATACGTCTGTCCATCAGGCGGCCCTCCAGCATGCGCTGGATATATTGACATTTCGCCTCCCTCCTTTGGGCCTAACTCTTTCGCATACAAAATCCTGTTTCATTCGAATTGGAAATAAAGCTGGCTTACGGAAAGCTCCCAATATAAATTTTATGATAGATAATACCCCAATTCCTCAGGTACAAACCGTTCGCATTCTTGGTCTTCTTCTACATTCCTCTGGGACTGGCACACCGTGGCTGACAGCCATCCGTAAGACCGCTCACGCTACTTTAGGTCTCATTCGTCGCATAGCTATGCGCTCTGGCGGCGCGCGTGCTCACACGGCCCGCCAGCTTGTTCGCTCTGTACTCCAGCCACGTATAATATACCAGGCACAGTTTCAACGTCTCACCCGCAGACAGTGGGACTCCCTTGAGGCCATCAATCGTGAGGCTATGCGTGCAATAACGTACCTCCCCCGCCTAACACCCATACCAGTACTTCAGGAGTATGCCCAGCTAAATACGCTCACTGAACTCGTTGATCAGCGGACGGCAAACAGAGCTCGCAAACAGTCTTTACAATTACATCATTTAAAGACACTACCTCCATGGTCGTACTGCCAGCTCACGGACAATCGCCCCACTGCTTCCCCGTCGGTATCATCCGCACATCTGCCTGAAGGGTGCATATTATATACCGATGCATCACATACTGCAGAGCGAGGAGTTACTGCCGTGTATAGTCCCTCTCATCCGCATCTCAACACTCACGTGACATATACCGCGGATACGTGCACCCCTCTGGCACTGGAACTCCAAGCAATTTACAATGCTATACATTCCCTCCCACCAGTTCCTACATTCAATGCAGTTCATCTTTACACAGACTCTCTCACTGCCCTTAAACAGCTTAAGGCCGTTCGACGCACATTCCAAATAACACAGTCTATACATTTGCTATGTTCAAAGTACCCATGTCCTATTCGCATACACTGGATTCGCGGCCATGCTCGCGATCCCCATAACATACAAGCAGATGCTATGACGCATATAAACACATCAGCCGATCCACCACCTTCCCCTCTTCCCCCAGATCCGTTCCTGTCCCACGTTTCCGATTCGCAAGTTCTGCGCCACCGAACACGCGCTCTCATTCCTCCGTGTTCGCACCCTCTCCCCCGTAGTCTTACTCGGCAGGAGGAGGTGACAGTGCGCCGGATCCGGGCAGGGGCGGCTCTGACCCCATCTGTTCGACATCGATGGCGGGAAAAAGACCTACCAGTGACTGACAGGTGCCCTCACTGTGACACTCCACCTGACGTCTGCGATGTGCGCCACTTGTTGTGGACGTGTCCATCAACAACGCACATCAGGCAACGGATAATCATGAAGGTGGGCCTGCGGTGGAATCGCGATAGTGATTATGACAAATGGACAATGGACAATCGCTATACTGCCAACCTTCTCGAATTCATAAGCACAACTGGACTGCACTCCTTCTTTTAACTTTCTATCTCCTGCATCCCATTCCCCCTTTCTCAACTTATGCCTTGTGGCAAACTCTTCGAAAAAAAAAAAAAACTTGTACGGCTTGGTGGTTAATATCCTGAGGCATCGCAGGAGGTTGCGATGCCTGATATGCGGCTGCGGAGTTCCAGGGCGAGAGGATAGATCTCACCCAGTCCCTCCACCATATGTAAGATGGGGGTTTATTGAGCAGATCAGCAGGACTCGATCAGCAGGACTGGGCAGATCAGCGACAAACACAGCAACAGCGAACACAGCCAGATCCAACACGCGCAGCGATCACGATGCCACTGAATGGCTGCGGAGATCCAGGGCGAGAGGATAGATGTTAACCGGCTGCTCCACCAAATGTAAGATGGGGGTTTATTGAGGTAGTAAGACTGGGCAGGTCAGCGACAGCAAACATAGTCAGGTCCAACACGCGCATCGATCACGATGCCACTGACTGGAACGTTCCCCGTGTACTTCTTCCTCTTCACAATTCTCAGGTGCGACGTCACGTGAGTAGGATGCAGTGATTGTCTCGACATCTATATTTGCCAGTTTTTTATCCGATGTGCTGTGTTATCACAGAACCCATAACCGTTGACTGGACGATTTCGTGATCCCTCACAATTCATCTTTCGACGTCACGTCATAGGCCCGCCATTTTGATGTCAGGGTCACAAAATTGCTAGTGGAGTCCGCAATGGGGCACTTGAATAAACATTCGCAGCCATTATGTCTCAATAAAGAAGCCAAACCAAAAATCGAAAGTATTCATCTTTACCAGCAACAAATGCTTTCAAGCCATTAACTTTAATTCTACATTACTGACCTAGCGTTTAATTATTTACCAACTAGAAAAATATTTTAATTTATGCGATGATAAAAATATATTCAATTATATTGCAACGGCGTTTCAACTTTTATGATTTATTTTTGATGTCAAAGAAAATGCTTCCATTTAAACTGCAACAAAAACAGTATTTTTGGTGCTCAAAGTAAGGAAACCCCGGATAATCACGCTATAAAATTAAGGCCTATGTATATTGCGGCACTGAATAGACATAATGTTGTTGGCGTAACCCTCCTGAGCAACTTTAAACTGTATGACCAGACAAATTAGGTTCTTAATAAGCTCTGCACTCATGTTCGTACGCTAAGCCATAATTGATACACCTTTCCAACTCCTGTTAATCTATTGCTCTGAATGCATTCTTTCGTTTGCATGTCACACGCGTATATTACTTTTTCTTTTTCGCTACTACGACTAAAGTGTTAATAATATATGCATTATAGAAAAAATGGCCCTTAAAATTGTTACCAATGCACCTTAAACTGAAAATTACGACTTTTTTGAGGGCTATCACTCAAAAAGACAGATTTAGAGGCCAAAATTGACCTAGTAATATACTCCTAATGGAAACGTGATTTTACATGATGAAAATTTGAACCGAAATGTATCGCCTACATTATACGCTGCTTGGAAATCTGTGGCGTAACAAATCGGATGACAAATTGTAGCAATAAATTTTTGAAAACGTCTCTCAGCAGTGAGAGCTCACCTAACAAAATGGGCTTCTTTACCTAAAATACGAATCCCTCAGAATTTAACAGTTTTTAAATTTTGATACATGAGGCGAGTCTAGTATACTGTAATTATCTTTCCCTCTCTACTCTTATGTAGTTATAAACAATTGTTTTCTACGTTTTGTAACAGAAGCAAACCTTCTTTTTTACTAACTCGACGTTACAGTTGCACGTGGAAGCAGTAATGTATACCGTCTTTGCCAGAATTAACCGAGCAGCCCAGCCGTTCAGCGGAGCAGGTTCTGCGATGAGCCGCGGCGTAGCGCTCGTCGTCGCGGTGGCCGCTGCTCCCCGGCTGCGACTGTAAGCTGGCCCAACGTAAGCATGCTCCTTCACTATCTTTCTTGAGATGATAAAATGTGAGCCGGCAGCAAGTGCGGCGTCCAACTTTATGCTTTTTGGACGCTGTGCTCGTCATTTAGGGCACTGTTCACAGCAAAAGTCGATCAATGTTAATGTTTGGCATGTGTCATGAAGCTGCATTATTCGTTAGGAAAACTCGCGCATTTAATATCATTATACTGGTCAAGTAGGTGTGACAATTTAAATAAATAGCTGCTTCTCTCTCGTTTTTAATGTTAGCACAGTGAGATAGGGCTCGGATATTGAAACCTCGTGTGGTTTATACCACCATTCCTAGTCTTCGATTGTGACACCTCGCTGAGCTAGAGAAAAAAAAAACGAGGCAATAATTTCCACCATTTCAAGAGCAGCTATTCGTGTTTAAACGAATCTGTCAATATCGCATCTGCCTCCGCTTGCTAACGCATAGAAGTGCGATATGGGTTTGGCTACTGTGACGCCAGACAATGGCCGAAATTTGTTCAAAGTTTGCGACTGCTTCAAGACTTTTTGTCAAATGAGTGATATAAATGCTTCTTAGCATAAGATCCATCAGAAAGAGGTACTATTACCAGAGGACTCTATTATTACATAAGGTGGCTACGAAGAAATTGTCCTTCGACTTGCATTGAACCTCCCGTTGAATCTTCTCCCATTTGTGGCCAGAGACGTGAGCAAGGGCTGGGAATCTCAGGTTAGTGAAATTTATCGTGGGTTGGGTCTTGAAGGTCCCAATATAACATCTCATTTGAAGAGCTACTCACGGACAACACTGCCAGCGGACATCAACGACCAGTCAAGTGGCTGGGTAACAGCGAGTAACACATAAATAGTTCGCTGTTTAAATGCTGCATGTCCAGGATTGTGTTCATTTCCAGAACATATTGCTGCTACGATGGACATATGCTGTCCCAATAAAAAAAATACCTGCACTACTTAGAGAATATCATTGCCGTAGGCTCGAACTGTGAGAATGACATTATTTATTTATTTGCGATACTGGCAGTCTCTAGTTGAGACCTTAGCAGTTGGGCATTACATTCATAATATCGACAAAATGATGATGACAAGAACTAAAGCAGCTCTACAAAAATACAGTATTAGGCAATTATTAAAGCACAAAAAACTGAAAATGTGTTGTCAAATTCGCACAAACAGCTCACAAATAAAGAACACATACAAGTTCCAAAACGAAACAATGGGATAACAGGCTGTCGACTGCGTTAAACAAGCGAACGAAAAAATAAAGCAAAATTTGTAACCGAATAATGTCAGCTCACACCGTGACCTGTAGTTTGGAACAAAAACTTGAAAATAAATCAGCGTTAGCAACAGATGAGTGCAGGCAATTCCATACGCTTGTTGCAAACGGGAAGAAAGAATGTTTAAATGCATCACTGTGACATGAAAATTCGGGTAGCGTGAACGTGTGATGGTTTCTTAACTCTCGCGTATATGATAATGAAACATACTGTGGTAAGGCGATGTGAAAGTCGTTATGTAGCAGCTGATATAAAAATTTTAATCGCGCCAAATTTGATCTTGCTGATATCGTTTCGAGCCCGGATATTACAGCTAGTTCGGTTGATGAATCTGTTCGTTTGTATTTGTTATAAATGAATCTGAAGAGACTGGGGAAACCGAACGGTGTTAGCATATTCTAGTACTGGTCTAATAAAAGTCTTATAAGCTAAACGTTTAGTTTGTGCAGGGGCTAGGCGAATACATCTTCTAAGAAAAAATAACTTGCGCAATGCTGTAGCAGTGACGTTACTAATGTGTTCGTTCCATCTAAGATTCGAAGTCAGTGTGACACCTAAGTATTTGTGCTTGTTAACAAAGGTAAGTGGAATGTCGTTCATTTTATACACGAAATTAGAAGGCAGTTTTTTCCTGGTTACTGCCATTGCTACGGATTTCTTTGTGTTGATTGACATCTGCCAGTTATTGCACCATTCAGCAATTTTTTCTAATGACCTGTTAAGAATGACATGATCTTCGTGGCTTCTTATTTCTCTGTATATTATGCAGTCGTCAGTAAAGAGTTTGATCTTACAATTAATATTGCCAGTAATATCGTCAATATAGATAAGAACTAACAGGGGTCCCAGAACAGAGCCTTGAAGAACTCCGGATGTGACTGCTACCGATATGGATTGCACGTGGTGGTAGAATACGAATTCTGACCGTTGATGCAAGAAGTGCTCTATCCAAGTCAATATTTACATGAGTTCGCTCATTAAAGAAATACATCTGCTGCAAAATAATGCATGAACGTAATTACCAAAGCGAAAAACATTAGGCTTGTTTTGTACGTTGCCAATTGGCACAAAATAAAGCACGTATCAAGAGTTGAAGTTAGACAGATTGAAATATTTTCTTGTTTTCTCCTCCAGCTTTACGAATTGTCACAACCAAGCCGGTCGTCACCCCAGCAGACGACTGAGAACCGTAGGAATAAGCGCATTCAGTTTTCTATATCCATTTTCCATCTTACTTTCCCGATTCTTCAAACGAGCAGAAAAGCTACTATTTGCCCACTCGTTGCAACTGCTGGAGCATTGTACTGATATTATACGCGTATTCTAACGAAGAGCTCAGCGTTACACGGACAGCCAAAACGATGCGTTGAGGAAGTATTGCTGTGCGCAGCGCCTTTCGTAAGAACAGCACTCCGAAGTCGAGAAATCGGATGCCGATACACCCTTGGTTTTTATCACCCAAGAAGGAGAGCGAGAGAGCGTGCTTACGTCAGCCAGCTTACACCCGCCGCCGGAGAGCAGCGGTCAGCGTCGGCGGTGGTGGCGCCGCCGCTCGGCCCTGTGCCTGCTCCGCCGGCCGGTGGGGATGTTCGGTTACATTTGGCAAAGACGGTACGTTTATATGTTCTTACTGGGGCTAGGTACAAAATCATCGACAACTTTTGAAGCTCAACTGAACTCTTTCTAAAAGATTATCAAGGCAAAAAACGAAGAACACGGAGTACACGAGGCACCTAAATTGACTGGACATCTCTCCTCAGGCCTTCGTTTTAATTGCAATCTCCTCTAGTAACATGTATCATATGACCTAGATTTTAACTTGCTTGCAACTTGTGTCTCGGCCTCTACCAAGATTTTGAAATCAATTAAGAATAAAGAA
This sequence comes from Amblyomma maculatum, assembly GCA_023969395.1. Taxonomy (NCBI): domain Eukaryota; kingdom Metazoa; phylum Arthropoda; class Arachnida; order Ixodida; family Ixodidae; genus Amblyomma; species Amblyomma maculatum. Next base: position 66,235 of record JAJIZL010016882.1, read on the forward strand.
CAGAATGGTGAAGTTAAAGAAACATTTTTTATTAACATAATTGTAAAATCTCGTATGAAGCTCAAAAATATTATCTACACCGGGCGAGACATTTTCATTCATAATATTATTTTCGGACGAAGAGCGTTGTAAAAGCACACACCACACATCATGGCACAGGTCCAGGGCATACAGGCCGTGAAGACAGGCTGCGCAAAGTACTCGGCCAGTACACACACACACACACACACACACACACACACACACACACACAC
>JAJIZL010016882.1:66888-85411 GCA_023969395.1 Amblyomma maculatum
ACACACATCACAAACACATTTCGCATAGCCTCTGAAAAAGTACCGCGCTGAAAAATTTCATACAAAGTTTCATAGGAAAGCTACATCTTATAAGCGGCCGGCAGCAAATGCTCGCCACGCATGTTCGCACGGCGCCTCCAGCTTTAGAAAACGTCTTATAGAACTCGGCTAATGCGAGTTGCTACTTGACATTTCGAATTTATTTGTGTGTCATGTTTTGAGAATTTAAAATAAATAATTTTTTTTTAGAACCATTTCACAGAAAAGTGATTTTCTTCTGGGCCATAATGTAAACAGGCGTCAAGTATTTTTTTTTTTTGTTCGCAAACTTGCCATAAGACATATTATATAAACTCATGTAAATGGTTTTCCTTGAGGAACCGGAGCAGGCTCCCGCTCTTAGCGTTGTCGGTGAGCCATTTAGAAAAGTCATCTTCCCTTGTTGTGGTTAGACCCACTTCGCGCAGAATCTTTGTCCTTGATTCCCTTGTCCCTGCACAAGTCCATAGCAGGTGGCGAACATCCACTTCTGCAGCTGGTGTGGAACACTTTGGGCATGTGGTTGGTCCGATTTCAGCTTGCGATTCCCATCGCCATTTTACCGACGGGGTAAGGGCCGCCCCAGCTCTTATCCTTCTAAGGGAAACCTCCTCCAATCTCGTTAAGTTACGAGGGAGTATTTACACAGCCACTTTCTAATCCTCCTAAACGCGCTGATGAAGCCACGCCGTCTTTGGGCTGCAAGCCTGCCTAATAGCTTCAATTAATCTGATATCATATATTTCATCTACACTCTATGTTTGGGAAGTTACCATTATGTATACACGATGTCATCACTATATCGTTGCAAAAATATTGTCAATTTAGGAAGGTAGACATTTAGAAGACAAATATATCGTTGAAGCAAGAGCATCCTATGAATTATTTCTTAAATCCTCAATACTCAGGAACAATAATTTTTGCTATATTCTACAGAAATGATAGAATATTCACAAAATTTGCAAAAACAGTGAAAATATGCTTATTAATTATCTGCTGCTCCTCTACAACGTGGGGCAAGAAAGGCCGCCTGCAATATTGCGCATGAAAAAAAAAATATACTTTGTACAAGAGTTGGTACTTAAACTCGGTATGCCTACGTTTAAGTGAGCGCTCATTATTGAAATTTATAATGGTATCCTTGCGTATAAAAACGTGAAATGCCTGATCATCTTTCTTTTCGAAAGCACATATTTTGACATGGTACCACAGTTAGATGACATAAAACGTTACCTTTCTTATGTCTACATGGTCTTTCTTCGGAGTTTCCGCGCCATAGGATGAACACAAGATAGCAACAAGCAGTGTGAAGCGAACCATTATAAATACCCTAATCGTAGCGACACACGATGAGACAAATAGTGAAGTGTTGCATTTATGTACAGCTTCTTTTATGTGAAGTACGCGTACGCAGTAAAGGTCTGCGCACCTGCAGTTTAGGCATTGTAAGAACACATTGTTATGGCATGCGTCACGGCCACCACCACATCTGTTGCACAAGCGAACTCGTAAACAATCTCACGTCATTTTTATTTTCACCTTTAAGATCTACAGGTGGCTTTCCGCAAGGTGCAATATGCTCCAGCATATAATACCCATTTCATTTTCTTTGGAATCCTCTACACATTCGGCAGATGGCAACAACTACCGGGGCGTCGCCTGGGTGCCTTCCTCTACGCGCGAGCTCCTGCTGCCTTTGTGGACGTTATGATTAAACAGAAATACACTCCTTAGCCCTGGTGCAATATACGTTTGCTCCAGAAGGCACTTTAGAACAGAGGTGAACTTAAATAATCTTTTATTATCTAGCCGTATACTGAGGTTTGTGGGATCTTGGCCATGATCATGCTAAACGTTGCAAAATGGCTTGTAAGTAAAATTGAGCGGATCAATTTGGCAGCCTGCTTTTATTTCGTTTTTTTTTTCTATATCGTAGTGATTTTCAATCATGCTTTCTATTATGAGTAGTGTGCAACTGTCTGCGTGACAAGAGTCCTCAGACGTTGGGCTTTCCAGGTTAGAGCGAAGGCTCCCAGCAGCTTTTCCACCATAAAGAGCTGCCTCTGCTTCATCATAGGACCTGAACCTGTACGCATCACCTGGAACGTGCTTTTGCTCCACTTGCGACATTATCAAGTGGCATGCTGGGACTACTGGTTGAATTAACTTCCTCGGTCGCGAAATTGACTTGTAACTTGCAGCAGATTATTGTGAGCATATTTGGCAAATTAAAAACTTGATATGCTATAGCGTATATAGGCGAAAAAAGTCAACTTCAATCAAACTCTTCAACTCAGCGCAAGTTCAGCTGGCATGGGACATTCATTAGCACATTAAAAATGAAATATTCTAGTATAGACCACTGCGGAGTTGTAGAACAATTCAAAATAAGTAACTATCACTTGGATTAAAATTTGAGTATGGTCGACTTCGTGTACACCAAATAGAAGGCGCTGATGGAGGCAAGCCGCTAACGCATCTCAAAGCAGAGTTATCCGTTTATGTGCTTCTTATTAGGCACCGTTTGAACTACTGTCTTTGTAATTGCATCAAAACTCCCGGACATGTTTTCCATGCATGGCTGGACATTAGTAGTCGGCAGGAATTAAGGATTCTTAACAAAGTATATGGCCGACGCCACAGTAAAATAAGGGGCGGCTGTGACCTTGTCATCATCATCAGCCTGACTATACCCCCTGCAGGGCAAGGGCATCTCCCATATTTCTCCACTTAACCCGGTTCTGCGCTAGCTGCATCCACTTGACCTCTGCGAACTTCTTAACCTCATCCGGCCACCTAACTTTCTGCCGCCCCCTGCTACGCTTTCCTTCCCTTGGAATCCAGTTTGTTACCCTAAGCGACCATCGGTTATCCTCTCTTCGCACTATATGTCCTGCCCATGTTCATTTCTTCTTAATTTCCACTAGGATGTAGGTAACTTGAGTTATTTCTCTGACCCACTCTGCACGCTTCCTATCTTTTAATGTTACCCCTACCTGTTTTCCCTCCATAGCCCTCTGGGTTTCTCTTCAGCCCCATAGGTGAGTACAGGTAAGATGCAACTGTTGTATACTTTTCTCTTGAGCGATACCAGTAAGCTGCTAGTCATCATCTGCGAGTGCTTGCCAAATGCGCTCCATCACAATATTATTATTCTTATTTCCTTTTCATGGTCCGGATCTGCGGTTACTACCTGTCCTTAGTAGACATATTCGCCTACTACTTCCAGTACTTCGCTACCTAATATAAACTGCTGTTCCTTGCCGAAGCTGTTGAACATTACCTTAGTTTTCTGCATATTGATTTTCAAGCCTACCTTCCTACTTTTCCTGTCTAGGTCATCAATCATTATTTGCAATTCGTCCCCCGAATTGCTTAGCAAGGCAATGTCATCAGCAAATCGCAGATTACTGAGGTATCCTCCATATACTCTTATCCCTAACTGCTCCCATTCCAAGTCTCTGAATACTTCCTCTAAGCAAGCTGGGAATCTTAGGAAAACACCTTCCCCTTTTCATTACACTGCAATTAGTATCGTTCGACTTCACCATCTGAAACCGGTTGAGAGAAACCATAGTGGCAAACAAATTACATAGAAATTGTTGAAATTTGGGAAGCGTTCTTTAAACACATAGGCGAAATCTATGAACAGTAATGAAAATGTGGACAAATTGGGCGTCGAAGATAGGGACAGCGATGATTAATGGCCTCTTTTCCTTGACACGCTGTTCCTCGTTAAGCAGTGCTGGAAAGAGAAAACAGCAAAACACATACAAAAAGCCCTATGCATCTTACCTTCTCTTCTTGCTTTCCACATGCTGCGACGGGCGAAATTGCGTATACCCTAAGTAGCCGCGGACAAGATATTGTCACGACTCGAGCCACGACTCAAGACAGGGAGCCGTGAAGGTACACGGTACCGTGAAGGTAACATCCGAGAGAGGTTTTCTTGTAGCTGCGATGACAGTGTTCAGCACCAGCGCGCCTCTCGAGCCAACCGATTCTTCGTCGTCGTCGCCACCAAGCACTGCGGCCCTTCGGCGCTAGGCACGTGGCATTATTCCCCCCGCAAAAGGGAAACATCGTCCCGATGTCAAGGTGAGAGGAGAAAAAAAATTAGGGGTGAGGTGAACTGTACAATAAGTCAAGTTGACACAGCGCTCAGTCGCCTGAAAAGTGCGGCTTCAAGTGTACCACGTGCACAATTTCCGGTCGCTGACGCCGAACACTGACGATCACTCTTCCATCTGGAACAAATTCGTAGGTAACACTGTTTAAGCGGCGCAGGACTATATAGGGTCCGAAATACCGGTTTAGCAGATTTCACACAAGCCTTTGTGGCGCACGGGGGTCCACACCCCACTTGGTCCCCTGGTTCGAAGTGGACTTCTCTGTGCTGAGGGTTATAGTATCGAGCGTCGGTGGCATGCTGCTCCTTGATGTGCAAGGGGGACAGCTGGCGGGCGTGCTCGGCCTGTACCGCGAAATGAGCGGCATCGGGTTCGACCGCTTCATCCCCGCACGGGAGCATCGCGACCAACGTCGTGCGGGCCTCCCTGCCATATACGAGGCGGAATGGTGTAAACTGCGTGGTTTCATACTGCGCCGTATTGTAGACGAAGATGAAATACGGCAGGATCTCGTCCCACTTTTTATGTTCAACATCAACGTACATTGAAATCATATCCGCCAACGTTTTGTTTAGTCGTTCCGTTAGGCCATTTGTCTATGGGTGATAGGCTGTTGTCGTGCGATGATCGGTATGGCTGAGAGTTAGCGTGTCCCGCAGTAGCCGAGCAGTAAATGTCTTGCCTCGGTCAGTAATAATGGTCGACGATGCACCGTGTCTAAGCACAATTTCATTCATAAAGAAGTGAGCAACTTCCCCAGCAGTACCTCGGGCAAGGGCCTTTGTTTCAGCGTAGCGTATCAGGTAGTCGGTGGCTACTACGATCCAAATATTTCCGTTGTAGGATAAAGGAAATGGGCCTAAAAGGCCCATGCCCACTTGCTCGAATGGGATGAGGGGTGGTTCAATAGATTTCAACATGCCGGATGGCTAGAGCGCGGATTTTTGTCTCCGCTGGCATTGTCGGGAATTCTGGACGTACCGTCTAACGCTCGGAGTAAGATGTGGGCAGTAATAGTTCCGCCGGACTCTGTTTAGGGTGCGTGTAAAACCAAGGTGACCGGAAGTTGGTTCGTCGTGGCAGGCCAGGAGGATTTCGTGCCTTAGATCAGCCGGTATGACTAGCAAGTATGTTTTTGCACTCGATGTAGAATTCTTCTTATAAGGCACCCCGTTGTGGAGGCAGAACGACGACAGCCCCCGAGCAAGGTACCGTGGCATTGTAGGGTGCCCACCTTCGAGATGGTCGATAATCAGTCGCAGCTCGGCGTCGGCACGCTATCTGGAAACGAGGTCGGACGTACTGACTGCTCCCAAGAAGCTAGCGTCGTCGGTTGCGTCTTACGGAGGACGGTCGACGGGAGTGCGAGACAGGCTATCAGCATCGGTGAGCTTTCAGCCGGACTTATAAATAACGTCGAAATAAAACTCCTGCAAACGCAATGCCCAACGTGCTAAGCGGCCGCAAGGGTCCTTAAGTTTTTCAGCCAACACAACGAATGATGGTCAGTGATCACTCGAAACTACCGGCCATAAAGGTGCGGGCGGAACTTGGCGGCGGCCTATACTACCGCCAAACATTCAAGCCAGCACGTAAAAGTGCATGGCTGGCGTAGGCAATTACTTTGTCGACCCCGTTTTGGTGCTGAACTAGGACGCCTGCAAGGCCGAAGTTGCTCGCATCCTTTTGTAGCTCCTTGTCCGCGTCGTAATCGAAATGTGCCAGGATTGGGGGTGAGTGGAGCTGGCGTCGCAACTCGTTAAAAGCCATCTGCTGCTCGGCGCCCCAGCAAAACGGTGCTTCATCTCGAGTCAGTAGTGTCAGAGGACTGGCCATTGTGCAAAGTTTTTAATGAGTTGGCGATAATAGGAGCATAGCCCTAAAAACCGTCGGATTGCTTTTTTGTTGGTGGGGATGGGAAACGCAGCAACGGCAGCAAGTTTCTCGGCGTCAGCTCGGAGGCCGCCAGCACTGACGATGTGCCCAAGGAACTTCAAGTCGGTGAACTTTTGAGGCTTGAGAGAAAGGTTGGCAGACCGAACACTGATCGAACCAAGCACGGCGGCCGCGCGGCGCTAGGCACGTGGCAGTATGACGTGAATACCAAAGAGCTGAAATGCTGGCCGCTCCAAAGTGTATAGCATCAGAAATAGCGCCAATAACTACCACCCACTGCAGCCGTTCATAAGAAGGAGGACGCTAAGGAGTTGAAAATTTACAGACCAATCAGCTTACTGTCTGCTACGTATAAGGTATTTATAAAAGTAATCGCTAATAGAATCAGGGCAAATTTAGACTGCAACCAAGCAAAATATCAAGCAGGGTTTCGGAAAAGATACTCTGCACTCGATGATACGCATCTCATCAACAAGTTATATAAAAATGCTCGGAACATAACTAGCCCTTATACATAGCACTCACTGATTACGAAAAAGCATTTGGCTCAGTAGAAACCTCGCCGGTCACACAGACATTGCGAAATCAGGGTGTAGGCGAGTGTACGTGAAAGTGCTGGGAGATATAATAGAGGGTGCACAGCAACTATAATTCTGCATAAAGAAAGCAACAAAATTCCTATAAAGAAAGGTGTTAGGCAAGGAGACCGGATCTCGGCAGTACTATTCACAGCTTGCTTAGAAGAAGTATCCAGATTTGCAAAGGGGGCAGTTAGGGATATGAGTAGATGGAGAATACCTCAGTAATATGTGATCTGCTGATGACATTGCCTCACTCAGTAATTGATGATTGATTGATGACCTAGGCAGGAAAAGTAAAAAGGTAGGATTGAAAATCAATATGCATAAGACTAAGGTAATGAAGAAGACTAAGGCTAAGCGAAACACTGGAAGTAGTAGGCAAATATGTCTACTTAGGACAGGTAGTAACCACAAATACGGACCATAAAAAGGAAATAACAGGAGGAATAAGATTGGGATAGACCGCATTTGGCAAGCACTCGCAGATTATGACTAGTTAGTAACTGACATTGTAGTTGAAATCAAGAAGAAAAATGGGCATGATCAGGCCATGTAGTGCAAAGAAAGGGTAACCGATGGTCGCTTAGGACAACAAACTGGATTCTAAGGAAAGGAATGCGTAGCAGGGGGTGGCAGAAACTTAGACGGGCGGGTGAGGTTAAGAAGTTCACAGGGGTCAAGTGAATGCAGCTTGCACAGCAGCGGGTTAATTCGAGGAATATGGGAGAGGCCTTCGCCTGGCAGTGAGTATAGTCACGCTGATGATGATGATGATGGTGGTAGCAGTTAGCCATGTTTATCAGTTGCTCGTGCAGAACTGCAAACCATTCGGTAACCACTAACTACAGCATCATCCATCTTAAGACAAACCAATTTTTAAAATAGTATGGGTTCAACACTTTAACGATGAAGTCACCATTCGTGCATTTTATGTGCCAGAGAAAATAGTAGGAACAGCACATTTTCGGCGCTCTCATAAGAGGGACATACGTAAAGGTTAACGAAAAGAGTTCCGATTTAATTGAGGACCATGATGAAAGCTACAGAGCTAAAAATAGCAGGTGTGACGTTAAAAGTGAAAATGCATGCTGATTCTTTCTTTTTAAAGATGGAGATGATGACATTTGCGGTATAAATTAAGAAGGAGTGGGTATGGATTTGTCATGTAACGCAAAACGAAGATTGCCGATGGTTACAAATCATGAAAGCGTCAATTCCTATGTAAGCAAGTGCAGCTGGTCGATGAAGAGTCTCATGTGCGTGGACAGGGTTAAGAAGATTGAAGGGCCAAATAGGTCAAGCTCCCGAAAGCGAAAAGTGGAGCTAGTAACCAAAAGACACGACTCGGAAAGGAGGAGACGATAGGATCACAGGAGAGGGCGATAGGGGTAGGGGAGAGCACGGCAGAAAAACTAGTCTTTCCAGGGACCATTGGAATATTGGTCGTAGTCAAAGCTACCGCAGGATGTCAATGACTTCGACACTGATGGCCGATGCGAGGCGATGTGCCGTTACCATTCGAGAGCGCAATGGTCAACGTCTGGTCATTGCGTGCATTATGTCCCGAAGTTGAACAGATGACACGTCAAGCTTTCCTATTAGAAGTATTTATATAGGCTCACGTGAGTTCGCTTGCGGTCGCGCGCAAAGCCTAGCGACCACAGGAGAACATTGACACTGGTGGAGATTAAACCCGACGCTCCACAAGCCGCCAGCAACGGCGTGGTATGGTTGGCACGGCACTGTCCATTAGAATATGCTCGAGTTTCTACCGCACCGCAGCCGACACACGTCACTGGTCGCGAGTCCGTGGCGCATCCGTCTTTTCCTGGCCATACAGACTCAATGCACACATTGAGGATCATTGCGCGCTGCAGCCCAGTCATCGATCGGGCGTTGATGTTATCAATGCGCTCAGCTCATGCAATGAGAGGGTCGGGGTGCCCTAAATGTTGCCGGCGATTACCGCACGCATTGGAAAATAATGTTTGAAGGACATGGATGATCTCAGATCATTCCCGCCTAATGCCGCGGCCGAAGAAGATCCGGAAAATAAGTCCGAGATCAGACACGCTGAAACTTTTTTGACAGCGCCGTGCAGCCAAAACTGAAGAGGAACGAAAAGCGAGACAGCACATAGGCTAAGAACGGAAGCTGGCGGACAATAATGTAGAAACCGAAGAAATCGCCCCTCATCTCGAGAAACGTCTCGATGAACTGCGAGTGGAAAAGGGTCGGAATGACGCTTCCAGTCAGTGGGATTTCGGTAGTTTTCCCACAGGGATTCGAAAATTTAGGAACAAACCGTGAATGCATGAGTTCTCACCAAGAGCAACTGCCGACGTGCGCCTCGGCTTCTGCGCGATATCAGAGAGAGTTGGGCCCCCGCCGGGGTGGCGCAGTGGTTACGGCGCTCGACTACTGTTCCCAAGGACGCGGGATCGAATCCCGGCCTCGGCGGCTGCCTTTCGATAGCGGCGAAAAGCAAGGCGCCCGTGTGCTGTGCGATGTCAGTGCACGTTAAAGAACCCCAGGTGGTCGAAACTTCCGGAGTCCTCCACTACGGCGTCTCTCATAGCCTGAGTCGCTTTGGGACGTTAAACCCCACAAGCCAAGCCAAGCCAAGAGAGAGTTGGTGGACAGTCAATGGTTGACAACGAAAGTTTTATGGAACACAGTTTGTATAACCAATGAAGTGAAGAATGAAGGTACTAGAGAAGAGGATGTTAAGCAGTGATTTGTGTTATTGTTTGTTGCGATATGGTACGATATGTAAAAGGGAAAGGTATGTGAGTGTGCTTATCATGCGGAAAAATAAACAAACAAATTTGTAATTCTCCTTGTGTAACAAGTTTAATCTCCCTCATATCAATTCTAGTAAAAAAAAAAAGGGTAACGATCGTTACTTGAACGTCTTCCAAATGATTGAGACATTTTTTGCCAATCAGGAAATCTTAAAAAAGTGGAGTAATCCTCGGCAGGCAGTTCATGTGTTTGAGACTACCTTGCTCATGCCATTTCTGTCATATACTCGGAAATGCGGCGTGCGTTTTTCATCATGTGCTAGAAACGCCTTCTTTACACCTTATGGAAACGACCTGTTCTGCACATTCAAATTATTTCTGTTTTTGTCAAAACTCTGAAGAAGATCAAAACCCATGTAGCCGTGAAGCGAGGACGCCATAGTAATGGTAGTTGTAGTGGTCTGCAATTCATAAAAACTGAAAAGGCTCTACATATTCCGCATTTACAATATGCTCAAACCATTCAGAAGAGATTGGGCTGCGGCTCAATCTAAGCCAGTAAGCTTTTGTTTTAAGATTTCGAGAGCACTTCAGCGACTAGATGGAGAAATGCTACTGCACATGCTACATCATGCACTCTTTTTGGACAGTACAGACGTGATGAGATCGCCGATAGGTATGCCTAATGGCTATCTGGTAGGACAATGTAACCCAATCCTAAAAACTACCCAACTACCCGGCTAAACAAAACTTTCTTTCTCCCGTCACCCGGAGCTTTCTTATGCTTGTTTGCTGCGGTGTCACTGCAAGTGTGGGATTTACAGTGCTGAGTCACTTCTGTCACGTGGCGTTAACTTAACCACCTCAAGTTCTCACACCATTTGACTAACATGTGGCAATGTCATATCTACGTGGCATATTCATGCAAGCTGACTCTCACATGATGCCATCTGATATTCTCTCGTAAAGCGACATTTCGCTCCCATAAGGTAGCACTTCTGGTAACAATATTTTCATCCAAGACAGAAGATTTTGTAATTCAATTTTGTGACTCATATTCAGCACAACTTGTGAATCGTGTTGACTCATGTCTACAAACCTTGCTTGACACAAAACTGTGGACCATGAGGTGAAAGATGTTTACCAAATTTGAGACCCATGACTCAGCGCCCTATGTAAGTAAATTTATAAAAGCTGATTCAGTTCATTTTGTGACCCACAAGTCATTGCCATGACTCAACACAAGCCCTTAAACATACCCACCTAGCGCATATTATAGGGCCCCCTGATGTCGAAATGGGAAAGCTAGAATGAGGCAACCACTATAATTCGCATCGGAGTCCCCTATAGGATCACGCGGGCGGGCACAAACTGGGCTTGAACCTGTTTTCCCATTTGGGCATCATATAGGAGTGGCAAGGGCTAACTGAGCATATATTTCCTTATCTGGAGATCGAGAGTCCCTCATTGGGAATTTTAGGGCAGATGCAAAGCAAACTAGGGATTTACGTTGAAAAAGCCTTGGCTAACCTAAAGCGGCTGCCCACTTGAAAGCCCAATTGGTTCCGCATGAGCCGTGGCGGGCTAAACATTGTGGGGGTTTCGGCATGGCTTGAACCTAGTGATAAAGAGAACGTTGTGAGCGTTGCAAGCGGTAGCCTCTTCACCAACCGCTTTACAATCTGAGGTTTTTCGTAATATTTATGTGGATTCCACGGAATTGTGGACCCCTACACCTAACCAGGTCAAGATAAGTTTTTCATGTTTTTTTTTGTGTGGCCCTTTGATATCGTGCTAGAGAAACTAGCCACCCTGTATACGCAGTGCCTGGTGTCATCGACGGTACCAGAACCATGGAAGAATGCAAACATTATCCTCATTCATAAGAAAGGGGACTCTAAGGACCTTAAAAATTACAGACCAATCAGCTTACTGTCTGTTCCGTATAAAGTATTTACTAAGGTAATCGCTAATAGAATCAGGGCAACCTTAGACTGCAATCAAGCAAAGGATCAAGCAGGTTTTCGAAAACGGTACTCTACTATCGATCATATCCATACCATCAATCAGGTGATAGAGAAATGCTCGGAATATAATCAGCCTTTATACCTAGCATTCATTGATTACGAAAAAGCATTTGACTCAGTTGAAACATCGGCGGTGATGCAGGCATTGCGAAATCAGGGGGTAGACGAGCCATACGTGAAAGTGCTCGAAGATATATATATATATATATAGTGGCTGCACAGCAACCATAGTTCTGCATAAAGAAAGTAACAAAATTCCCATAAAGAAAGGTGCTAGGCAAAAAGACACAAACTCCCTGGTACTATTCACAGCTTGCTTAGAGGAAGTATTCAGAGACTTGGAATGGGAGCAGTTAGGGATAAGGGTAAATGGAGAATACCTCAGTAATCTGCGATTTGTTGATGATATTGCCTTGCTAAGCAACTCGGGGGATGAACTGCGAATAATGATTGATGACCTAGACAGGAAAAGTAGAAAGGTACGCTTGAAAATCAATATGCAGAAGACTAAGGTAATGTTCAACAGCCTCGGGAAGAAACAGCAGTTTACATTAGGTAGCGAAGTACTGGAAGTAGCAGGTGATTATGTCTACTTATTACAGGTAGTAACCTCAGATCCGGACCATCAAAAGGAAATAACAAGAAGAATAAGATTAGGATGAAGCGCATTTGGCAAGCACACGCAGATTATGACCAGCAGCTTAGCGGTATCGCTCAAGAGGAAAGTATACAACAGTTGCATCTTACCTATACTCACGTATGGGGCAGAAACGTGGAGGCTAACCAAGAGAGTTCCACTTAAGTTGAGGACAACCCAGAGGGCTATGGAACGAAAAATGGTAGGGGTAACATTAAGAGATGGGAAGCGTGCAGAGTGGGTCAGCGAAATACCTCAAGTTACCGACATTCTAGTGGAAATTAAGAAGAAATGGGCATGGGCAGGGCATGTAGTGCGAAGAGAGGATAACCGATGGTCGCTTAGGGTAACAAACTGGATTCCAAGAGAAGGAAAGCGTAGCAGGGGGCGACACAAAGTTAGGTGGGTGGATGAGGTAAAGAAGTTCGCGGGGGTCAAGTGGATGCAGCTAGCACAGAACCGGGTAAGTGGAGAAATATGGGAGAGGCCTTCGCCCTGCAGTGGGTATAATCAGGCTGATGATGATGATGATGATGACGATGAAAGGACAGAGGCCTATATGAGCTTTTCTAGGCTTGACCTTCAATGTTGTTCAAGGTGAAATCCTCCGGGATGCTGAAGGCTTGAAGAGCTGATGTAGTGAAGCTTTCGCATCAAAACGGGTCTGCCGGCACATGTCCTACGTGTTTCGCTTGAGGAGTGATCGGGGGAATGTCCGGAAGAACTATGGACTTCATGCAGAAAACTCCTTGGTTATCCCAAATGGGGCATCCCCCCCAAAAATCTCGATAGCTTCTGCGCGGGTTGTGCAAGGGCAGGAATTGGTCATACCCGCTTCTGTTCAGATCGGTCTCTTGCGAAGTAGTTCAGGGCAGATTCGACGCTTTGTGGGCAGATGCGAACATCTTAATCGCATTGAGGAAGGAGCCAAAACGCTGCTGTCCACTCAAATGCCGAATAACGCCTGCATAAGCCGCGGCCGGACTGAAAAGCGGGCCTGTTTCTATGCTGCGCAAACCGGTCGTTTGTGGGTATACCTTCGGGTTACTGCATAAATTCAAAATATATGCGTTAAATATAAGAGCAAAACTATTGGGGTTTTACACTGGTAACTATCTCAGTTATGCAGTTTTGCAGAGAATATATTCAGCAGTAATTCTGCCACTCTACGAAAATGTACTGAACTACTTCCAAATCTTCCCTGGACCGTTGTGTTGAAGGCCATCAATGCACCCGTCACCGCTTCGATGGCGGACGACGGCTGTTGCGAAGTCCGTGTTTCTCTCTCGCATTTTCTCTCGTTTTTATTTCTCTTCTCTCCACTCGAGGCAGCGCAGGTGGCTAAGCTAAAGAGACTGTAGCAAGCCCGTACACTTTGTCCTTCTTCCTACTGTAGGAACAACAACTACCATTATTATTCTATGCAGAGCGCCGAAATATATTTTCCAACCAGCGTTTAGGAGGAAATGTGGGCCAGCGCATTTTTTATGTTTTGGGAATAAAGTTTTCTTATGATACTGAGTAAAGATTGGCATGCAAATAAGCTCAGTATGTTTCCCACTAGATGATAATGGGACTTGGGTAGCCCCAAAAATGCCAAATTGAACCCCAAGTGTAACAAATGGGCCAGCTGAAATTAGGCTGGCATCCATACAGCCGGCCCGGTACATTCAGGTAGCAGAGGGGTTAACCTATATGAGCTAAAAAACGTAGATATATGGGGTAGCACCCACCTGTACAAAAGTAGAGCAGATTAGTGACTTTGGTATGCTGCCCATACTTGGCTGTCTCGGCCGAATGCAGGAAACTTTAATCTTCTCACATTGGTATCAGTTGAGACATATTGTGGCAAAATTGGGTAGTCGACGCGGGGCTCCTCTGGGCACGAATGGTAAATTCTGGATGGAGCCTGTATGGGCTACCCCAACTGGCCAGTCACGGGCCCCTCTTCATAGCTCACTTTGTGCTACTTGGCTATCCTTAGTCATGACTCCTAGATAATGACACATCACGAATCGTGAGAAACTGCAATGAGTGCAATAAATGACATTGATTGAATAACTAAGCCCGTGCTTCGTTTTATTTTGGGGGCACTAGTACATCCGTCTGTGCCTGCGTGCGTCCGCGAAAAGTATAGGACTTATTCGTAAGAGTTCCACATCTACCAATCTGGAGCGCGGATGTGCAGTCAATAGGCTCCAGCGACCACAAACACTCGCGCTCTACCTTAGCCACTGGATTTCGGAATTTCTGTGGAATCGACATTATTCAGGAATCGCTAACCGTAGATTCTCAATTTAGCAAGTGGGTCGACTTTTTCAATCGTTTTTGGCCCTTTGAAGAGCTTGGAAAACCACAGCAGCACTAAGCCCAATTAGCGTAGGCAGACAAAGGCATCCCCACCGGACGAAGCCACTTAAAAGCTCTGCGAGAATGAGTGAAACCGTGGATCGAACGAGCGCAGACCCAGCAGAGCTGACAGAGCACTGCCAGTGGTTTTTCAGCAAGAAAAATGAGAGGTGGTGACACTTGAGAACAAGGAACGCAGCCACTACGATGATCGAGGAAAGGAGCGAGACACGTCCAAGTTCGAGGGAAAAAGAATGTCAGCCAAGTAGGTAGAAAACAGTCAGTCATGATACCCGGCGGAGCTCATATCGTTCTCCACCAATGGGGAGTAGTCCGCCTCCTACTTATGCATGACAAAATAGAACTTGCGGAGTTGATCCCTCCCACCGCCAACATAAACATGATTACGATTGCTGAAGAAAACTTCTAAGTCAACACAAAACAAGTCTAGCCTCATCGCAACAGAGAGCGAAGAGCGGAAAACAAATGCGTCGCACCACGCGACCTCTATTTCGAGGGCAAGAAAATCTAACTCACGTCTATGTGCGATGCCAAAAGACTACAGAAAGGGGGTAGTGCTAAAGAGTTGTCTTCGCATCATCTATAAAGTAGTGCAAGCGCGCCGTGCTAGGAGCCAGGTGTATAAGCAGGAACTCAATTTAGTCCTCATACTGTTTGAAAAATCAGTTTCCTAGTTGGGTGAAACTGGCCTTCATGGGCAAGATTTGTACTATACAGAAAGAAGTACGAAGTTTGCAACGCACGCGGGTAACTAGAGCACCGCGAAAATGTCTGCCCACCCTATTGCAAAAACCAGTGCCACTGCGTTCCAGCGCCCCAGCGCCATACCTGATTATGGTCCCAGTATGACGCTGGAAACTGGGCGCACAGGGACGCCTGATACTGGCATGCTCCGCACTGGAGGCACTGTTCGCCCGGAGAAAAAAAGACGTGGGATAAAAATTGAAAAATGTAAAGTAACGAAACAAGTTAGGCACATAAAAAAACCCCAAAAAAGCCAAAAAAAAAAAGAATGTACCATGAGCGCTTCGAACTCACTTTCTAGGCACCTATTTAATTCCTTGCTCACCACGCTAACCACTCGACCATGCCTTTTTTTTTCTTTATTGCCGACTTGGAAGTTCAAAACAAGACGATGAACAATAAAACGTGCCAGCACACTTTCGCGTGATACGGTGGGTTAAAAGTTTTTCAGTTTTACCAAAATGTCAAGCACATGAATCCATTGTGGCTCCTCGGGGAGTGTCATATGCACTTCCCTGAACCGCACAACACTGTGTATGAAATGCTCTCCTACAGGATTGACTTTTATATCTGCATTGTTAAACTGCATTCTGGTTTTGCACAAGCTGTGGAGGCCCAGGAGCATTATTGTATCAAAGGGAAACTCCTCTGTATTAGGAAGAGGTAAAAATCGTATGCCATATGCATCTAGAGGTAGCTCCTTTTTAAAGTTCTCTGAAGCACATCCCAGAGAAAAATGGCATCTCAGCAGTCCAAAAACGCGTGTTCTATCGTCTCTGGTCTGTTACACAAGAAACAGTTTGTTGACCAAGGGACGAACAGGCCTTTAGCGTGCATTCATGTTTTGACTGATAATGTGCTAGTGTGGAGTTTAAAGAAAAATGATTTGACTGATGGTGATATTGGCATCTTCGTAACTCTCCTGAGTACATCATCCCCTGGGCCTGGACAGTGTGACAAACGGTATATCGGTACAGGAAGCATTGTGTCCACTAAGTCCGCATACAATTTTTTCCGCTTAACATTGCACAAATACTCCATGGAAAAGCGCACATGCAGCAATCTGTACGCGAGCACCACTTCTCGCAAGTACCCTCTTACTGTACAACCTACATTGCGACACGAACTGACAAAAAATTAGGAAGAAGTCGACCAAGCCGAACTTGGATTACTGTTCTGTGGAAGACATCATTTTGGTCACGAAGGTACATGAAACGCGAGACAACTTGTCGCAAAAATGAATGCGCCAGACCAAGCCCTCCTTTTTGCACGGAAAGAAACAAATTTGTTCGGCTCGTCCTTTCCCAGGTCGACGCCCAAATGAAACGGCAAAAACACGGTGAAGTTTTTGTATGTTTGTCCTCGAAGCACTGATCACATTCATCATGTACCACATTTTAGCAGTAAGGAACAGATTACATATAGTGGCACGCGAGAACATGGACAACTGCCTTCCTTGCCACACAAAACTTTTTTCCTTGGCCCTCGATGCTTGGTCATGCCAGTACGGATCTGGGTCCCGGTAAGAATCAAGGGGCACTCCACGATACAATGCTGGAGTGGTTGACCAGCGCATCCGAAAATAGTGTTCGGGTGTGACCTCCCAGCTACCATGCCAGAAACCGCAGCTTTTTTCCCACTTTATCTGGGCACCTGTGCAGCTGCAAAATTTCTGTACTATATTCGTCACCTCACAAATACTTTCTCTATTTGCACAAAAGACAGCAATGTCATCGGCATAAGCCAGTATTTTCACATGCACTGATTGTAGCGTGAATCCCGTTATTCATTCATTATTCCGGACGGCCAAACAAAGCGGTTCAAGGTAGACTGCGAATAACAATGGCGACAGTGGACAACCCTGCCTCACAGAAGATCGCACTTGGAGGCTTTCAGTGAGTTCTCCATTCACAACAATCCGTGTGGTACAGTTTTTGTATGCCATTATAACGCCCTCTAATATTATTCGGCCGACATTTGCAGGATATAATACGGCAAACAGAACATTGTGAGAAACGCGGTCAAAGGCTTTTGCCAGGTCTAGTTGTATCATCGTCACTCGGTAATCGAATGAGTCACAGCATTCTAGTATGGATCGTGCCACGTGTATGTTAGTAGCGATACTTCGCCCTTTTATGCCGCATGTTTGGTGCGTGCCTACGAGCGTTGTTATAACACCCTGCAATCTTCTCGCTAGCACCTTCATGAAAACTTTCTAGTCGACGTTGGTGAGGCTTATCGGGCGATAAGACCCCACCAACAGGCGCTTATCAGGGTCATCGGTCTTAGGAATTAGCACTATGTGGGATGTTGTGAAAGACAGCGGAACACGTTTTTTTCTCATAGCTTTCGTCAACAACCTTCAGCAGAGCCTGGGCTATTGCAGGTTTGAACACTTTGTAGAATCCTGCAACCCAGTCCGTCAGGGCCAGGGGCTTTACCTGCTGGCAGGGCATCTATTGCATCCTCAATTTCTTTCACGGAAATCGGCTGCTCAAGCCGTGTTTTAACTTCTTCCTAAAGTTTCGGCATAAGTGGAAGGAATTCACTATAGAAGCCCCGTTCAGTTTTTCGCGACTGACATAGCATATCTGCAAAATGATCACAGATTGCGTTCTTGATTACACTACTGTCCGCCGAAATACCTGTGCTAGTTCTTATTTCTCGTATTTCCTTTCGACACGCGTATCGTTTCTCGTCTGATAACGCACGCTTTGTTGGTGTTTCCCCGCCAACAGCTGTTCCGTCCGCGCCCGAATGACTGCCGCACTATACTTATCTGTGTCCATTTTTTCAAGCTAGGCTTTGACACCCGTGATCTCATTAAAGTATGCTCCTGGTTGGGCGTTTTCTATACACGTCAGAAATTCGAGCTGTTTACGATGCTCTGCTTCTTTTTGCTTCTCTGCGTATCTTAATTTCGGCTTTTTTCTATCGCTCTCATTTTCACCCCCTGCCTAAAATCCTCCCATTTTACAGCGAAGCTCAACGGTTTCGCTGTAAGTAAATATTTAGTTCTTGATCTGTTTCGTTAAAAAAAGCTTTCGTCCTCCAACAACTTATTATTAGGTTCCAAAAATGCCAATTAAACCGATTCTTGCTGTGTTTTCTTCCAAAGGTTGCAATCACTAAGGCATCATCAGTGAAAGCCACAGGTCTAACTTCGTACAATGTGCAAAGTGGTACAAGTTCAGCTGCGACATACAATCTGTCCAACCGAGCATGGCTGTTGCCCTGAAAATGGGTATACTGCGTATAATTGCCAGTAGTAAATAAACTTCCAATATCTTCTAAATCATTGTCATGGTCGATTTCATTCAAAACATCAGCACTTTTATCACGTACAAATGACTTT
>JAJIZL010016882.1:90411-145817 GCA_023969395.1 Amblyomma maculatum
AAACGGGAGATCTTCCAGCGTCGCGACAAAGGTGATAGTGATAGCGTGTCTTTCAAGAGTGTATGCTCTATAAAATGTTGGACTGGAATAAAGGCGTTATTTACATAGTTTTGTGCCATGCGTACATTTGACGTTGGCTAAAGACGGCTGCACAAAAATACCAACGTTCTGCATTCTGCGGAACGAATGCCACCAAAAAGCTTCATGTAGCTATGTGATTCACCGTCACAAGCGCAATGCCAGACACTTCACAGGTGCATGCTTCACATATGATTCAGCGTCCACTTGAAGCAGCACGCGGGTAATGCACTTATAGAATACACCACGTAGCCATACAAAGCTCTTACCAAGCAGAGTAAAGATGCTATAAAGCTAACTCAATCAGATGGACATGGTTCGAGGCCGAAGTCGCTGCACCTCCATGACGCGCCGAGATCGTTTCTCCAACGGGTAAACAACAATGCTAGGGCGACAGAAACAAGCTAACCGTCGACTGATAAAACGCGCTAAGATGGCTAAGGACCCCCAGCTGCAAATGCTTCACAAGCAAGGTAGCAGCGCTGTCCCGAGGCGCTTCATTGGTTTAGATGATGGGTGGATCAGGCGACTCTTCTAACCGGCAGTGACTGCATGCTGTTATGATCGGGCTTCTAGCCATGGTTCCTACGTGCCCCGCAGTAGTCGACGACTGCAGCCTAGCTGGTGACGGCAAGTGTGTGATGCCCCTCAGCACAAGTCAGGTCAGAACAAGCGGGCCAGAAAGCCCGGCGCCTCAACTGCCTCGCGGACGCCATAGAGGCACTCTCTCCTCTCTCCAAGAAATACGTGTTCGGCACTCGAAATGCACGCTGATAGAGGCGGGAAGAGAGACAGAAGAGCTGCCTGGGGGCCAAGTCAATATTCGTTTTTCCGTTCCTTGTTTGGTTAGAGTTTTACAGCCAGCACTAAATATTAGTGCCGAACATTTCCGCACGGTACGCTTCCCGCCGCAGTTGCTCCCCTCGCGGAGCAAATGCCTAATGTAGACACCAAGTGCAACCCCCCCCCCCCCCCCCCCCGCCCTCAAGCCTTTTTTTCCCTACAGTGTAGCATAACTAGGGAGGGAAAGATAGACTGAAAACTGTCAGCATAACTAGGGAGGGAACGATAGACTGAAAACTGTCAATAGTAACCTCCTGTCCATGTGGGAAGAGAAAAAGGTATGGAAGACGCCTCCGCTTTCACACATGGAACCAAAACCTGAGGCAAAACTATGTAGACGCAATAAAGAAAATGAGCAATATGCAGTTAAACTCTGCCTTTAATTAGACACTTCCTTGAACACCTCGCCATAGAGCATACAGAAGCAGACAAGGTAGGCTGTCATTGCAAAAGCCACCGTTGTTGTTGTTGAAAACCTTTATTTCCACCGAGAAGAAGCTCCGTTTCGGACTCCCCGGCACGCATGCCTGATGGAGCCTTACTCAGGAGCCTCGCGAATTGAGGTCTGGTGAATATGCATTGTTGCTTCACGGCCTCAGCCGCCAGCCGGATGACTTGCTGCTGCTGAGCGGGGTCCTCGCTTCGCAGCAGGGTCTCCCAGGCATCTCTATCTATATTTTCTTTAGCTCCTGGGCTGTTGTTACATTCCCAAATAATATGATCTAGAGTGCCCCATCTCCCACATGTTATGCAATGTAGATCCTTTTCACCTTTTGAAATTGTTGCATATACCCAAAAGGGACTAATATGATTGCCCCCTTGTAGCCTCCTCCATGCAATTCCCTCCCCGTTTCCGAGGGAACGGTCTGGCGGCGGATAGACCCTTCTGCTTAGTTTATAGTGCTCTGTAACCTCTTTATACGATTTCAGGCTATCTTTTATATCCCTGCAAGAGGGCTGCTCGGCAGCCGCCCGGTGACAGAGAGCTCGGGCAAACTCGTGAGCAGCCTCATTCCCTGCGATGGATTCATGTGCTGGTATCCATATAATTTCCACGTTGCGCTCAAGCGGCCTCGATTCGAGGACTCGTTTAGCTTCTTCTGATATTCTTCCCTTCCCAAAATTTCTGACCGCATTTTTGCTATCGCATAGTATCAATTTAGCCTTAAAACCGACACAAGCGAGCGCTACTGCCAATTCCTCCGCCGATGATGATTGGTTCACAGGAAGGGAAAGACGCAGTATCTGTCACACTTGCTCTGTGGACACCTGAACCGCGCCGTAAGGGAAGGGATGAAGGTGGGAGTGAAAGTGGAAAGAGAGAAAGGGGAGCCGTAGTGGAGGGCTACGGAGTAATTTCGACCACCCGGGGATCTTTAACGTGCGCTGACATCGCACAGCACACGGACGCCACTTCGTTTCGCCTCCATCGAAACGCAGCCGCCGAGGTCGGGTTCGAACCCGGGAACTCCGGCACAGTAGTCGGGCGTCTTACCACTGCACCACCCCGGCGGGGCCCAATTCCTCCGCCGCGTTGGCGTCTCTCGTGCGACTTGAAGCCGATACTACAGGTGCTCCTGTTCCGTCGACTACTGCGGATACGGCTGCTCCTTGCCGTCCACATGCAGCATCTACGTAGGCCACTTGTTCTGCTGATTGTTCTCCCATTCTTTTCTCGTAGGCTCTGGCTCTATGCCAGCGCCTCTCTTTGTTATATTCGGGGCGCATATTTTTTGGCATAGGCGGGACGCGTATCCTGGCTCTTATCTCTTCCGGGATATCCACTGTCTTATGAGCAGTGTATCCCGGTTGGATGTCTATCCATTCTAGTATTTTTATTCCTGTTTCAGATTGACTAAGTCGCTCCAGCTGAGCGATTCTAACTACCTCAGCTAGCTCGGCCCATTTGTTGTGGATACCCATTTTCTCAAGACGTCCCGTTGATGTGGATATGGGAAGTCCCAGAGCCCTCTTGGCACATTTCCTCAGTATCCTGTTTAGATTATCTATGTTCTCTTTGTTCATATTTAAGTACGGCGTTGCATAGCAGGTTCTGCTTGTTATGTACGCCTGTGATATTCTTAGGAGGCTTCTCTCTTTTAGGCCTCTCCCTTTTACTGTTATCCTTCTGAATAGGCCTTGCACTTGATCCGCATATGTTGCTAATTTCTTTATGGTATTGGTATTGTTGCCTTTATGATTGATAACCACACCCAGGACCCTCACCTCCTCGACCTGCGGTACCTCTAGGCCCTCTACTACCACTTTGATGTTTATTGGCTTTTTGTCTCTGCTGTTGGTGTTGTACCTAAAGAGCTCCGACTTCTGCGGTGAGCATGCTAGTCCTCTGTCGGCTGCATACTTCACCTAGGCGTCTGCAGCTCTCTGCAGGCTCCACTCAATTTCTGCATCACTTCCATTGTTCATCCAGATGTTAATATCGTCAGCATACATGCTGAACTTTATTCCAGAGGTCTCATTCAGCTTAGCTGGGAGGCCTCTCATTGCTATGTCGAATAGAAATGGAGATAACATGGCACCTTGAAGGGTTTCTTTGCTTCCTAGCCTTATGCTGGAAGACTCTGCGTCCTGAAGCCTTTCTGCCCTGAAAAAAGTTCTTAATGTGATTGTATGTTCTTTTACCTACGTTTACTTCCTCAAGGCCTTTTAGTACCGCGTCATGTCTGATATTATCGAAGGCCTTCGTGAGGTCTAGGCCTAGGATTACCTTAGTGTCTAGCCCTTTCTTGTCTATGATATCATGTCTTAGTCTGAGCAAAAAGCCACCGCTTCGCTGGCGGATGACGACTGTTACGAAGTGCGTCTTTCTCTCTTCCTTTTCTTCTTTTTCTTTCTTTCTCTATTTACTTCTCGGTCCGCACGAGGCAGCGGAGGTCGCTCAGCTACAGAGCCAGTAGCAGGCAGGCCCGTGCATTTCCTTCTCCTTCTCGAGGGTATTGGTGGGCAGCCTCGAGAGTTAGCCGGCCGAGCGGTGGCGCAAAATCAGGACCCGGAACCCTTCGGTGAGCTAGCCGTATCATACCAAGAACCCCCTGCACATTGCAAAGCAATAAGATCAACCCCACCACCCCATAAAACAATGGTCAGACAACAACAAATAATATGGAGATAGCTACAGACGCGGACCCTCCCCAATCCAAATGGCATATCAAAATTCATAAATAAGAATATGAATTCCTTTTTCCGGTTTTGCGGAAAGAAAGACAACTTCGAGCATATGATCTGGGTGTACAAAGCCCAAAAGAGCCTCCCATAGAACTCCTGCCTGATCCCTCTAAAGAAGCTTCGGACAAGCGAAGGTTCAGCGATGACCCTGGCATTCAGTTCTAGGCCGTCAAATGGGCCGGCGCTGCCAAAAGTCTCCACGGCCTGCGGCACACTAGCTGCCACCCCCTATTCCTCCAACTTATTGTGAATAAAGGTTTATCAGCCTCAGTCTTCTCCTTCTTCCTCCAGTCGCAACAACAGTAGACACAGCAGGCTGGAACTGGTATGTCAACGCCGCTATCAGCGGGGCTAGCCTGCCACCGCATTTTTATCTGTCGTAGGCCGACATTGCACCCGCAATCGCTCAGGTGGTGAACGACGGCTGTAGTGGCAGCGTCTTTCTCTCCCTCTTCATTTTCTTCTCTACTTTCTGTCTTCTGTCCGCACGAGGCAGCGGAGGTGGCTCAGCTGCCTCGCCGGCGTGGTGCAGTGGTAAGGCGCCCGACTACTGTGACGGAGTACCCGGGTTCGAACCCGACCTCGGCGGCTGCGTTTCGATGGAGGCGAAACGAAGAGTCGTCCGTGTGCTGTGCTATGTCAGTGCACGTTAGAGATCCCTAGGTGGTCGAAATTACTCCGCAGCCCTCCACTACGACTCCTCTTTCCACTTTCAATGACACCTTCCTTCCCTTACGACGCGGTTGAAGTGTCCACAGAAAACAAGTGCGACAGTTACCGCGCCTTTCCCTTCCGATAAATCATTCAATCAGGTGGCTCAGCTACTTGAGCCAGTATCAGGCCTGTGCATTTTCTTTTCGCTCTTGCTACAGCAACAACACAGTAAAGCAGAAATCAGATATGTTTGAAAATAATTTGCAGAAAAGAAAAGTTGCAATATGTGTCATGCAACCGCGCAAAACTGAGCACATGGCAAGGGAAGGAAGGCTGGTGTGACCGACGAAAGAAAGAGGTGCCGTAATGAAGGGCAACAACCACTATGCTTTAAGGGCTTTCGTCTCATGGCTCTTCAGCCATCCAAAGTAGACCGTAGAATTGTTACCTTCTCGTTTTAAGGAGAAAGCCTATAATGTATAATACTGCCGGCTACGATTCTGTCACACAGTTCCGTCACATTATATATATCAGTCATCCTGACTGCAACGTCGGTAACGTGAGACACATGCCTTAGTTCTGTTTGTCTACCACTATGTCGATGTAATTGCAACGACGCTGTTTACCTTTAAAGCTCTCAATGGAGAATTTTAGAGGTAGATACTGACGGGCAATTATAGTGGTGGTCAGCGATAGTGACATTGAAGACGATAATAAAAGAGATGACCGGGGCTATCACTTCTCCATATGGTGGCATAATAACTAGCTGCGACGTCATCATGACATCACATCCTGACATGTATAATAGCCGGAAGTGACGTCATCATGATGGCACATCCGGACATGATGCCATGTCTGGTCATGACAGATTACATCGTAAGGCGATGCCCACAAACGAAGCTGACCCCCGGTGCATCCGATTCAGGCGTTCATGCTTGAACTTTCATTTGTCGCTTCCTCTTCACCGCACCAAACGGCATACAGAAGACGTATTAAACATGAATTAGCGTTGTTTGAATTGGTTTACAGGAATAAAAGGTACTGTATCTGTCACGATTCTCCACGGATATCTTATCCGCGCGTGAAGACAAAGACGTTGGAAGTGAAACAAGAGACAGAATTGCTGTAGTGGAGGGCAATAGTCCACCACGCAATAAAGGATTTTGTTTCATTTTCTCCTGTCGGCACGAGGGAGTGGAGGGGGCTCAGCTACTGAGCCAGTAAAAGACCTGTGCCGTTTCGTTTCCTTCTTCCTAGAGTCTGAACAAATTTAATGGTCTAGATGGCCCGCTAACAATTTTGTAGCGAAAGCTACATTGGCCTCGAACGAGAAGTTTTGCGTGGCGGGAAGCATAGAGCCATTGCCTAGCAACCACCGCAGCCAACGGACGCCGCGCCCTCGCCGCGCAATCTGGCAATGTAGAAGCAACCAGAAGATGTCATCTCTTTAATGCAACAGCATAGCTAGACAACCAGACTAACTTGTGCGTACAATCAAGATTTAGATTGACACAGCATTGTTTAGGATTGGATTGAACTCGATTCGATTGGTTTGGTTTGGATAGGCTTGGATTTATTTGGACATGATTCGATTGATTGTAATTTGTCTAAAATGGAACCGCACTTTATTGGACTGGACTTGACTATACTGCATTAATTTTAATTGCAATAGATTAGACTGGATTGAATGGGGTTGGAATGAGTTGGAGGGAAGTAGGCAGCCCAACAGCAGGCACGCATGCTTTCGCTACGTGTAGCATAGCCTTGGGATTGGAATGGAGAGGAATATGTAGCCCGCACCAGGCACTCATGCTTTCGTTCCGTGTATCCTGGCCTAGCTGAGGTAAACAACGGCCAATTTGTTATCATTAATCTTTAGCATGTAGCTTTGGTGGCAACATAACCTAATAAGACTTTAGCCTTGAAATTACGGGTATGCCACAATTTTAGGCTGTAACCTGTGAAAGTTCATCCTGATGCCAGGTTTGCTCAGACGCGAGGACCTAATGTTCCAGCGTGCAATCGAAAATTACCTCGTTTTATATTTGGTTCCAATCGATTTATGCGACCTAACCTAACAGAGCAACTCAAGCTATTCCAGAGGAAGTAGAGGAGGGTTTCCAAAATTTAGTCCGCTTGGGGTTTTAAGGTGCATTTGTATCCCGCAGCACTCGGACGTCTTGCTTCTCTCCTCCATCGAAAAGCAGCCGTCAAGGCTCCGATTCGACCCAGCATCCTTGAGCCCAGTAGTCGAGCGCCTTCACCGCAGAAACCACTGCAGTGAGTTCACTGTGGACCGCCTGGAGAAGAATTAATAAGGTTACGTAACACATCTAGACTGTACCCACCAAGGGCACCCAGGGCACGCAGGGCACGCGTGGCAAACGTGGCCACTGCAACATACTTTTCCAAGCTGCTTCTAAACGCTGCGAGATGAAGGGAACGTGAAAAAGTTTCCTACATTACGTTACTTCCTAATACTAAATTTGATTGCAGCTAATCAGCTGTTTCAACGTTTTCGATAGACTGAGGCAAATATTTCAAGCAAGACATGTGTTACAAGTACAGAAAAATATTTTACTTTTTACACATATTCCTTCAAGTAACACTCAAATACCCCGTCATGGATCACTGCCTTGTCGTGGCGGAGGGGCTTGCGAAACTCGATGAAGTCGTGAGCTCTGCTGTGTAGGGCCACCCAAGATACAGGTCACGGCAGAGAGTTCTGAAAAAATATGATTCATTGGACAAGGTAATGGCAACTCACTCCAGTATTTCCTGCGAAGAAAACCCTATGGCCAGTCACAATACCATTATTGATATGGCGCCGAAAGATGAGCCCCCCAGGTTGGAAGGCGTCCTACATGTTACTGGGGATGAACAAAGGGTGATTCCTAGTAGCTCCAGGAAGAATGAAGCGGCTGGGCCAAAAGGACGCTTAGTTGTGGATGTATCGGGAAGCGACCGGAAAGTCCGATGTTGCAAGGAGATATATCACATAGCAACATGGAATGTAAGATCTATGACGCAAGGTAAACTGGATGTCGTCAAGCGAGAAATGGACAGATTGAACATTGATATCTTGGGTATCAGCGAGCTCAAGTGGACCGGACTAGGAGAATTTAAATCCGGCGACCATTATGTCTTTTATTGTGGGCACGAATCAAAGAAAAGGAATGGGGTCGCTCTCATAGTAAACAGAAGAATGGGCAAAGTAGTGCTAGGGTACAACCCCAAAAACGACCGAATGATTTCACTTCGTATCCAAGGTCAGCCTTTCAACATAACAGTTATCCAAGTCTATGCACCGACCACTACTGCTAAAGAAGCTAACGTTGAGAGATTTTATGCGGACCTACAATGCCGTTTACACCGTACCCCATCATCAGACATTGTTTTTCTCATAGGAGACTGGAATGCTAAGGTCGGGAGTGAAGAAATATCCGGAATTATAGGAAAGTTCGGTCTTGGCGAGCCAAATGAAGCTGGGCAGAGGCTAGTAGAGTTTTGTCAAGAAAACAACCTGACCATAGCGAATACTCATTTTCAACAGCACAATAGGCGCCTGTACTCATGGACTTCACCGGACGGTTTGTACAGGAATCAGATCGATTATATTCTTTGCCGGCAGAGATGGAGAAGCGCAATACAAGCAGTAAAAACAAGGCCTGCGGCCGATTGTGGCACCGATCATCAGCTTCTTGTTGCCAAAATTAAGCTTCGATTAAGGAAAACGCATAAAACTAGAAGGCCTTTCAGGTATGATCTGGATCAAATTCCATTAGAATATGCTGTGGAAGTGAGGAATCGATTTCAAGAATTAGATCTAGAAGGCAGAGAGCCCGAAGAGATGTGGACTGATGTTCGTGATATAACACAAGAAGTTGCTACTGGTAGTTAAAAAGCAAAATAAATGCAAGAAAGCAAACTGGTTATCTGAAGAGGCTTTGTAAATAGCTGAGTTAAGGAGGATGGCAAAAGTTATGGGGGAAAGAGAAAGATACAAGGTTCTCAATGCGGATATTCAGAAAATAGCAAGGAGAGATAAGAATGCCTTCCTGAACATACAGTGCCAAGCAGTTGAGGACAACAGCCAATTAAGGAACACAAGAGCTCTGTATAAGACAATCAAAGGAAGCTTCAATGCTAATCTGGGTGTGATAAAGGACAAACGAGGCAAGCACCTCAATGAAGCCTCAGAGATAAAGAAGAGGTGGCAGCAATACACAGAAGAACTGTACAAGGACCCGAATGTGCAAGCCCAACATAAGACGGTTGTGATTACTGATCTCGAGCCGGGCATCCTGAAGAGTGAAGTTGAATGAGCCTTAGCCAGCCTTGCTAAGAACAAAGTCAGCGCAATTGATGGCATTCCCGCTGAGTTGCTTCAAAACCTCAACCATGACGCTGTTGACATTCTGCATACATTAT
This sequence comes from Amblyomma maculatum, assembly GCA_023969395.1. Classification (NCBI taxonomy): domain Eukaryota; kingdom Metazoa; phylum Arthropoda; class Arachnida; order Ixodida; family Ixodidae; genus Amblyomma; species Amblyomma maculatum. Next base: position 99,604 of record JAJIZL010016882.1, read on the forward strand.
GTCAGAAGATTTGGACAATCCAGCAGTGGCGACAGGATTGGAGGAGGTCAGTTTACATCCCTATTCCAAAGAAAGGCAGTGCTAAAGATTGTTCCAACTACCGCAAGATCACGCTTATTTCGCATGCTAGCAAGGTGATGCTGAAAATTCTCCGAGGTAGGCTGCAGCAGTATGTGGATCAGGAGCTTCCGGACGTGCAAGCTGGGTATCGCAAAGGCAGAGCAACTACAGACCAAATTGCCAACCTTCGCTGGATCATGGAAAAAGCAGAGAGTTCCAGAAACCCAACTACTTCTGCTTTATTGATTATGCAAAAGCGTTTGACTGCGTAGATCGCAGCAGATTGTGTCAAGCTCTCAAAGAGATGGGAGTTCCAATTCACCTCATCTGTCTCCTCAGGAACCTGTACGAAGGGCAAGAGGCCGCAGTCAGAACTTGGCATGGTCTTACTGATCGGTTCCCAATCGAGAAAGGAGTGAGGCGTGGCTGCTTACTGTCGCCCTGCCTATTTAACCTATATGCAGAGTGCATCATGAGGAAGGCCGGTCTGGACGAGTCTTCAGCTGGAGTGAAGATTTCTGGAAAACGTATCAACAACCTTAGATATGCGGTTGATACACTTTAATGGCAGAAAGTGAAATGGAACTCAAGAGACGTCTGATGCACGTACAAGAAGAGAGTGAGAAGTTTGGGGTTAAACTGAACATTAAAATGACAAAGATCATGGCGTCTTGTCCTATCGAGTCCTGGAGCATCGAGGGACAAGAAGTGGAAGCTGTGACAGATTTTCTCTTCTTGGGCTCCAGATTACCTCGGAAGGAGACTGCATCCATGAAATTAGGAGACGCCTGCTTCTGGGAAAGAGAGAAATGGTTAGCCTTGACCGCCTAGTAAAGAGCAGAGACATTAGTCTGCCAACCAAGATCCGTATAACTCGAGCTATGGTCTTTCCAGTTGTGATGTATGGATGCGAGAGTTGGACTGTGAAAAAGGCTGACCGCCGAAGAATTGACGCGTTTGAATTGTGGTGCTGGCGAAGACTCTTGAGAGCTCCTTGGACTGCCAGAAGATCAAATCAGTCGATATTGCCGACCATAAACCCTGGCTGCTCATTGGAGGGTCAAACTTTAAAGTTAAAGCTCAGCTACTTTGGTCATCTGATGAGAAGAGAGGAGTCGCTGGAGAAAGATTTGATGTTGGCAAAGGTTGAGGGTCACCGGAGAAGGGGTAGGCAGCGAACGCGATGGTTAGATGGCATTCTCGAGGCACTGCAGATGAAGTTATGTGATGTTAGGAAGATAGTGAGAGACCGGAAAACGTGGCGTGACATGGTCCATAGGGTCACGAAGAGTCGGACACGACTGAACGACGGAACTGAATTGAACACTCAAATAAGAGTTCTTGACTGTCATGAAGGAAGATTTGTGGCCGGGGAAATGAGAGAGCAAATAATTATCGGGAGGCAGCGTATGGGCTCATAGAAACGCGACCTGCCCCAGCTGCGGAGCTGGTTACGAGGAACAACAGCGACGGCAAAGACGCGAAACCCAAAAGCGGGCGTCAAATTTCTTAATGCTGAAACGATGACACTTGAGACATTTTTTGAAAAGCGATTTGTTTTACCATGGTCAATTGCTTTATTGGCCGCGAAGACGTAGCGTGGTGCCACCCCTAGAAAGCGCCCGCATAACAAAGTAGGATAACGCACGTTGTTCTGCTGCTTTAGAATGCTTTCCTAGAAATATACCTCAAAACACCTCATACCTCAAAATAAGCTTATAGCTTATTATGAGGTATGAGACGAACTCTCATTCGACAAAAAAGCTATTTACCGAATCAGAGTTGTATCGCAGATGGCAAGCTTTACTGCTACGGCGACGCGCATCAGATGCAGCATTTCTGCTGTTATGAAAAAAAGAAAGACAAAAAACAACTGAATCTGCCACACAATCAGTCTGATGTACGCGGTCACTTCCCCGCCGGGGTGGTGCAGCGGTAAGACGCCCGACTACTGTCCTGGAGTTCCCAGGTTCGAACCCTAGCGCGGCGGCTGCGTTTCCATGGAGGCGAAACGAAGTGGCGCTCGTGTCCTGTGCGATGTTAGCGCACGTAAAGGTCGCCAGGTGGTCGAAATTGCTCCGTTGCTCTCCACAACGGCTCCTCTTTCTCTCTATCTACTGTAGTGTCAGCGTTCGTATACAACCCGTCGTTCTCCTTCTCCGCGTCGCCGGTCACTGTTACCAATGCATCGTCGACCACCACCTTCTGACGAGGGAAACTAAGCTCCGCGGTTCCTGAGGCAAGAACTGCGTACTCTGCGAAAAGCTCAAGGCCTCATACTTCGCCCACGTACGTTATAATGATTTCTATCGATGGTCTGTCCGTAAATGCGCTTGTCGATACGGGTGCTGCAGTGTCAGTGATTCATGAGCAACTCTGCCGACGATTACGAAAAGTTACGACGTCATTTAACGGTTTGTCACTCCGCACTGCCATTGAAGAGAGGATTGCACCTTTAGCGGCATGTACGGTTATATTCGCAAATACGTCCGCTCCTGCATCGCCTGTCAGCGCCGGAAGTCATCCACACCTCGTGCTTCTGGCCCCTTACAAGCACTTCAATGCCCGGCCCGCCCTTTTGACCGCATTGGCGTTGACCTTTACGGGCCACTTCCCTGCACGGTTTCTGGGAACTGGTGGATTATCGTCGGCATCGACCACCTCACCCGGTATGCCGAGACCGCCGTTTTACCCGCCGCTACTGCCCGTGAAGTTGCCTTGTTTTTACTACATCATTTTGTTCTTCGCCACGGCGCACCGCGAGAGCTGCTAAGTGACCGAGGACGCGTCTTCCTATCCAACGTCGTTGAAGCTCTACTGGCCGAATGTCGCATTATACATCGGACCACAACGGCCTACCACCCTCAAACTAACGGGCTGACTGAGCGCTTCAATCGTACTCTCGGAAATATGCTGACGATGTACGTTGCCGCCGATCAGACTAACTGGGGCGCTGTTCTTTCTTTCGTGACATACGCTTACAACACCGCCACCTAGTCAACTACTGGATTTAGCCCTTTTTTCCTCCTTTATGGGCGTGAGGCGTCGTCCACGATGGGCACTATTTTACTATATCGTCCCGACTCCTCCGAGTGTACTCTCCTTTCAGACGTTGCCGAACGTGCGGAGGAATGTCGCCAGTTGGCCCGGTGTTTTACATCGGAATCTCAAGGCCGCCAAAAGCATCACCACGACAAAGATCAGACGGCACAAGTTTTTCCTGCAGGATCCCTTGTTTGGCTTTGGGTTCCCGGCACCCCACCGGAATTGTCATCAAAATTTCGAACCGAGTATCACGGCCCCTACCGCGTTATCCGTCAAACCTCCCCTGTGAATTACATCATGGAGCCACTCACTACCTCTTCGGACATGCGTCATCGCGGCCGCGAAACCGTGCACGTGAGCCGCTTCAAAACGTACTACGATCCGCTCCTCTTGCCCTCACCATAGGTCGCCAGGATGACTCCTCCTCACCCCGGGGGAAATTGTAGTGAACTACACGAGGATATACGAAGACAAGGATGAAGTAGGCGAGAATACCACGAAGACGAGGATAAGGACGACGAAGTGCCGCTGCGCTGCTCGAGCTCGCTTGTGAAGACCTAGACTGGCTGTGTACTTCTGTGGTTCGCCTTGCAACTTCGAGAGGGCTACTATCCCTGTTAAAACACAGTAAAAACCCCCTTTCAATATTTTCATTCCCACCTTCCTTCCTTCCCTTACGGCGCGGTTCAGGTGTCCACAGAGCAAGTGTGACAGATCTGCGCCTTACCCTTCCTGTGAGCCAATTATTAGTAAGCGGTCACTGAACAGGTAATTGAATTCATCTGCAAGAGCAGAGGACTGTCAGGAGCCTGACAGATGGTGAGCGCCATCGCATAGCGTCGGCGGAAGCGGCACCTTTCGCCTGCTCCTTTGACTGTAGGAATGACAGGGATTACTTTTGTAGCAAGTGTGAAGGCGCGCGTTGCACGCAGCGAATGCTTGCGCACTGACAACCGCTATTGCCAATATTGGTTAGAGCGGATATTTGTTTTCCCCGCACACATTAGGTGTTTTTTTTCTTTCTTTTTATAAATATATCGATTAGCACATCACAACAAGCATGCAATGCTCTATATTTTGTTTATTCATGGTTTCTGTAATTCCAGATCACTACAACACTGGAGACGCTGCCTGAGATAACTCACCATGCATACCGCTGCGCTAGGCGGCAGAATCACTTCACAGAAACTTCCGTGTTAACGTGATCATCTAGAATAATTTGAGACCTTCTGGCCTTCGCGCGACCCCTCCTTTCTTCGGGAGGGTACTACTCAGTGAAAAAGCCAGTACCTTTTTCACCCTTCCAGTAATGGTGTAGTTAGCTTCACAAGTTATCAGTTCAGTTTAGGCGTTAGGTCGTGTCCGACTCTTCGTGACCCTATGGACCATGTCACGCCACGCTTTCCGGTCTCTCACTATCTTCTTAACATCACATAGCTTCATCTGCAATGCCTCGAGAATGCCATCCAACCATCGCGTTCGCTGCCTACCCCTTCTCCGGCGACCCTCAACCTTTCCCAACATCAAATCTTTCTCCAGCGACTCCTCTCTTCTCATCAGATGACCAAAGTAGCTGAGCTTTAGCTTTAGAATTTGACCCTCCAATGGGCAGTCAGGGTTTATGGTCGACAATATAGGGGCAAATTAAAACGCTCGCGCCGTTTCTTCTGCCGCTCACCCAACTTTTAGAGCCCACTCTACGGACGCAATGTCGCTCGCTGAACTGTCTGCTGCGCACATCATGAGAACGATCACTTGCTGATTTGCTTATTCATATTTTGATTAAGGAAGGTTTTTGAGCTTATGTGTCGGGTAGCAGTGGGAGCTCGCACTGGTTTCCCTTGTTCCGGGTACAGAGCAGTACCGGACCGTGCAAGCAGCTTAAATAAACTTCAGCAGCATCATTAACGATGCAAGATCAAACAGTGCACTGCTGGCATGCTATATCAATCCAAACTACAGAAATGAACACGATTATTAGTTTTTCAAACGCACAAAATCAATCGAGCGTCTGCTTCAGCAGCAGTAAGAGGAGTCACATGATCCCACTTGCTCCGCTATGTCGACGCTAGCGCCGTTCGCTCCATTGGTGGCGCTCGCGCCCAACATGCGCAAATTACATCAAAATATGCTTTTCTCTGCGAGTGTTAATTCTCGGTTGCGGCTCATGTTACCCTGCAGTTCGGTGTGGATGGTCGCATTATTCATGAAATATCTTTGCAGTGTGTATATCATGTGTGGTCAGGTCTTCCACTTGAACTCTGAAGCATGCCTTTCATAATGTCACGTAGTGGTGATGAGGTCGACGACACAAATGAAGGGTCGATGATTGCACTAAAGAAACTCTTTATTTGGGCTGACTTGCGCCCGCAAAAGAACTAAGCAACTCGGCGGCGGCGACAGAAACAAACGTGCTCGTCGATCGTCGAACAAAGAATGCCCGTCACACTTGCCAACGCTCAATTTAAAGGCTGCACAGATCGATCTAGATAACGTCGCAAACAGCTACTAGCACGGGCTGGAACATTGTGGAAAGACACACGAGTGGCCGGAATCTTCAAGATAGATCTCGGTGCATTTGTGCTACAACGAAATGATAAAGATGTGACTTGCGACATCGAGCAGTAACAAAGATTACGGAACTGATACGCGATCCAGAATCGGAGTGATAAGCCTTTATACCGGCGGCTGTTAAAAAAACAACAAATACAGTTCTGAAGGTTTCGCGGCAATAATTGGTTCACAGAAATGAAAGGCGCAGTATCTGTCACATTTGCTTCCATGGGAGAGTTACCCTGCAGTTCGCTTTGGGCGCAAGCATTATTCATGAATTATTATCTTTGCAGTATTTACCATGTGTAGTCTCGTCTTCCACTAGAGCTCTGAAGCGTATATTTCCTAATTGTTTCACAGGAATGAAAAGGCGCAGTAGCTGTCGCACTTGTTTCTGTGTAAACCTGAATCGCGCTGTAAGCAAGGGAAAGAAGGTGGAGTGAAAGTGGAACTAGTTACGAGGGACAACGGCAAGGCCGATGCCGGCGATGACTCGAAATCCAGGAACGGGAAGCAAAGAGGTGCGCTGTAAAAGGTAAAAAATAATGATGTTAAAACTAACGCCACAACATACGTGCCAACCGTAAGTAGGTCCATAGGATTATTGTCTGTACACACGACCCAAGAGTATGGAAACTCTCTTTTGAAGAAATGTGTCTAAATATACCACAAAGTGAGATAAGCATTTTGATTAACAATAGGTGTACTTCCTTAAGGACAGTTCCACAAATTCACCCGCTTTCAGCTTTTCTATTAATTCTTTGGTAGTACTGAATTTTACTGCAAGTTCATCCGTCATATAAACTTGTGCCTAATTCCAAATAATGCCGGAAGAAAACGGTTAATCTAGCAATCAAACCAGCATTACAAGCGAACGTTGTCTACAGTTCTACATATGCCGTTCTAGTAAAGATCTTGAACCACTATTTCAGGCGTTATGTCAATAGCGCCATAAGAAAGTATTTTTTCAGGCGTTATGTATGTGAAAAGTTAGGGATAAAACTAGCGCCATAAGAAATTGTCAAACGCGACGAACACAATTATCGTCTACGTACATATGACTCCATAAGAAAGAAACCATTGGTTCAGGAAATATGTTGAGATTTTATTGCAGCTTGAGAATGCATTCTGATTAAAAATAGGTGTGCAGTCTTAAGGACAGCTTTTCGAGCTGTTAGCGTTACGGAGGTTTATAACTTGAACAACCTTAAGGTCAAAGACATACTGCGCCTTTTGTTTCTTATAAACCAATCAATGTACAATATACAAGAAATATTATGAAAACATGATCTTGACCAGGTTAGATGCAGGTATCCGTAATCAATGTACAATACAAGAAAAATTATGAAAACATGATCTTGACCAGGTTAGATGCTGGTATCCGTAATCAATGTACAATATACAAGAAAAATTATGAAAACATGACCTTGACCAGGTTAGATGCAGGTATCCATAATTCCATGGCGGCCACTCACAAGTGTACGGCACCATGTTTTCCGGAAACCTAATTTATATACAAATTTTGAAAACGGCGGATTGAAAAGCTCTCGTTCTATCACTAGATTCCAGCTGTGCTTAAACCGCCAGTATTTTTCCCTCTGAATTCTTTCAGAGTGGTGGATCATAATTCAAGCTCAGTCGCTATATAATCGTTTGCCTAATACAAAGAGTGCAAAGAATTTGCTTAACCCACCAATCATTTCAGCATTACACGCGAATGTAGTGTACAGTTCTGCATATGCCACTCTAGCATGAAGTTTTAAGCACAACTCTTTGCGCATTTCCTATCAACGTGAGTGAAGGCTTAGCGATCGGCGCTGAAGGGCTTAAAAACGGTTTACTCGGCTTATTGATTTTCTATTAAAGTAACTCTCAAACTTGCCTTAATGGTATATGTGACCGCTCCTTTGAAGGGACAGAATACTGGCTAATTATGCCAAGGATATATGGGGGAAATTAGAAGGTATTGCGGCATAAATCACATACAGAGAACAATAGTATCAAAGAAAACCAGCTTTACAATTTTAATTTTTTTTTAAATAAGCATATACCAAAGTGTCGCGCTATCAAGCTCATACATCCTAATGATTTCTCTGTGGTACCACGCATGACTACATCTCAGCACAATATCGCTGGTTTTCGCAAGTGTAAACTGTTCTCTTTTCATCAAAGTGTACTTGTCCTATATTATTATCGTTAGCGCTCTCTCCATCAAGTCTTTGAATAAAAACCCGTCTGTGGTGAAGGCCTCCCAGGCACTGCTCAGCTTTATGAGAAGCACAGGCCTAATCGAAAGACTATGAGTGTGCTGTGACATGACTATGACGTGATGTGATGTGGCGTGTCCGTTATGTAACTGTACTAACTTCAACTATCCCTCTCTCACCACTTTTATACCCACTCATCCCCTTCCCCCCGTGCAGGATAGCAAACCGGTTGCTTTTACTGGTTAACTTCCCTGCCTTTCCTCCTCATCTTCCTCCTCCTCCTTGAATAAAAACAACCCTTTTTCGCATCTACTCTACACTGTTTCTGACAGTGGGTTCATGTGTTCTGTTTGAATGTTTTGTGTCTGGCGAGAAGCTATTTGCTCGACTTACAATGCGCAGGTCGGTAGCATAGCTAGCAACCAGAAACAACTTGAAGAACCGTGAAAAAAAGACACTACACTCTGATCCCTCTAAATTTGGACAGTTAAATTTTTATTTGCCTGCGGCACGTCGTTTATAGGCAGCAGGCGTCATCGCAGTCCCCGCGTATGGCTGCCGGAATCGGACTGCATAATAATGGGTGCGTGTACTGATCAAATATTTCTCGGTAAATAGCTCGGACCATCTGATGCATGCTCAGCTGGCTGATGTTGAGTCCATTCTTCGGTGTAATAACGACTTTGAATTCGGCTTTATGCAGTGGAGGTACTTATCTCTGGAAATATGCTTTTCATTTTGTCTGGACTGGCTCGCTGGTGGTTTGTCCGATGCTTCGGTCCCGGATTCCGGAACGGCAGTTAGCCTCGAGTTGTGGTTCGCTCACTATGTTCGGATTCAGAAAGCAGCTCTCAACACAGGACGTCATCCTGCAGTTCAAGGAGGAGGTGCTTAACACTGTCCCGAAATACGGAGAAAACATCTTGCTCACGATCGACCTTAAAGCGCCATTCTACAATATCAGTCACAGAGCCGTGTTAGACATGCTCTGCAAATTAGATTGCGGACAGAGAATACACAGCTACGTGAAAGCCTTCCTGAGTAACAGGACAGCCACCATTGGAATAGGAGGCATCAAGACAAACAACTTCCACAACCCCAAAAAGGGAACACCGCAAGGCTCAGTGAAACCCTCTATGCTTTTTAACACTGTTATGATCACCTAAAGAAAGAAACTCGAATAAATTGAAGGAGTTAGGCACGCTATCTACGCTGATGGCAACACTATCTGCGCGACTAGGGGATCCATAGGAGAAAAACAAGACTGTCTGCAGAGAGCAGCTGACATTGTCAACGCATACGTCGGACATTGCGGACTTGAATGTTCCCCGGTGAAATCTGAGGTGCTCAAAGTCCACAGAAGAGGGTACAATCTGCACAACTCCATACACGTCTACATAGGGGGGAAGAATATCCCGGAAGTGCCGCAAATCACAATCTTAGGAATGCTAATACAAAGCAACTGTGTATAGATCCAACAATCAGGTATCTAGCAAATACCACGGCGCAGATGACTCGAATGATAGCAAGAATATCCAACAAAAGACGAGGCATGTCCGAGGAGGCCACATGTCGGATGGTACCGGTGCTCATTATAAGTCGCATTGTATGTGGTGTCCCCTACCAAATCGCGCTCAGAGGAAAAGGAACAACTGGAAGCAATTCTGAGGAAAGCTTACCCATGCGCTCTTAAGCCCCGTATACGTGGACTCGACAGCACCGGGTCGAGTAAGCATCGAGTAAGCGAGGTCACCATTACTCGACCCGATTGGTGTCTACATGAACTCGCTTTCTAGCGAGTAAGTATCGCAGCGGCGCGTAGCGTTGAGATTTGAAGTTATTGTGCAAGTTTTTTACTCGTATTTGATTCCGTTGCCTTTTACTATTGAGATCTTCAATTATTAGTTTTTATCGTTGATGAGGGCTAAAAAGCATTCAACATCGCTGACGCTCCTCGCCGCTCCGGTTGCTTTTTAATCTCAGAGTTCGCCATAACTCGACTCCCTGACTCGACAGCGTCTACATGCTTTTAGACAAGCGGGTGAAGCGAGTTAACCTACCCTCTGCAAGCGAGTTAACACGACCCGCGCCGCGGCTATTTTACTCGATTCGACTGCGTATACACGAAACCGACAACTGGTTTTTTTACTCGACAAGGTTACTCGACACGACTCTGGCGAGTCCATGTATACAGGGCTTTAGACTAACGGTCAACACCTCGACGGAAACATTCTCTAAGCTGGGCATAAACAACAAATCGAGGCCGACCTTCTTGCGCAGAAAATAAGCCTCATGCAGACGAAAACGGGAAGGAACACGCTGAATATACTGGGCACGAGATGCTTGCACAGAAATAAATGGCGCGTGGAGCGTACGGAAGGAGATAAGAGAGGTCGATAAGGTCAACTCGATTTTGAAAAACCTGCACCCAAAAATACACAAGGCCAGGAAAGAGACAAGATCGGAGGCACGCTAAATAGCTTCACAGGAAAAAGAAAATATTCTACGTGACGCGACCACATACAAAGAACAATACGGAGCGGCAGCCAGCGTGGTTGATCACCAGCTTTTTAACGCTACCATAGTGCCGCGTTCCTTCAAATACATGAGAGCCATCCACCGCTGCACCCCATACCGCGGTAGCCCGGATGCCTGCACCAACTGCAGACAGCCAGGTCACCATCATGATGTATACCCAAGTCCCACAAACAATCTCTGTCCCGCTGTGGAACGCAGCATCCACACGACAAGCCTTGTACGCCCAAGTGCACTCACGGCGAGCTCCTCACCTTACCGGCAGGGGATCGCGTAAAGGACGCAGCCTTCACCAGCCACGCAAGAAATCAACCCAGCAAAGAACGCAGCTACAAAAATTGGACGCTCATGAGGACAATTTTCCCCTGTTGTCCGAACTCAACCAGCATAAGCAAGCCTGGACAGTGCCGCTAAAAGCCTGGAACGCTTCTACCTCTTTGTTAGGTCCGCGGCTGTCTTGAAGGAACAAGGCGTTTGCGAACACAAGAACTATTTATTAGCACTCGATTCGAGCGGTGCGCTCTGGCGGCCCCTCAACGGCGCGGTCCGAAGTTAACTCCCCCTCCAGACACGGCTGGCCGGTGTGACAGGAGAGGGCTGGGGGAAAGAGTAATGTAACGTCGAAAAGGTCGTTGGTCCCTCGTTACCACGCGCAACCATTGCGAACACAACACAGCGGCGGGAATCGCGCACTGGTTGAGCGGTTCATTGTTCTCTCGCCTAAGCGTCTACGCGCAATACACAACACTTCCTTCTCCCCAGGAAAGAGGTGGTGAAGGGTGAATGTTTCTGGCCCTACGGGATGGGACGATTGGTCAACGCCGCTTGCGGCGGGTGCTAGCCAGCCACCGAATGTTTATCTCTTGTAGGCCGTCCTTGCACCCGCCACCCCTTAGGTGATGAACCACGGCGGTTGGGGCGCGCGTCTTCTCTCCCGCTTCTTTTTTCTTTCTTCTCTACTTTCTTTCTTATGTCCGAATAGATCCCCAGGTGGTCGAAATTACTCCGTAGCCCTCTACTACGGCTCCTCGTTCTCTCTTTCCACTTTCACTCCCACCTTCCTCCCTTCCCTTACGGCGCGGTTGCGGTGTCCACAGAAAACAAGTGAGACAGTTACCGCGCCTTTCTCTTCCTATAGAAAAATCAGTTTTATTTAAGATCCCCAGGTGGTCGAAATTACACCGCAGCCCTCCACTATGGCTCCTCTTTCTCTCTTCCCACTTTCACTCCCACCTTCCTCCCTTCCCTTACGGCGCGGTTGCGGTGCCCACAGAAAACAAGTGAGACAGTTACCGCGCCTTTCCCTTCCTATAAATAATCAGTTCTTCAAATCAGGCCCCCGCCGGGGTGGCACAGTGGTAAGACGCCCGTCTACTGTCCGGAATTCCCGGATTCGAACCCGACCTCGGCGGCTGCATTTCGATGGAGGCGAAACGAAGTGGCGTCCGTGTGCTGTGCGATGTCAGCGCACGTTAAAGATCCCCAGGTGATCGAAATTACTCCGTAGCCCTCCACCACGGCTCCTCTTTCTCTCTTTCCACTTTAACTCCCACCTTCCCCCCTTCCCTCACGGCCCGTTTCAGGTGTCCACAGAAAACGAGTGAGACAGTTACAGCGCCTTTCCCTTCCAGTGAACCAATTTAAGGCAGCAGAGCCAGTAGCAGGCCCGTGCATTTTCTTTTCCTTATTCTTACAGCCACAACGTCCTCTCCCCTTAGAAAAGGGCCTGGTAGCGGTCAGGAGGCCGGAGTGTACGCGTGGATGTGCGCTGTAGTACGGCCGTCTCATCAGAAGAGGCGCGTGCCGTCTCTGTATTTCGCGTACAGCTTGCATGTTGGAGCGATGCGTCATCCGCCTTGATATCCCAAGCCACGGTACCAGGGACTTAAGGACTGCTTGTTTGGATTGGTGTCGTTTGCGGCGGTGCCTTCAGAAGACGAAGCTGGTCGAGGTGTCTGCGAACCCACCTTTATGTGTACGAGCCAGGATCTCTTCCCAAAGCGTCCGTCTATTACAGCTGAAGCCCACGCCTGCTGTCCGTGGAATTTTCGAGCGAGAACGCGTTGGCCCTTTTTATTCTCTTAACGCGAAGAAGATCGTCTTGCTTCGGTCCGGTTTCAGGTGCTGCCTCCAAAAGGATGGCGCTCAGGTGGGTTCGCAGCTCGCGGGCATACATGAGCTGCGCTGGGGGGCGGCCGGTTGTGTTTTGAATCGTCCTGTGCTGTTTGAAGAGGAAGCGGGTGATGCGCAGGTGCAATGACCCAAATTGTTCCTTCAATAGAGCTCACTTGATCTCTGCCACGTATCGTTCAACCTAGCCATTTTAGCTGGATGGTAGGAGCCGATATGATAGCTGCGATACGTTTTGTTTGAAAAAAACTGCCTGATCTTCGCTGACACGAAGGCGCTTTCGTTATCAGAGACGATTTTGCTTGGCAATCCAAACGGGCCAGTGTTCTCAAACGCATCAATGACCAAGCTGACATTACTTTGGTCATCTGTTTGACCTGGATCCATTTGACCTCTGCTTGACCTCGACCTCGACACAATATCAAGAAACGGCAAAATCGATATGAATAGTGTGCCAGGGCTCACTTGCCTTCTCCCACTGTGGGGCAGGGGCCTTTGGTGGTGCCTTTTGTTAGGTTTCACACATTTGGCAATTCTCAGCGCTTGCTTGGATGTCGCTGTCGATTCCGGGCTACCACATAAAGCTTCGGGCGCCCTTATGCATAGCAACAATGCCTTGATGGCCTGCATAGAGCAGTGACCTTGCTTGCGCGCAAAATACTGATGGGATAACAACCCGTAACACACAGGTGATGCAACCGCGGTGCGTACTTAACTCTGTAACTCTACTGTGGTAGAGCTACAGTCGGCTCACGTTGCCTTCTTGAATGGCGTTGAAAAGGTCCGATAGGAATTGGTCCTGTTGCGTCGACGTAGCAACTGTATCTGCTATTAGCGGCGGCTCTGGCAGGGCCTCGAACATTAACACATCTCCCGGGTTATGCGATTCTTCGTGGGTCGTAATCAGCGGTAGGCGGCTCGGTGTGTCTGCATTCTGGTGCTTCTTCCTCGATCTGTGCACAAGGTCGTAGTCTTATGCTGACATTTTGATGCACTAGCGTGTCATGCGTGGTGAAATCTGCGGTATTTAACTTCTGGGGCTACAAAGTGCCTAGGAGTGGCCTGTGATCTGTTATGAACGTTACATTTCGCCCAGCAATCTACTGGCGAAAGTTTCGGCTGTGTAGACCACGCCAAGCCCCTCGCGATCGAGCTAAGTAGTTGCGCTCTGCTGCGGATAGAGTCCGTGACGCAAATGTAATTGGTGCCTCTCTTCCTTGACTCTGAGTTTGTGAAATTCAACAGGATAGTTAAGCGGGCGAGCTGGTGATACATTATCCAAAATGCTCCTGTGGTTTCTTCCTTTCGTCCCCATTTGTTCGCGCTGTTTTTTTGGAGCTTGCGGAAGAACAGCCCCTACGCCGTAGAGTGATGCGTCGCAGGCTATGATCAAGGGCTTGCTCCAACGTAATGTTTCGGGGCTCTGCGTTGCAAAAGAAACCATTTCAGGGCCGCGAATGACACCTGATGGCTTGGCGACCAGATCCATGGCCCTCTTTTTGCAATAGTTTGTACAGGTCGTTGGCCACAATTGCTCACTGTTCTAGGAACCGGTCTTTATTCCCAGGTAACGCAAAACATTGCCTAACTTTGCCTGTATGTATGAACTTCGACACAATGTAATGTGACAAATTCTCAGATTGCTGTGACGTTGCCTGACATACGTTGAATTGACGTTTAGAGATTACGTCACCATAACGTTTATAGGCATACACAGCACTGACGTTGGGTGTACACATCTCCCCAACATTTTGATAACATTGCTATTGCAACATTTATAAACAAGCCCAGATAGATATTACTGGCGAAGCTAATAAAGCTGCAAGAGTGAAACGCAAAATTACTGGTTGGACAAGAATATATGCTCAAGGGATAAATGGCAGCTTTATAACATGGCGACAATTTTAAATAGTAAATATTTGCCAACAAATCATCAGATCGCAACGGTCAAAAATATCACAAAGTATACTTTTCTTAATTCATAATACTGCTGAGAGCCCAACAGATGGTTAAAACTTTAACATGGACATGAGTGGAAACAAACCCAGTGTTGTGGGAATGGGTTTGTCGTTCTCTAAGACTACCAAGCGAATGCCTGCTTTTTACAATGGGAGCACACAAAAAATAGCAGCTGAATTTTTCTTAAATGGTGAGCACACACATTTTGTATCAATTTTATTCATGCTCCACGTACTTAGACCCCGTGAAAGTCCTCGGGCTCTGTAAACACCTATTTTAACGGAGCACAGCGTTCCATCATAAAAGTTACTAACATCGGCATAGTGCTGCCCACAAATAAAGACCTCACCTTCAGTTGCTATAAGATTTCTTATTAGGACAGTTTCCATCCGTCATCCTCACACAGCTGTCTTTTGGCTTTGTAGAAAACACTTTTTTCCCAATCGTAGCCTTACTAAATTGCTGCCCCCGGAATGTTTCAGGGACTGGTCCATTTATGTGAATATTGGACAGCTTGATGCCATCACTTCTAGGAGTCACTTGTTGCTTGCACTGCTTTAGTTCAGCTGCTCGCATAAAAATTTGTTCCGTTGGAGGAGCATGGCCTCTGAGCAGTCTCTTGAGCTTTCCTAGAAAAGCTTCAAAATGAAAGGCTGAATATAGGGCAAGATGGACAAACCGTCTCAAATCACCTGCCAGATGCGAGAGACTATGTATGCTAACAGTGCAGATGCCACTGCCATACAGCTTACCTGCCTTTCAATGAAGCTAAGCAGCAGCTACTCAGCATAGTCATACAAAGTCATACAAAGATCGGATGAGGCCAGTATTGTGATGTCACAACCTAGGTTCAAAAAGTGCGTGTAAAATGGATGAGGAAAGTGTTGTTTCAGAACAATGGGGTCAAAGTAAACAAGAAAATTTCTATACTCGGATGCCTTCTAAATTCTAGAACACGCCGGGTCCTTGGAATGCTCTGAAGCTCCTGTGAACTGTTGAAAGCCAAAGTCACTAAGTTCTCAGAAATGGCCCTACGTGCACTCAAAGGCAGCTTTGATGCTGATGGGACAGTTGATGTCCATTTCACTAGAAGTCTCTTCATAACTCCTAAGCAATCCAAATGCATATAGTCTAGTGGGAACCTGCTAACCAGTCTGATGCCCAGCTTGAGCAACGGTGATGTGCAATTGTGATGCTCAGGCTGTGTCATGTTGGTGAAGTTTTCATGTGTACACGGAGGGGCCAGCACATCAGAAAATATAACTTTCCTATGCTCAACATGCCTTTTTGCATGCACTTTTCACATGCGTAGTAAGCTGCATGTCCCTTGGCACATTCAAGGAATGCCCGTGTACGCATGTCGCAAACAAATGCATGCACAATTACTGGGAACACAGCTTCACCATGGTGCAGTCCAAGCTCTACAAGTGAAGTTAGCCCTTTCATTACATCTTGCATAAATGCCCCAACACTCTTGGGTTTCGAGTCCCCCACGTAGAGAGCTGCAAGGAAAGGTTCATTTCGCGAGCTTTCTTCGGGCCGCACAAGCACAGGCCAAAGCTGTTTCGACGAACTCATAAATAAGGGCACAGCATCGACGTACATCTTCAAGGAAATCACTGAAGCGCTCATTGATATGGCTTGATTTTCTAGTTGCTGAATGAGGTTCCCAGTGATGCCAAAAAAAGCAGTAAGTGCCACTTCTCATACTGGTGACTGTACTGGCATGAAGCTTCCGCAGCAGTGTTCTGGAATCAGAAGGGAGGTCTGGGTAGTGCGGCTGCAGACTTTTCAGAAGCTTAGTGATGTGGGCGGCACAATTGTTGTTATCCACAGCCCATGAACGAAGTGGGTCGTGCAAAGCCGGAGCTATATCCACCTCACTCTCGCTTGATGAAAAATTGCGGAGCTCACTGCTGCATGAATACTGCTGTAGAATTTGTTCTTGAGACTTGGCAACTTCGCCAGTTGGCGGTGGATCAGCGGAGCACAATGGAGAAACCAATTCTTCATGGTCATTGCTATGATAACTAGCATTGGACTCACTGCGGTGAAACGCCTCCATCACAAAATGTTCCTCGGCAGTAGCTAAGTTCCAGTTTGTAAGGGGGTGCTGTACAGTAGGGCTATCAGATTGGCAAAGTGCTGCTATTTTGGTTTCCCTGCGCATGAATTTCTGTCTTCTAATATCATGTGATACGTCGCTTTGTCCTCTCCATCGCTGGTAGACACAGCCTACTTGCAAACACGAGCGGTACGCATCATGGGGCACTGAAGGTCATCGACGAATAAGCAGTACGAGCCCTTGCTTCAGGTACGCAGAAGTGTCTAGGTATAACAGCGCTAAGCTGACACAACATGATAAGGCGTGTTCAGGAGAAAACGCCGCTTTTCCGCATTCACCAACAAATTCTATGTTACACAAGCATTACCCGTGAGATAGAACACACACTGGCTGGGCTTGGGTTTAGCTCGACTACACCGCATTTGTGTGCCATGCATTGCTTGTCTTGGCCAACGAAAGCGTTTATGTAATAAATAACCATGAATAAACAAAATTTTGTAAATAAAAGAACTTTTGCGCAGTAAATTACTAAGCTTAAACGTCAGCATAAATTAATAAATATTTATTTCATAATATTTTACTGCGTTCATGCGGCGCCACAAAGAATTGAGTGGTTGGCGGGACAAAAGAAACGCGACGACATGGCTCTTGTGGGGTTTTATGGTTTTTTTTCACTCTTTATGCCTTGTCTTGCCACTTGCCATGTGCTCGTGTGCATTTTGACTTTGAGTGCCTTCGTGCCGACTTCGCAGCCGCATAGCACGTGCGAACTCAATGTTCCGACTGCGTGCACTGTTCATCGCTCATAGGTGTGTTGATACTGATTTGGTGACCTCGCTTTTAGTTATAGGCATATCTCTGACTGCTGCATCTGGAACCACATTGGATGTGCCACGAGTTTTCTGTGTGTTCCTTCCTGCTTTGTTAATCATGCCTTTCTTTGTCATTAACGACTCGCGATGCATTTTCGCAGCAGAGCAGTGCTGCGCTGCCCCGCATCACAGATGTTGAGCAGAGCTGCTTGTGTTCTGATCAGGAGACAAATGCTAAAATTATTTTCCCTCTTTGGCGGTGTGGTCACCGTGACAGTGTCATGCTAACGCCTAAGTTGCCACGCCCGTGGCATGAGCCGCATCATTAGGTCTGTGTGACCGATTAGTGCCATTAATCGTTTGCTCGAAGTGTGACTGAAAATTCGTCAAGTCTGATAGCCCACAGGCCGCCGGTTGGGGCCACCAGCCAGCCATCTCGCTAACTGAACTTGCTCAGTGTATGTGTGCGTCCTTTGCCATTCCGGTTTAGCATTTTGGCACTTGTGTGTGTTTGTGCGCGTGTACCCGCGCGCGTGCGTGTCATCTGCGTGGATTGAAAATAGTTGGACGTTAAGTATGCTGAAATTCTTCACCACGACTGTGTTGCGCTGTTTTTACTTTAGAAATCAGTAGTAAATTTTTGTTGATGAAAATTTCTAGCACATGCCAAGTAGGAGAAGTGTTTGCAGCGATTTCATTTCCTGAAACGCCAGCAATGATTATAGAAAGAAAGTAACTGGTTTATATGACATGCCCCTCGCTCAGCTGCTGGTAAAATACACACTGACCATAAATTGACCCTCATTGATTGGAAACTTAGTGAAGTGAAACTCAGTTGTGTCTCCTCAACAGAGGCACTTAGAAAATAATGCCTTTGGCTTGGCACTAGAGCGTGTTGTTATGCTAACTGTGCTATGTTCTTGCAGGATGTTCTGCATCATCGAATTCAGCAGTGGGGGTGGAGTTGCTGCCGTCCCAAATTTCTGGGTGCAGAATGGCGAAACATTATGGCCACCATACCGAAACCCGTCCAGTTGCCGAAACGCTATAAAAAAAACTGCGAGGAGCCTGGGGAAGAATGAATTGCACACAAATGCCGTATCTTGGGCGAGGCTAGCACGTCATATTTTTTTTCTCACAGTGTTGTGATTACAGGGTTCTTGGTTGTTGCAGTGTACAAAGGGAAGAATGCACATAAGTTAAGCATTGCCAGAGGGGAGAACTTTTGAGCCAAGATGGTGAAGTAATCACACATCATCTTAATTCAATCACTCTTATCAGTAATCGTGTTTGTTGCTCATTGGCTCAAGGTTCCTGTTATAGTGATATTGCTATGGTCTTATTTCAATAATATTGTTGCTAGGCAGTTGTGAAAGTTGCCTTTTCAAGGGCCTTGTTACTATTTTCATTCAGTTTCTCTTTAGCCGTGTCATTCAATCTTTCTACACTGAACTCTTTGCTTGCAGCAACATATGCTGACGCAAAAAGAAGAGAGAAGAAAGCTGAAGAGGTGTAAGATTTGACAACCAATGAGGAACGGCTGACAAGAAGGCCAAGCCCACCAAGAGGGCTCAGGGAAGTATGAGTCCATTTTTGCTGCTAAAATGTTTTTGCCTGATTTGTTTATACTTTCTATATTTTTCAAGCATATTCCATTTGCTTTGATGGTATATTTGTGAATGTTACTTTAGCAAACCGCTATTGAAATAGCTGAAGTGAAACATGTTTAACTGCAATGTCGGATGAAGACAGCAGCTATGTCCCAACAAAAAAAAAGGAAACAGAAGGCTCTTTTTGCTTGTAGGGAAACTGAAAGCGATGAAAGCTGCGATAATCATCGCCTACCATCTAGAGTTCGTACACAACGAGCCAAGTATCTACCATTCGTTGGCCGTCGTCCACCGAGACCAGCATAATTACCAGTGAGCCAAGCAGCACAAGCAGAAAGCAGAATCTAAGGTAAAAACTTGCCTTGTGCCTTTAGTGGGTGTTGTAAGCAACATTTTGCTGTGTTGTGCACGTTATAGCTCTATAGTTTTGGTTTTATTCTGGCACAAATTTATGTGTGGCTAGTTTTTAAGTTCTGACCAGCAGTCCATTTTTTCTGCTGTGTTCTAATGTATTTTCCAATTTTTTTTCTTTTCCTCATTTCAGGTCCTCTGAACAACCTTCTGCAAATGGTCGCAAAAGTTGATAAAAAATTGATGTCCTTGTCAAAAATTGATGTCAAAAATTGGCAGAAAGGATGAAGAGACTAGAGCATGCTAGAGAAAACGCTCCAGTAGATTTTTCAGCAGCTGTAGAGACACTACAGTACTTGCCACTCACAAATGTTAAAGAAGTGGCTCTCCTAGAACATCGTCTGAGTGGCCACGAAAACAGAAGAATTTTGGCAAGTGCATTTTAAACGCCTGCCAGCTCAGATAATTGGGTTTTATCAGTATTCCAGAGCCATACTATAGCTTTTGTGTGGTGTCACCTGTGAGAATAGTAACCTTGTGATGACCATGTACTTAAAGTCCTTGCGATGTACAGGCTAATACATCCGGCAGTTTAATCACAGTGGCGATTCAATGGTTGTAGGGCTTAGCTGCTAAGGCCAAGGACACAGAATGAAATTCTAGGTACCACAGCCTCGCTTGGAGGAGCGAAAAATTGTGCTGTGCAATTTCAGCATCCACTGAAGTATTCAAGGTGATTTTAAATATATCACCCAGAGCCCTCCACTATAGTGTCTGCCTGCAAAATTACTGCAGTTTGGGGTGTATACTTGGCAGTCAAGCACTGAGTAGCTACTGATGCATTAATTCATCACAGTTGTGCATTAAATTTTTTTTGTTCTCAGATTTCACACCTTGCCTTGATTGGAGGCTCGCGCCCGAAGGATATTGTGCGACAAATGAAAAAATGTATCGCAGATGATCTTGCGAAATACTATTGCCTAACCGGCCGAAAGGGCCAGACACCTTTCTCTGGCCTGAACATCATGGATGTAATCATGGGTTTGTACCAGTTATGCTTTTCATTGCAGATGAAAATCATTTTTGCAGGAATCTTTATCATGAATCATGGAAAAAATGCAGAATCTGCCAGTTTGCACAATTATTTTAGGGTGTCGCATCCACACACAACTGGGTTATTTTGTATGCAAATTTCTAAGTGGATTTATTGAGTTGTATAATAGATTGAGATGCACAATTAAATGTACGCATAAGCGTATTCACAGTTCATAACAGATCTAATAGGCTTTTTTTAATTTGTAGCAAATATCAGTGTCTAGGCTTACTGCCATAAGTCTGTGATATTGTTTTGTTTGCGCAGTGGCTCTCCCGCAGTCTTGCCCGTTGGGCAAGGAAGCGGACCTGAGACATGACATTCGCGACCATTTTCGCCACGCACCAGCATGCTGCAAAAAAACGCTTGGTCTATTATGCTGAGTACGGAAGCTGGACTATCATTTAGTCAGCTTGTGCATCAAGCTGTGCAAAAACTGGACTTGGCACAGTCACTTAGCTTTCCAGCACATCATATGGGACAGCATAGGCAAAACCTAAGGGTCATAAAAGTAATTTTTTATGATACAGTGTGAGGCCATCAATGTTGCTTGAGCTGTAATTTTGATGGTTTTAATAGAGGAAATCCAGTGGGAGTCCTGCTGTTCGTGATTTTTGTACTATCTGTTCAATAAATATTGGCACGTTTCACACACAAGTAATTCTGGTCCTGCAAATTTAGTTTTAGATGTCTGATTACTTTGTAAGTGCTGTCTTGAATTTTGGCTCCATAATAATCGTTTCGTGCTTTTGTTCTTTTAATTTAGTCACCTAATCCATAGAATGGCTGACCTTGCAGCTATGTGATTGCTCGTCTCTTCATGGAATTTAGTTACCTAATCCATAGAATGGATGACCTTGCAGCTATGTGATTGCTCGTCTCTTCATGGAATTGCTGACGCATCAGATGTATAATCATGTCAAATAAATTGTGTAAATGGTCTCACATGTGCCCCTGACATAATGTGTGCACTGTAGTGGCTGTGTCATTCAAGTGACTGGTCAGTAGTGCTGGAGTGATGCTTGTGCAGACCACGATTACTGTGTAACTGCCTTTTGATGGGTGCCTTGTTGACTTATAAACATACATTAGTCACTGCAGGAAGGCAGAATGCACCCATGCACGATTCACCAGCTATGGCTGCACATTGTCTTGTAGGAACAATAGGAAAAGCTGGTTATGTAGCTTTTGCCAAGGTGCTCCTTGAGGAAGGTACCGCGTGCATTGTTTAGAATACATTAAAGTAATGTATAGGCAAAGTTTCGCTCACCATTTTTTGTTGGTATAACGTTGAATTAACATAACGTCAATGTTTTCTGAACGTTGCCGAAACATTAGTGCATAACGTTATCTGGTGATCAAAAATAGTGACATTAGCAACAATCAAGCAACGTTTCTCTCTGACATTTGTGGTTATCCAGGTAACGTTCCAGTGACATTTTGCGTTACCTAGTTTATTGCTCGCACTTTGTCATCAGTTGGATGGATGCCTTCAGCGTCAATTACTTGGTCAATGAATTTCACCTTGGTACTGCAAAACAGCATTTTTCCTTGCTTATACGTAGTTTGCGTTGGCTAGCCTTTCGAACACCTGTTTCAAATTTGCTGCATGCTCCTCGTCTGATGTTCCTGTGACGATTTCATCATCGAGATAAACGCATGTTCCAGGAAGTTCATGAAATATTGTCTCCATATACCTCTGGAAGATTGATGGGGCTGCCGCTATGCCAAATGGCAGTCGTTTGACTTTGTAGAGGCCGTACAGTGTATCGAGGTAAGCAACAGAGACGTTTATTCCCTCAACTTCAGCTGCTGGTATGCTTGTGTAAGGTCCACGATGACGAAATTTTTCCCTCCGCGAAGTGCGCTGAAGACCTCCCCTGGCGTTGGCAGCGGGTAGGAGAACTGCTTGGCAAACCTGTTCACTGTACTCTGGAAATCTCCACATAGTCGCAGGATGCCATTTTTCTTTCGAACTACGACGAGTGGTGTTGCCCACTCGGAGTGCTGTGTTGGTTTAATGATGCCTTGCTCTTGCAATTTATCAAGTTCGTTTTGCATTAGGATCTGCAGTAGTGTAGATCTTAATGAAGAAGGTACTGGCCTTGCTTTGAAAAATTTAGAGCCGGCACCGTTGTCCAAATCCTGGTCGACAGGAGGTCCCTCGTGGCCTGGGATGTCATCGGAGAAGATTGCCTTGTACTTCTCTTGAAGGCATTCCACCACTGACATTGTTCCAGTCTGGTGGATGCCGCCGATGGCGATGCCAAGTGCGTCAAACCAGTTCCTTCCTAGGCGGCTGGATCCTCTGCTTTTAACAATCAAGAGTAGCAGCTTGCTTTTCTTCCCGTTGTACTCAACATTGACGTCGGCGCTACCCAGTAGTGGTAGGGTCAGACCTGACCACGTCCTGAGGTGTTTGTCGTCATCTTTCAGTCTGGGTGCGTGCTTCGGCTGCATTGTTCGAAAGGTGCCCCGCTGATAAGGGTGCATCCAGCTCCGAGTCGAATTCGAACTGGATCAGCTTATTGTGGATGGTCAAGCAAGACATTTTGTTTCTGACGAGTGCAGATGTTGGCAACGGTGTTGAGGTCATACAGCGCAGATGGAGGAGATTGAAACCGTTGCTTCTCAACTTGTGCCGCAACTTCAGTAGCGTCTACGTTATAGTTGCGTGACTGGGCTAATTTACCTTGCTTATTTTTCGTTATACAAGCTTTCTCAATGAGCCAACGCTTGTGGCAAAAGTTGCATGTAGTTGCTTGAAAGCGGCACGTCTGCGGGTTATGCTATTCGTCAAAGCGCCAACAGCATTGAACCTTTGGAAGTTTTTTCGAACTTGCCTTTATGTTGTAGCTCTGGCTGTTCGATTGGCTTGTCTGGTGCACTGGCTCGATAGATCGCCGCATTTGTCGCTTCTGCTACCCCGCACTTTCCGTTCGCAAGGCAATGTCATAGGCTTTCGTGAACGTCAGATCCTTTTCCGGGAAGAGGCTCTGTTGCAAGGCCTTGTCACGAAGTCCACACACGAAGCGATCACTCAGCATGATGTCCAAAGGGAGCATTGTGAGGTTAGCTGGCGACAGGAATGACATTGCTCCGGCTGACTGTTCTGTGGCTGCTGTGCTCGCAGTCACCGTCCCAAAGGTGCAGTCGGCAGTCAGTTTCTTCAGTGCCGCAACGTAAGCACTGGAGTGTCTACTTTAAACTGGTCACGTCGTTAGAAGCGAGCCCGGTTCTAGACTGGATGGCCGCGGGTTGAAGTGCTTCTGCAATGCAGCTACAATTTCATCGTAGGCTACGGCAGCTATAGTGCTTGGCTGGACTAGGGCGCAGACGGTGTCGTACGCCTCTTCTCCGCACACCGTAAGCAGGTGGTCCCTTTTCTAGGCATTCTCCGTGATGTTGTGTGCCTCAAAATAAAATTGAAGGCGTTCATGCCACGATGTCCTTGAGGAACCGTTGAACTCTGGTATCAGTCCAGGAAGCGTGAGCGTAGCCATGATTGTTGTACGGCGTAGCTTAACGCTGGGTCCGGATCTGCTACCTTGTCGCCACCGTTATGTCCGCGGTTGTCTTGAAGGAACAAGACGTTTGCGAACACAAGAACTATTTATAAGCACTTGAGTCGAGCGGTGCACGCTGGCGGCCGCACATCGGCCCGGCCCGAAGTCATCTCAACCTCCAGACATGGCTGGCCGGTGCAGACAGGAAAGGGCTGGGGAAAGGAGGAACGGAACGTCGAAAGAGTCGTTTGTCCTTCGTTCGCACGCGCAACCACTACGAACAGAACACCGCGGCGGGAATCACGCACTGGTTAAGAGGTTCGTTGTTCCGTCGCCTACAAGTCTACGCGCAATACACAACACTCTTCACCCAAGCAAACATTCACGACAGTGCCTACCAGGCTACAACACGCCCTTGCGAAATC
Organism: Amblyomma maculatum; assembly: GCA_023969395.1. Taxonomy (NCBI): domain Eukaryota; kingdom Metazoa; phylum Arthropoda; class Arachnida; order Ixodida; family Ixodidae; genus Amblyomma; species Amblyomma maculatum. The sequence continues at coordinate 123,955 of JAJIZL010016882.1, forward strand.
TCAGGTGGAGGCAGCGGCGGCAAAAGCTGAAGCTACAGGAGCGCTAGCAGAAGCCGCCGCCCTTTGCCAACACATTGCCAGACTGGAAGCAGAGATAAGTGCCATTGCCACTGCATCTCAAGTTTCTTCCCGCACGACTGCCGCGTCTTCTCCGCCTAACTTATCCACCGTCGATACCTTGTCAAACACCTGAAATGCTACTTCCCTTCCTGATTCACTATCAATGGAAGCTGACACGGAACCCCCGACAAACACTACTCCATGCATAACGATTCCTCCCTTCACCCCAACCCACTAGACAGCTTGCAACCATACTTGAGTCATTTGCTGCTCGATTTGAGGCAAAATGGCAGGAAAGATAGCACACATTAATCAGAAATGTGCAACACTCAAAGCAGCGGTAATCTGCATTATGCAAGACAACACTATTTTTAATCACAGATTTGATGCCCTAACGGAAGAATTCTCTGACCGCTATATAGATGTTGAGACTCGGCTCAATACTTGCTCAACCCATCTTCCAAAGCGCAAGAAGGCCTAAGCAGCAGGAGGAGAGGAAAATCCTCTCCCTGCTATAGCTCATGAATTCCACCCCTCCGTTTCGACTACCCCTCCGATATCTTCTCGTGATGGCATATCGAAACCGTAATCTTACTGTTTGGCTGTGTAACTGCCGGGGCTTTGGCCAGAAGCGTCATGTGGTCCACCAACTGCTGTCCTGCCCTACGGGACGCGATATTCTTGCTCTACAGGAACCCTCCAACCCACTCACCCTCCCCGGCTATACACCTATTTTGCTTGCATCTCCTGATCCCTCTAGAGTAGCATGTTTAGTTATTCACTCTCTTACCACCATCACATATTTCCAAGCGATACCAGACATTGATAACCTTTTAATCGAACTTGTGTGACAACACGCTCGAGCGAAAAGTGTTATCTTAAATATATAAAGTCATCCTAAGTGCCATAAAAACAACTAACGGCTACTTACACTTGCGAAGCGCATTGCTAACAAGTGTCCCTTGCTCATTGTTGGAGATTTTACGCTCTGCATACAGCCTGTGGTTACCCGCATGATACACCGAAAGGACATCGCGTGTGGTTAGCCGCACAACACACCGGTCTCCCCTTCTCACCAACCCTACCTTTCCTACCTACACGGGAGCCAGTGTCTGAAGCGACACTACACCAGGCCTTACTTTCCCACATCGTTTCCCCCGCTCCTCTTGGTACACTACAGAAGAGAATCTATGAAGTGATCATTTCATCAGAAATTCTTCTAAGCATTCAGCTGCCCTATAGGTCTCGCAGAGGTTCAACTTTCCCGAAGTGGGATCTTTTCCGAACGTGTAGAGCAACCCGCACCTACGCCCCCATAATGACATCACCAAATGGTCTAAACAACTACATAGCGATGTGCAATCCGTATCGTGTCCCCTACCAGATGACTGCTCAAACGACACGGTTGACTCCCGCCTCCTAAATTTATGGGAAGCTAGAGGCGGCTAGAACGACGCTGGAAACGGCAGCATTGGAACCGGACACTTATACGCCGCCAAGCCCGCCTTAACAAAGAGATAGAGACGCATGCATCGGCTCTTTCGCGACAGAATTGGGAATCGCTATGCAACAAGTTAAGATGGAAATATCAGTGTATCTCACACTTGAAACCTCTTAGGCACCCAATAGACTCTTGTAAGACTAGGACTACCCACCGAGACAGCCTCACTAGATGTTGTTATATCTGATGAGCAAAAAGACTTTAGGCGAGAAACAAAAGGAGCAGTAAGGGAGCAGAGCAGTCTTGGAAGTAGTGACGGACGTCATTACATATCTTGCCACAGGAACATAGTGAAGAGGAGGATAGACGAACTTTTTTTAAATAAAAAGGAAATCTGCCTTGCCCTGTAATTAGGGTTGTAATTGGATTACGCAGCGAACAAATGCGGGGTATATTGAAGGTATCAGGTATAAAATTAAATAATTCGGTGCCGCCATTGTTTTCGCGCCAATATGTGCTCTACAAAACAAGAGAAGAACGATGCAAGCATGAACGGACATAACATCTTGAAAAGGTAGAATGATGTAAACGACCGTACTGGCCTGCGCTACCAGCTGCTTGGTAGGCCAACTCATTGACATAAATGCGGGAGTGGCCACGGATATGGAATAACATGAATGGAGCGAGAAACGATAAGCGCGACAGGTTCTTTTGAATTGTAAGAATTGTGGGGTCAAACGAATTTACTGAAGAGATGGCAGAAAGCACAGACAGAGAATCTGTTTAGAAAAGAATAGGCGTAGTGGGAGGGTTGTTAAGCGCATATTCAATTGAAGAATTAAAGGTGTAAAGAAGGCGAAGAAGAAACAACCCTGCGGCATCACCATCGCCACCATCGCTGGTCTCCGGCGCCCATCTCTCTCGCCCTGAAGCTGTGCCCTGCGGCTGGTATTCCGATCCCTCTGTGGCCGAGTTACTGCCAGCGCTAGACGTTCAGGCCATCTATTAAATCCACATTTCACTTGGTGGAAGTCAAGCTGAGGTTCCCTGTACCCATCTCGCCCTGGAACTTCGAAGCAGAACGTTGACTACCCCAATGACGGAGCCTACTTCATCGCACCTACATCCGCCAGTCACCTGCACAGGTTCCCTTCGCCAAAGTGACCCCGCTACCTTCAGTGGAAGCAGTGATGACGACGTCGACGATTGGCTGTCCACTTACGAACGGGTCAGCCGCCACAATAACTGGGCGACAATCGTAAGCTTAATAATGTCATTTTTTACTTGAGCGACGTCGCTAAACTGTGGTTTCGAAACCACGAGTCCGACTTTACCACCTGGGCGCATTTCAAGACCAAATTTTCTGATGTCTTTGGCCGCCCCACCGTCCGAAAACTCCGCGCGGAACAGCGCCTTCGATCGCGACTACAGCTGCCCGGTGAATCGTTCACCAGTTACATTGAGGACATTGTTGATTTGTGTCGCCGCGTTGACCTGACCATGACCGAGGCCGTTAAAATACGTCATGTCCTCACAGGAGTTAAGGACGGCGCTTTCAACATGCTCGTCGCCAAAAGCCCCACTACGGTCAAGGAAATATACGACCTCTGTCAAAGCTACAACGAACTCCGCAAGGAGCGTGTGTTGATTCGCCAGTCTCAAGCATCACTTGCTGAACTTGCCGCGGAGAGGGAGTCATCGAGCCTCTCTGAAGACATCAAGGCTTTTGTACGTCAGGAGGTCGCGCGACAACTGTCTCTGCAGCCATATATTAAGGAGTCGACACCAACTGGCCTTGTTCCGGAGCTTCGCCGTACAATCCAGCATCATGTCTCTGAAGTCGTTCCTAATCCTGTCCCTCAATCAGCTCCGGTCGCACCCTCAATGCCGTTCCCCACGCCCACAATGTCACCGTCCGGCGTTGCGCCACTGAGCTACGCTCCAGCATTCGCGCCGGCTCCTCCTCAAGTATTGCGTCGCACGTATGCCGAAGTCACTTCAAGTTCACCCCCTGAGCCAGCATATGCCTATGCTTCGCCCCCCATGCGGTCGGCACCAACAGCTTTCGCTCCCCCTTGCTTCAGACACGATCTCCATGGCGCACTTCAGACAACAGGCCTATTTGCTACCACTGCGGCATCCCTGGACAGACTACACGCTACTGCCGACGCCGAATAAATATGGCCTTCGCTGCACGGCCTGCGCCACCTTATTTGGCCCCTCAGTTCCCCGTTCCATCGGGTCCTCAAACAGCATCCCCCGATCCTCCGGACTTCCTGCCTCGTCGTTCGCCATCACCACGTCGCCGCTCCATTTCGCCAATGCGCCGACGACCCGCTACTCAGCCGGAAAACTAACCGCCGCAGTTCGCGAGGCACGAACTGCGTATTCGACAGAATTTCAAAGTCCTCGTCTTAATCCCGCAGATGTTACTGCTGTCATCGTTGAAGGTGTTTATACTCTTGCGCTCGTGGACACCGGTGCTGCTGTATCAGTTATCAGCCAAAAACTCTGCCGCTCCCTCCGAAAAGTGACTACGCCCCTCGAGGGACTATCGCTTCGTACCGCATCCGCTCACAGTATACAGCCGACAGCTGTCTGCACTGCTCGCGTCGTCATTGCTGCAGCCTTGTACATCATCGAATTCGTCGTCCTCCCCACATGTTCTCATGACGTCATTCTCGGCTGGAATTTCCTGTCCAAGCATCATGCTATCATTGACTGCGCCAGTCCTCAAGTAGAGCTCATTGAATCGAGTGGTGCACCGTCTGATGCCCTGCTCCACGAGCCGCGTCCTCGTTTTGCGGCCAAACTCCTCGTAGCTCATGACACAACCATCCCACCCGTTAGCGCTGTTCTGGTTCCCCTCACTGCCTCTTTTACCACCGCCGCGACTGTCCTCTTTGTGCCCTCTAACGTTGTCTGCCGCCGCCGCCACTTACCGCTGCCGTTTGCCGTCCTTGACATGAACAACGGCGCTAGCACACTTCTGGTAGCCAATCCTCTTCCGTCTCCCGCTATGTTGATCGAAGGGGAGTGCCTCGGCCGCATCGAGCCCGTGGACCTTCTGTTCGCCTTTGATGATTTGTCATTCCCTGTTTGCCAAGTTGACGCCTTGACTCCAACTCCTGTGGCTTCAGATCCGCTACAGCGGGATCTTTTCGACCATTCTGTGGACAGCGCTCTAGAGCCGCGCCACCGAGAACAACTTCTTGACCTTCTACACCAATTCCGCTCCTCCTTTGACATCCCGCAATCTTCCTTGGGCCGCACGACGACCGTTACTCACCTCATTGACACTGGCGCTCACCCACCTCTCCATGAGCGGCCGTATCGGGTGCCCCGACTGAGCGCCGTGTTATTGCCCAACAAGTCGATGACATGCTGCAACGCGGAGTAATTAGAGAATCCTGTAGCCCATGGTCGTCTCCTGTGGTCCTAGTTAAGAAGAAGGATGGATCCATACGATTTTGTGGTGATTATCGCCGCCTAAACAAAATTACTCATCGTGATGTGTATCCCCTGCCAAGAATCGACGATGCTCTAGACTGCTTGCAAGGCGCAGAATTCTTTTCCTCACTCGATTTGCGCTCTGGATATTGGCAGGTGCCCATGGCAGAGGAGCATCGCGCTAAGACCGCCTTTATTACTCCAGGCGGACTATACGAATTTAATGTTATGCCGTTCGGACTCTGTAACGCCCCAGCCACATTTGAAAGAATGATGGACACTGTACTGCGCGGCCTGAAATGGAACATCTGTTTATGCTACCTCGATGATATCGTCGTCTTTTCAACAGACTTCCCGACCCACCTGACTCGACTTCGCCAGGTCTTCACCTGCCTAACCCGCGCCGGTCTTCAACTGAACCTCAAAAAGTGCCGCTTCGGTGGCCGCCAGCTCACAATACTCGGACATGTTGTGTGCAAAGATGGAGTTCTGCCTGATCCTGAGAAGCTCCGCGCCGTTGCTGACTTTCCGAAACCGACCACTTTGAAACAACTACGAAGCTTCGTGGGCCTCTGCTCGTACTTTCGTCGTTTTGTTCGCAATTTCGCGACCATCATAGCCCCCTTACACAGCTCTTGAAAGGCGCCCCTAACCTCCCCTCTTGGTCGCCAGCCTGCGATGATGCATTCGCGACGCTGCGCAATGTTCTGACGTCACCGCCAATCCTTCGCCATTACGACCCTACTGCACGTACAGAACTTCACACCGATGCCAGTGGCGTCGGCCTCGGCGCCGTCCTCGCCCAGCGCAAGCCTGGCTTCTCCGAATACGTTGTCGCCTACGCAAGCCGTGCTCTTACCAAAGCCGAGACCAACTACTCCGTTACCGAAAAGGAGAGCTTAGCAATCGTGTGGGCTATAACGAAGTTCCGCCCTTACTTATACGGCCACTCTTTCGATGTAGTTACAGATCACCACATGGTCTGCTGGCTCGCGTCTCTCAAGGATCCGTCTGGCCGTCTCGGGCGCTGGGCTCTCAGGCTTCAGGAATACGACATCCGTGTTGTGTACCGCTCTGGCCGCAAGCACTCTGACGCCGATGCTCTTTCTCGGTCACCGGTGCGTTCGCCTAACTCATCATCCCCTCCTGAAGCCTCTTTGTCAGAACTCACCATTGAGGATATGCCTTTCGAGCAACGACAAGATCCTTGGATTTCTAACCTGCTAGATGTCCTTGGCACTCCTTCCGCGGCTATACATCCTCGGACACTCCGCCGACAGGCCTCCCATTTTACCATTCGGGACGGCCTGCTCTACCGCAAGAACTACAACTCAGATGGCAGAAAATGGCTTCTTGTCATTCCGCGCCACCTCCGCTCCGAGATTTGTGCCCACCATCACACTGACCCGCAAAGCGCTCATGCCGGCCTCCTAAAAACCTATGATCGAATTCGTCAGAGGTATTACTGGCGGGGAATGTACATTCGCTCTTGTACCGCCTGTCAACAACGCAAGATTTCTCGCCACCCCGCTGGCCCTCTCCAGCCTTTACCGTGTCCAGCTCGCCCGTTTGATCGTGTGGGAATCGACCTCTATGGTCCGCTACCATGCAGTGCCGCTGGTAATCGATAGGTAATCTCCGCCATCGACCACCTGACCCGTTATGCGGAGACTGCTGCACTTCCCGCGGTGACAGCCCGAGAGGTAGCCCATTTTCTCCTGCACCACTTCATTCTTCGACACGGCGCCCCTCGCGAACTACTGAGCGATAGAGGTCGTGCCTTTCTTTACGAAGAAGTCCAAGAGCTTCTGTCGGCTTGCAAATCGATACATCGCACTACAGCCGAGTACCACCCGCAAACCAACGGCCTCACGGAGCGTTTCAACCGTACGCTTGGGGACGTGCTCGCAATGTATGTTACATCTGAATCTGGGAGCTCCAACTGGGACCAGGTACTGCCATTCGTAACATTCGCGTACAACACTGCCACCCAGGCAACAACTGGTTTTTCGCCCTTCTTTCTCTTATACGGCCGTGAACCATCTTGTACTCTGGACACAATTTTGCCATACCATCCAGATGCCTCTGAGTACAGTGCTTTGTCCGATATTGTACAGAAGGCTGAGGACTGCCGTCAGCTAGCTCGCACGTTTACCTCCAACACTCAAGGCTATCGCAAAGATCAGCATGATAGCTATACCCCTGCTCCGACGTTCCTGGCCAACAGCTTCGTTTGGCTATGCGTTCCTGCCACCAGCAAACTAGAAACGAAGTACCACGGACCTTATCGCGTCTTGGAACGCACATCCCCTGTTAATTACATCATCGAGCCAGTCACCCCTTCTTCCGACCACCGCTGCCGCGGCCGTGAGGTTGTCCATGTTAGCCGCCTCAAGCCGTATTACAACCCTCTGGTTGTCCCTTCCCCGTGAGTCGCCAGGATGGCGACTTCTTCACGCGGGGGAAATGTAAAGAAGACGAAGAAGAAACAACCCTGCGGCATCACCATCGCCACCATCGCTGGTCTCCGGCGCCCATCTTTCTCGCGCTGAAGCTGTGCCCTGCGGCTGGTATTCCGATCCCTCTGTGGCCGAGTTACTGCCAGCGCTCGACGTTCAGGCCATCTATTAAATCCACATTTCAAAGGCTACAAGTTCGGCTTGATACCCACTGGAAGGTGACTGCAAAAGGCGATGAACAAATAATATGTTCTGGGTTGAGTTAAGTACTACAAAAGCTGCGCCCGGGGAGTGAAGTGTGAACGACCCATTAGTATAGATATGCAGTGCGCGTTGGGAAGAACAAAACATGGCTTCCTATTAGGTGAGTTTAATAAAATGAAATTTAAACTTCCTTGAGGGATAATCAGTCCAGGGATTGAACAATGGCTGTGTTTCAGATGGGTTGTATGTAACGTTGCCATACACTATAGGTTGCCGGAGTATAAAAAGTTTGAACTCGGCACATAACTGGTCTAGATGAATAGGCAACAGAACAACATTTGCAAGAACAAAGTGCAGCTATTCGCGTGGTTGCGTAGGCGCCAGTAAGAGCGAGGAGTGGTATTCGTTGTAGTGATAGGGCGCGATCTCTTAGTCGAGAAAGAGGACAGCGATACCACCATGCAGGGGTAGCATATGCAATCGAGGGGAGAATGACTTGGTGATAAATTTGAAGCAAATGAGAAGGTGAAACGCGGAAGTGTAAATTAGGCCAATTAAGGAGCTTAGTGGTAGAGGCCAAAGTTTTAGTTTGCAAGTGATTTACAGGGGGAATAAAAGTAAGGTACGTATTAAAAACAACCCCTAATATTTTGAAAGTTGGCTCGCACTTAGGGCTGTGAGATCCAAGACGGATGGTGGGTTTACGTTTATGTAATGCTGGTGCTTCATTATGAAATAAAACATTAGAACATTTTTGTGCGTATTAACTGAACACGATTTTCGGTGCACCATTGCTGGGCTAAACTTAGGACTCTGGTTGCCCTTGTAGATAACTCGTGACTTGTCTTACCAGACACAAGGATAATGGTGTCGTCGGCATATGCCTGAATGTGAATCGGGGAAGGGAGAGATATATTTAGGAGGTCATAAAGCACAATGTTCCAAAGTAATGGCGAAAGAGGCGAACCTTGCGGACTACCAAGAGAAGAAGCAGCCGAAATAGAACAAGAAAGAGATTGATATGTTAAATGCCGGTCATCTAAGAAGGAAGCTAAAAGGGAATATATATTTTTTGGACATCGATTCTGCCTTAGAAAACGCAAAGTTAAAGGGTGCCAAACACTATCAAATGCACATTTAAAGCCCAGAAAAATTAAAACCATAGGGTGCTTCTGTTGTTTGTAATCCTGTAATAATTCACGCAATTTATAAATGGCCTGGACGGAATTCCGGCCGTGAGTGAAACCATACGGGTTCCTGTGAAGCAAGGTATTTGTTGATAAAAAGTAGTACAGTCGACCATAACGCAAGCGCTCGAGTACTTCACCAATTGAAGAATTAATACAAATCGGGCGGTATGAGCTCGGAAGGTACGGTGGTCTGTTGGGTTTGGTAATAAAAATAACTCTGCCTATTTTCCATGGTTGAGGGAAGTGACCCAAAAACAGAGAAGAATTGAAAATAGAGGAAAAGAAGAAGGGATGAGCATTAGACAAGGAAACGACAAAACGAGGAGAGAAACGATCAGGGCCAGCAGAACACGTTAAATCCATTGAAGTTATAACAGCCTCATTTTCTTCAAGAGTGAACGGTGGATCCTGGATTGAGTTATTATAAGGCTGCTTAATATATCCCTAACGTGAGTATGTAAAGGTAGATCTAAAGAAGAATCGTCCACTGTGACATGCGTATTCAGCAGAAGCTTTATAGCGTCTTGAAACGACTCTGTATAGGCACCGTCAGGGTATCTCAGCATAGGAATTATTGAGGAAGTCCTGAGCTGTCCAAAACCCCACTTCTATGGCTGTCCGAAAAGGAATTTGCTTGTAGCATTTGAGCACAGTTCCTTTACATAATTGTCATGTGTGCGCCTGATGTTTGCTCTATAGACAGCAAGAGCTTTATAATAAATTGAGCGGTGGCAAATTCTCTGGGTAGGATCGGAAATACGTTGGAAACGACGTCGTAGAGCCCGAACACGTGAGCGCTCCAGCGCAAATCAACCGACCACCAAACAGATCCCTCAGAAAATGTAGATTTACCAGAAAGTAAGTTTTCGTTGTAGAGTTTGATAAAGAACTGATTAAATTTTGAAACAACGTCATCAAGGGCAGGGGCTGAATAGATCTGATGATTGTAAAAATGCTGAAACCAATTCAGAGACGCTAACTGGAAAATTAGAGGACATGAAATGGCTCTGGCAAGCCTCTTAAACTGTGATAAAGGTTGAGAAATTAAAGAAAAAGAAAACAATCGGCGTTCAGAAAGGAATGAATCTGGCATATCTTCCCAAAAATACGCCTAGTTAAGTGAGTTTGGGGAAGCCAATGTGATGTCAATCGAGCTTGAAGCGTACGGAGTTTCATATGTTGGCAAGAAATTTGGATTAATAATAACAACCAAGTTATTGCATGCGGCAAATGCTTGAACGCGAGTTCCTCTTAGGTCCGTAACACTTCCACCCTAAAGGATGTTTTTTGAGTTGAAGTCGCCACAAATGATAATATTATCTGCAGGTGAAGTATGTGCACATGTTGCTAGCAAAGAAAGAAAGCTTTCGATATCTTCGCGTGGTGGTATATATACTGCTATGAAAAGAAATTGATAACTCAATGTCGAACACAAAATGGCAACAAGCTCAGGAGAAATGAAAGTAGGAAAGACATCAAAATTAGGATTACGGAGCAATACAGCGCAGCGGGGATTTTCAGTACAATAAATTTTATTAAATGACGGGGCAATTCCTGCAAATTCTTTTTTAGGGATAATGCATGGAGACAGAATTTACTGTGATGTCATTATCTTGAATGCATTTAACCATCGGGGCAGTCGCGCAGCGTGTGTGATCCAAATTTACTTGTAAGAACTTAACATTAAGGTAAGGACGAGGGGTTGCCGTGGTCCTAAAAGCCATAGTTGGCTCTTGTCCGTATTCGAGCCACTCGATCCTGCAAGATAGTGCAGGAGACGTCACCAGCAGGATGGACACAAGGGCGGCATGCAATTGCGCATGGGGCGCATTTTACGTTCGGGTCCTTAATCGGTGTGGGACACTGCGCAAGGGGGTGCGAACCGGCGCATCGAGTACAACACGCCTTATCCGGGGAAGTTTTTTGAGTACAAGCTTGAAGGGCATGACCGTACTGTGCACAAAACGTACGTAAAGGCACATGTAGATCCTCTTGGACTTCAACTGAATTCAAACTGATCGGGACCCTACGTGCGGCGCGAAGTCGGGAGAAGGCGGAAGGGTCGACCTCAATGATGTGCACCCGCTGCCCAGAACGCTGAGTAAAAGAAAGTCTGACCTTGCATATCTTGGGATCGAAGCATAATCCGGGGTCCCTACGGTTGACGACCGCCACCAAATCATCCGGAAGGACGTCCGGGTCAACACCTGATAGCCGAACGTGCAGGTTCCTCCTCGAGGGAACCCGTACCTTAATTGAGGCGTTGGTGGCCTCAATGCGGGTGATGGCTGTCTTCAAACGCTCAAGATCTCCTGGGTCTTTAGAAGTTACTACCAAGGCACGACGCGTGGGCCGGAGGTTGAAAGCGCCAATGCCCTCCGATTCTGGGTTTATTGATGCCTTGAGCAGAGTTGCAACTTCCTGTCCCACATGATTTGTAGCGACCGCACATGTTAACACCATCTGGTGAGGTTCAACAGTATAATGCTTGTGAGGCCTTATAAAATCTTGAATACATTCCATGGATCTGCGAATTGCTTCCCGGGGTGGCACGGAATCTGCAGTGGTGCGCAAAGTTGCTGCGAAGGTCCGAGAAACATTACGCCCAGTCTTCAGGGAATTAACTTCGCAAGCAAATGTCCTACAATAAAGATCCGCGTTGTGGGCCTTAAGAGCTTCTATTTCCCAGTCGCGGGAAGAGATTTGGTAGTGTAGAGAACGGATACGCTTCCTGTCCCTAACAGCACAACCAAAAAAGAGCATTGCCTGTGCATTCGCATTCAGGGTCGAAGCCAGGGAGACGAGGACAGCGCGAACTCCAGGGTCAATCTTGCTTTTGCTGGCGTTGATTGTGGATATAAGCTGCTCGTGTGCCCTCACAATGGCAGCGTCAGAACCAAGCGGAAGTTCATCAAGATCTGTGGACGGCTCAATAGCCGCAGGATGCGGGGAGAGGCCTGGTAAGGTAGTCAGATGAGTCAAATTCACCTCCTAAGGCGAATGCTAATCGGAATCAGCATTCACTTCTGGGGCAAAATCCTCCAAGAAAGGAGTAACGTCCGGAAGGTCAGCCTTACTGTCTGAAGAGTCCGCTGCGGCTGGATGGTGCGGGGTAGAATCAGCAGGGATGTGAGCGTTGCCAGCAACAGCAACCGTGTCAGCCATGGTCGTTCGAGCAACTGTCAGGCCTACCCAGGCTGCCAGCGGAGTTCTGAAGGTTGCAAAGTATCGCTGCTGCATAGAAGGACGCCAGTAGAAGTCCCCCGGAGGGTCCCTGGAGGAATATAGGGGCCTTCCGAGCAAACGCACTTGCACATGGGACCATGGGGACTCGATAAAACCACATATTCCGGAGCACCAAAAGCTGCTTGCTTCTTGTTTCGTCTTCGTCTTCCTCATCCAGGGAGAAAAAGACTGATTCAGTGCCAGGATCAGCCCGCCTTCACCTCCTTCCCCTCCAAAAGCATTGCCGAAAGCGTACTCAGCGTCCCGTAGAGCACATTAGAGTTCACCGGCGTTCAATGCCAAACTCAATTTCATGCCCTGAGCTTGCGATGCTGGAAGGCACCATCGGCTGCACTCAGTCATCTCCACATAATAGGGGCTGCAGCTTCTGGTTCCACGGGGCTGGACTGGAAGGTAACCGCCGCTTAATTGCGGCGAGGCTAGCCTGCCACCTTATTTGTATCTGTTGTAGGCCGTCATTGCACCCGCCACCGATTCGGTGGTGTACGGCGGCTGTTGCGACGCGCGTCTTTTTCGCTTTTTCTTTCTTCATCTTCTCGTCTGTCCGCACGAGATAGAGGTGGCTCAGCTAGAGAGCCAGTAGCAGGCGCATACATTTTCGTCCCTTCCTACATTCGCAACAAAAGGCGTAGTGCGGAACAACCTATCTCGGTGAAAAACCAACACTATATTACATCACATGGGCCTGTCAAAACATAGATGTGGTCCCCAAAATTCGAAACCCGAGTGCAGAGCAATGGGACTGTGCGGTCCAGCGACCGCTGCGAAGACCAGCAAGGTATAATACAGCGAGCCCAACGGGCGGCAGTAGTCATCGGAGCCCTGGACTGAGGGCAACCGATCATTGTGTAGAAGTGGACGAGGTCGACGGAGAAGACTTTTGTGGATTCAACAAGCAGAGATCTCTGAAGACGCCCCAAAAACCGCCAAGTGATATAGGGCTAAATGAAGTTTTTCCTTCCTTCCTTCCTTCTTCAATTAACCCGTTAACCCTCTGTCTAAGAATATGCATCCCGAACACCATCACTCCTGCAGAAAAGTACTGCTCAGTCCCTTCGTCTCTCTCGTACACGTCCGCTTCGCGAATTTCTCTCCACGCTTTTACCCTCCCCTTTTATCCCTCTCCCATCTCACTGTCCATTGTTCCCCCACGTCTGCTGTATTATAACCGTTAACCCTCTGTCTAAGAATATGCATCCCGAACCCCATCATTCCTGCAGCCCTCCCTTCTATCCCTCTCCCACCTCACTGTCCATTGTTCCCCACTTCTGCTGTATTATAACCGTTAACCCTCTGTCTAAGAATATGCATCCCGAACACCATCACTCCGGCAGAAAAGTGCGAGCGTAGGCGTTCTGACGTGAGTAAGGATGGCAACCAGTAGAGGCTTATTAGCAAGCCGTCCAGCCCCATTACACGGATTGTAACTGGAAGCTAATGCTAGATTTCTGCGAGCGACACGATCTAGTTATAGTAAATAGAGAAACAAAATGTGAAGGCCGAATCACGTGGGAATTCCGCAACAGACAGACGACCATTGACTATTGTCTAATGTCGCAGGAAATTTATAGCAAGGTCACAAAAATGGAAATAGACGAAGAAGGGGAGTGTAGTCTGGGAAGTGATCATAAACGTATTAGTCTGCAGATGGGGCGCTTGATGAAAAGAGAAATGGAACTTAGACAAAACGTAAACGCAAAATTAAACGACGATCAAATAGCGCAGATAGCAGCAGACATAGAGGAAGCAATAGAGAAAAGCCCCATGGAAGACTGGGATTATGAACAGGTAGAACTACTCATAAGGAGGAAAATTCAGGAGGTTAAAGTAGCAAACCGCTGGAATGGAAAGAGGAAGCCACGGAGCTGGTGGAATAAGGAAATCAGGGAAGCTATTGAACAACGACGGGCTGCTTCAAGGGAACACCGAATGGCAAAGAAAGCACAGGCTTCTCAGGAGGAAATCGACCAAAAATGGGAATCATATCGACAAAAGAAACTTCAAGTGCAGGCCCTCGTCCAAAGCAAAATAAGACAGTCCACCAATCGGTGGATGGCTGATATACACGATGCCTCTAGAGGCGGAGCAAGAAAATTCTGGAACCATATAAGCTGGCTAGGGAAGAAGAATCAAAGAAAGCAAGATCAGATTCAAGATAACGAGGGAAATGGTTTAAAGGGAGACAACGCAGTGAACTACATTACATCAGTTATAGCCGAGTCATTTAAGAAAGACGATACGGTAATCTCCGCAAATCAGGAAGCAACACAATGTAGCAGAATACAAAGCACCTTAGAACTGACCAATCTAAATTGAAAAAAGGCAGAAAAAAATATTCCTAAAAACACGTCTACAGGAATAGATAGAATTCCGATCAAGCTGATTAATGAACTCGGTAGAAAAAGTAAGGAAACGTTGTTAAAAGCTTTGGAAACAGTCGTAGCGAATAAGCAAATTCCGGACAGGTGGCAGCAGAGTAAAATGAATTTGATTTATAAAGGGAAAGGAGAAAGGATGCACATAAAATCCTACAGGCCGATTACCATAACATCTGTAATGTACAGGTTAGCCATGCAGGCGGTGAAATTAAAGGTGAAAGCATGGGTTGAAAGTAACAAGTTACTCGGAGAACTTCAGAACGGCTTTAGAAATGGTAGGCGCTTAGATGATAGCCTGTTCGTGCTTACCCAATGCATCGAAATATCTAGAGTGGAAAATAGACCTTTCTATTTTGCCTTCCTGGACATAAACGGGGCGTACGACAACGTAAGGAGGGAACTCCTGTGGAACATATTAAAAGAAGAAGGTATCGGTTATGAGATAATAGAGTTCCTACAGGAAATATACCGGGATAGCAAAGTAGAAATTACGTGGGAAGGGATAAGAAGTACGGAGGATGTCAAAGTATGCAAAGGATTAAGACAATGCTGTCCTCTATCACCGGTGCTGTTCATGCTTTATATGATAAACCTGGAACGGAGGATACAAGACAGTAACCTAGGTTTTAACCTGTCATACATATTAGGTGGAAAGGCGGTAGAGCAGCGCCTCCCCGGTTTGATGTATGCAGACGATATTGTGCTGCTAGCTGAGAGTCTGGAAGAAGTGCAAACTCTAGTTAAGGATTGCGGAGACGAAGGGGACGCTCTAGGCTTCTGTTTCAGCGCATTCAAGTCGGGTCTGATGATTTTCGACGGCTCAACTGATCAGGGTTTTAAAATACAAGGCCTTGAAATACCTAGAGTAGCACAATATAAATATCTGGGGATATGGGTAAACGAAGGATTGGCATACATTGAAAAGCATGACCAATCACTTAAGGCCAAAGGGCGAAGAAATGCCGGGATATTGAAGCATAAGGCATTGTGGGGATACAATAGGTATGAGGTTTTGAGGGGTATTTGGAAAGGAATTATGGTGCCCGGACTTACTTTCGGAAATGCGGTTTGGTGCCTAAAATCAGAGGTACAGTCGACATTAGAAACAAATCAGAGATCCGTTGGACGATTAGCACTAGGTGCCCACGGCAAAACTACAAATGAGGCGGTACAGGAAGATATGGGCTGGGCATCTTTCGAAGTACGGGAAGCTCAGAGTAAAATATTATATGAGGAACGCCTGAGGAAATTGGACAGTAACAGATGGGCAGGTAAGGTATTTAAATACCTGTACCTAAAAAGCTTTGACTCACAATAGAGGAAAAGAACTAGGAAACTAACTAGTAAGTATGCCAGTAACAAAGACGGAGAAATAAAGAGCATTAAGCAACAGGTGAAAAACACAGAAGGTAAAAATTGGATAAATTCGATGGAAAAAAAGAGAGTGTGGAATTATACCGAAAGTGGAAAATGCAGATCAGGAAGGAAGATTTCTTTGATAACTCAAGAGGCAGTGCCCTACTTTTTGAAGCTAGATCAGGGTGCCTTAGAACACGCAGCTACAAAAAGAAGTTTAACAATGGAGATGACGCATGTGCTGTATGTGGAAACTCCAGTGAAACAATTGACCATATTATACTCGAATGCAATGGTATCCATCCGGAAGTTGATGCAGGCGCAATCACTGTTCCTGAAGCTCTGGGATTTAGAGATAACAGTGGCCGGGTGAATAAACCGGCGGTGGAAACTAGCAAAAAACGGCTGGAAGATTGGTGGCTTAAAAGCAGAGAAGTGACATAAGGTTAGTAATGTAGGAGCAAAATTTAATAAATAGAATGATGGTTTAGTTAACCATTCTAAATCAATAATTAAGATATATGGAGAAAAATGAGCATGATAGCTACTGCTACCACCCCGTTTCAAAGGGGACGCTCCTATATTCCATCCATCCATCCATCCATCCATCTCGGATTCGCGCTGCGTAGGTTATCGATGCTAAGCGTTGCTCGTTTGTCGCGCTCGATATCGGGGTATATAGAAAAGTATGCACAGGCATGAATACACCGGGATTCTGCAGTAACATGACTGATTATCTAAATGAATGTGCAACTGATTTCTCGACGGCGTTTTTGTAATAGCTCTGATAGCTAGCACACGTTGAAGCCAGTATATCAATCGTATTTTCTAGTTGCGCCCGCCAATGTTAGCTAATTAAAGCAAAAATAAATAAATTGTAGCAGGGTTTTCGGGGAAATAGCCTAAGGACAGCTAGCTAAAATGCCGTTCCGAGCTTAGGTCGTCAACCCAGTGATCTCGCGCTGTGCGCTGGCGGTGCGGCTGCCGCCGCTGCTCATCTTCCTCTTTACAAAATAAACGTCCTCAAAGCACCTTGAACCATTGCACCTCTAGCTTACACATGTACTTGGTTACAAACTTCTCTCGACACGCGACCCCTACGCAGACCTCTGCTCAGTGTTAAGGCAATGGCGGTTATACTTAGCGCCAGTACAGCAAGCCGTGTGCAGTACAGCTTGATGAAGGGCATGTCACACGGTTAAATACATCGCAACTCTCAAAGCAGTACATCTTCTGCTAGTTGCCCATGAATGGGAATAATTTCTCTATCCTACTCTGTCATTTCAAGAGAACAATGCGCGCTCTTATATCAGAAAAAAAATGTCCGACCTGAAGTAGGTGTGGTGGTGTTTACAGTGCTCTTACATTTGTGTAGAATATTAGGAATGGTATGCTGAAAGGGGGGCTGAACATATACTTCATTCTGTCACAAAACTATGCATTACATGGCAAAAACTGTTTTAAACATACATTCACAAAAAATCTAACAAAAATTAGTACATTCTGTAAACTTGGCAACAGGATTCAGGATGAACAAAGTTTTGCAAGCTTTTTTTTCTCTTGAGCTTGTTTTTTCAATTTCATGGTTGCAGCTTTGCAGTGCTGCCTCATTCTCATGGTTAAGAAATAGTGCAGAATTTGTACGATGACCTCTTTTTTTGGGCTGAGCACATGGAAAAGTCAAGGTCTTTGTGTCAAGCACATGCTCCACTGTTTCCAAGAACACCGACTGACTGTCGGCACTTTTTGCAAAGTGCTCCTCAGCTGCTCTCAACAGCTCAAAGAGATTCACGTTGGGGTGCAACAGTCCACCCCTGCTCTTTGTGTTGGTCAGGGATGCTTCAGCAGAGCTGTTTTCCGGAATGGTAAAAGCAGACCGGCAACAATCGCACGTTGTGGCTTTCATCAACGGTCGGCTCAAGAATCCAACCACATAGTAAAGAATGCAGTCAACGAGTTGCGCTGTGTCCTTTCCGTTTACTGTGATAAGATCCTCACATTCCCAGTCCTCAACAAGAATCAGTTTATCAAGCTTTTCTTTTAGCTGATCAATGAAGCCAGGTGAAGAGTTGCTTGCACTGCCTAGTTCTATCAGGGCTCTGAAGTCTGATGCGTCTAGTAATGGCTTCTCATCGATCACGCAGCAATTACCAAACTCGGGAGGCCTCAGAAGGCTGTAAATGGGCATTGTATTTTACAGTTGCAAAAATGTTGGCATTGAAGGATGGTATTTCTGGCTTTCAGCAAGTCTTATCTTGCCAAAGAATCTTTCGATCGGATCTTGGTTCATTTTATTTGTAAGAACGTATCTGAACTCCTACTGATGCAAAAGAACCTCACACTGCTCTTTAGTTGATCTCAAGGTAACTCGGAGCCCTTCAGAGGTGCTTTTTGTCAGGAACATATCTTTCGTGATATTTCCACTCTGCAGCTCTTTTTCCCAGTTATCCAACCATTCTACCCCACGTGACAGAATGCCTAGGTCAGAGCCCTGCTTTGTGACACCTTCATGAGGAAACCGCCGGTTCAAGGCATCAAAAAGTTTATTAAGAAACAATGTGAATTCTTGCGTGGCTTCAGTGTCTCCCAGACTGCGCACACCACGGTTTCTGTAAAATGCAATACCTGCTGCCATCGAGCGACTGAACACTTGCGTGGCAACCTTTACCCGCATCTTTTCACAGTTGCTTGAATAAATGTGGGAATGTGTTATTTTTGGAGACACCTTCAGAGCTCCAACATTCGCTTGGTCTTCTTTATAAACTGCTGCATAGTCCTCCCACCTAATCCAAAGTCCCTCTTTTTTCAGGTACCTTTGTTGCAAAAGACGGTTTCTGATGCATTTAAAGAGTTGTGCAGCATCAGAAAATGCAAAAAATTTTCGTGTGGGGTCGCTTGGATGTGTGAAGGAGTTCTGGCAGGATTCTAATGACCCACTTATACCCAGTGTTCTCCACATAGTCCTGTTTGTCGAAGCTCCATCACAAACAAACCCATGAATTTTTGCTCCAGCTTCCTCCATAAGTAAAATTGCCTGAAGGAGCCACTGGGCAAGAATAGTATCCCTCGTGGCACCTTTTGCTGCAAAAACACCTATTGGCTGAGCATAACATTCACCAAAAGGGCAGAACATAAAAACAAGAGCATGGTCTGCAAGCTCGCTACTGTTTTCCGTCTCCGATGCCAGACCGACGCAAGTCATTGTCTTTGAGTTGACAGCCTTGCTTTTACGGACTTGCATCTCATCAAAGATGATAATACCATGCCGCTTGAAGTCATCTTTCTTTTGAAGTTTCCTTTTTAAGGCTATGAAGAACTTACTATAAAGCCGATTTTAAAGCCCACCAATGAGATGTAGCGGTGTATTGTTCGTGCTGAAGGCAAGGCGAGAATTTCACTCTCCATCAAGAATCTGTATCCTGCAGGTGACCTAATATGGAGGAGAAGGCAGAGCAAGATCCAGTCGTCTGAGTATCTTCTACCGTTTTTTGAGCGAGCTTTTCCTGCAGCTACACAATCTTTCAACACCAGCTTTTGCGCTTCAGGAAGGTTTGCTTCTCTGGAAAGGCGTTCGAGTGTTTCATTACTGATTTCTAGTAGTTTTGATTTGCAGTTAGCCAATTCTTGTTCAAGATTATGTTTTTGTTTTTGAAGCCGCACTTTTGACTTGTAGCAGGCAATCCTGGCGCGCCGCAACATTTCAATGCGTGTTTTTTTAGATGGACTGGCCGGAATGCGAAAGTGTTTCAGTTGAGAATTCTTTTTTTTTTTCGTGCAGCATGAATACGAAGTACATCTTTTAACTTAGCACATGCATTGCAACTTGTACCCTCTGTCACTAGTAGGCAACTGTTGTACCGCCAAGTTCCACATTTGTCAATATATGCGCACTCGGGGCGTATATTATTTTACATTTCACCACTGGGACCACCTGCACACACATGCATTTCATGAAAGACCCGCACTGCACACTCTATATCAGCTAGGGAATTCATGGGCAAACCAGAACTTATGGTCTGTACGTTAACAATACGGTCATAAACAAAACATTTCACTGACAAGGAGTCATTATATGATGTGGTTACTTCTAGTACTTTTCTATGAAAAGGTGCCTGGTTACTCTCTTTCGGCAATTCTAGCTCACTGAAAACAACAGATTTCACTCCAAATCTGTCAGAAACTTGGACTGCCCAGGCTTCACTTGGGAGTTTAAGGCTGGATGCACAGCATGACAGAGCGGAAATTGTCATTTGCTGTCCTCCGTCCTGGAGGAACAGGGACTCGGTGGGTCGCTGCTCTTGCGTTGGTCCATGACTTCCCTCTTGCTGCGTAGTTTTTTCAGATGAGGAAGAAACTTGTTGCTGAATTAAAAGATATGATAGAATCAGGAATGTTTCTGCCGTCCCAACTAAGCCAAAGTTTCGTTTACGTCACCTATATTATGTCATTACTTCTCTTAAACAAGTCGGTGTTATATGTTTCTTGCTATTTTATTATTTTTTATTAATCTAAAATTTTCCTGTTACCAACATCTTCTTTAAAGCTTGAACGGCACTGAAATTAAATAAATAAATGTTCACTTTCCGGATGCCACCTAATAGTGAAGCTTATGCGATTACTAGCACACTGTGCTATTAGATGTCCAATGAGATCCTGGCTAATTAATTATAATCAAACAAATATACTGAAGGGAAGAATCGTATCGCATTTACGATAATTTCCGCTCAGTAGTTATTGTAGAACAATATCATGATTTGTTGCGCCCAGTGAGCTTAGATGAGGCGGCTGGAGGAATTCCACCTGAATTTAAAACAGGAAATTACCTTTTCAGCTGTATGACTAGGTGCGTCGGCAGTGCATGTGCCACTCAATGTGTCAGTATCGTATTAAAAAGTATCCTCTTCTTCACGTGGAGGGGGCGCGACGCTGTTGAAATCCAAGCGTGGCCTCTTACAAGGCGCGTCTGTTGATTCGGCATCAGAATGTTTTGAACTCGTTGTGTCAACCAGCAATAAACTTCATGTATTTTCAACGGCCAGGTGTAGCTCTTCAGAAGCATTCGACACTTCTGGCTGTCCTTGCTTCTTAGGCTTGTGGAAATAGGCGGCAGAGCTTGCCGTTTCCGCGGAGGTTTTCTCGTTTTTTGCGGCACAGTCAAGTATCCTGGGCAGGCACAGCATCGGGTGAGAGCACCGGTTTTTTTTTTGTGCGTGTAGAAGTACGTTCCCCTTGTATTCTGCGTGATATGTTGCAGAGATCACTTCATTCGGGAAGTGCTTTGCGCACACGTGGTCGGTAGGCTGAAAAACTCTATATGCTCTCGGAATCGCCGGTCGCCACTTTTCTAAACGTTCGGATTCACGCGGAGCCTTGAAAAGCGACACACGCTCCGTACAAGTCCGATACCCCGACTTGCAATTCGGTACAAAGCACTTCTTGCCCATTTTGAAGCGCAGCAAGGCTGAGCGAAACTAATTGCACTCGGCGTCACATGCCGCGGCGTGGTATACGTTGAGTGAATCCCAGCAGAATACCAATCAGCCAAACAATGAACTCACTGGACTCACAGGCACAACCAAACACTTTTAGAGAACCTGGGGAAGCCTTCACACACACACACACATGAATTTCAGCAAGTACACCCCGCGCGTGGCGTGAAAATTTCGGAACGAACGCGAACGGGCAGCGCGGCCCCTGGGCTCCCATACTACAGCGCCATCTGTACCCTTGCGGCGAAAACTACCGCTGATTCAAGGTCATCTGCGAACACAATCTGCCCGCGCCTTCTCTCTACGGGGAGCGGCGAGTGTCAGCACCTAAATTATTCTTACACCATGCTGTGGAATAACCTTCAGATGAACATCAGCTGAACTGAACGGAGGTGAAGGGTGTTGCAGGGATGCATAATTCAGCTGAGGCAATAAAGATTTCAGCTTAGATATGAGCTTTTCAGTAGTCCCAGAAGCATCCGGTATGTACAGGGTGTTGAATATTTGGGGGCTGTAATTTTAAAAATTCCTATGCAAAATATACTACCCCATTCGAGCTGAAATAACGTTCACAAAGTAGCAAAATATCG
>JAJIZL010016884.1:0-17679 GCA_023969395.1 Amblyomma maculatum
CTGCGCCGACATTCATGCACTGCAAGTAAGATGGTAAACATATGTTTCTCAAACATATTGATTGATTGGTCTTTGCCGTTTTCTTGACTTGCAGCTCTGTAAATATGGGCGCAATCGGCTCCATCATTGGCCACGAGATCACTCACGGCTTCGACGATGCAGGTGAGGCGAAAATCGCAACACTGATTTGCGGACATTTCACATCAACACGCCAAGGATAGCACTACGGCTCAGCTTACGTGATAGAAACCGCGAAAAGAGAGGACAATGTTGCGCTTTTGGAGAGGCTGGGATGTGCGCGGGTCTTCTAAATAGATAGCCGCTACTGAATCGCTCAGTGGCTCGGAAGCAGACCCTGCTTGGACAATATAAATTGGACGAAGAAGAGCGTTACTACTGCCTCTGCACACCTAGACGCACAGCCTGAGCTCACAGACAGTAATGAGTGGCTGAGAAACCACTATCACCATCAACCATCGGTGGATCTCAATATCAATGCAGTAGCGCAAATCCGATCTCATTTAGCCCAGGCGCTTAGAAGTGAACCTTCACTTGAACTCACTCTGAACCCACACAAGGTGTGCATAGTTCATCCAGTATGACAGCCGAACGTGTTGTGCCCGCGCTGCCTTCTCATGAGCCTAGCGATGACAACCTAGACAGTTGGACTATTCTGTCTGAGCCATCAGTTTAGTGTGGAGAAGCAATAACTTTCCTTTGCGCTGTCTGCCGTTGGCGTACGTGACGAGGAAAATTGCCTAGTATCCCTCTACAGGATTTTCCGGCAAGTTTTCCCCTTTCGATACCGAGAGCATTGCGGTGGGCGTAAAACGACTGGAGTTGCATCTTTTTACTCTCTTTTACATGTCATTGATACTTATTTAGCATGTTCAGCATAGATTTGGCGCTAACAGTCACCCCCTTCCCCCCCCCCCCCCCCCATCCCACGCCTCCATTTCAAGAATGACACTTGACTGACCTATCCTTAAAGCGCTGCTAAATGGGCCATTGTTTTCTGTTTACTGTGTGGTATTCACCGCCAGCATTTAAGGGGAGGGTGTCTGCTCCTTTGCATAACGCCTAAAACGCAAACCCTATATCATGTAACGTACGGATGCAGTACCTAAATTATGCATAAATAATAACATTCACAAAAATAGATCTTTAATGATCGGAAAGCTACAACTTGTATTGCTTTCATGACTTGTTTGT
This sequence comes from Amblyomma maculatum, assembly GCA_023969395.1. Taxonomy (NCBI): domain Eukaryota; kingdom Metazoa; phylum Arthropoda; class Arachnida; order Ixodida; family Ixodidae; genus Amblyomma; species Amblyomma maculatum. The sequence goes on from JAJIZL010016884.1 coordinate 1,213, forward strand.
AATACTGCAAACTGTTCTGTTTCCGTATTTTCGTGCAGGTAGCCAATTCGACTACGAAGGTAATCTTCGCAACTGGTGGACACATGACACGAGGCAAAAGTTCCTCGACCGAGCCAAGTGTTTCATTGAACAGTACGGAACCATCGTGGACCCCCAAGCGGGAATGAACGTAGGTTGCGCATTCATAATGATGAATGTTGTATGCGCTTCTGTTCCAACGCATATTTGAACGTCCACGTACCTCATCATCTAAATGCTCGGTTTCTTGAGTTCAGAGCCATGTAACGTCGTTATTACGAGAAGAATATAGTCCGAAAAAAATCGAGCGAAATAAAGAAATACTTCCGAGCTAGCAAGGATGCAGGTCTGACCAGCAGCTTTAGTTTTCGTTGCCGGGGAGACCATGGTCAATCAATTCGCGCTTTCTTTTACCATCAATTTGTTGATTAGATTACTCGTTAGAGCTGCTGCCTAGGAATAATGGTGGTCACAGCTTAGAATCCTGGGCCAGGACGGCGGGGCCCTCGCGGCGTCGCCCGCAATTAGGCTTGCTCAAGATGGTAGGCCTGTGACTTTATTCACAACGGCGGCATCACCGCTTCAACCTCCCAGAAAATAATTGTAATAAAAGCGTTTCTCAAAAACTATGTTTTTTTCTCTGGACTTTTCGATAAATTTCTGCCGCGGTGTTTCTCAACTGCTTATTTTGGGCGAAATATGCCTTTTGTGCATATTTTGTGCGCATATCGTAGTCCCATCAAGACCACATTTTGCATAATAAATTTCTCATTATTCAAAATGCGACTATTTAAACAGTAATTTAATAGTTAATAGCGTTTGAAATTCAAAATGTTGTAAATATTCATGCTCAAGCCGCTGACAACGATACACATGCTATGATATTTTTTTTTTTTTCAAAATCATGCATATAATACTAGAATTTTGCACTTCTCTGTCATTATTAATGCGATGCTCAGCAGACGCACAAGCCTTCACTGTTTTTCACTTTTTCATATAACTGAGAACAAAAACGAAATGAGTTATCTCAGAACTAAAAAAGTGGCATGGAATAAGGAAACACTTCTCTCAGTGGTAAACGTTTCATTCGAATCGCTTTATTATTAAAAAAAAAAAAAACAAAGCTACGGAGGAACATGTCTCCTTATGTGAAACGTGTTTCATAATAGTGTTATACCTGCTCATGCCAACTGAGTTCTAGTGAAGAGCCTAGAAAGCAAACTTCCCGAACACATCTGTTGCCGGAAGTGACGTCAGGTCATGTGATAGCACGTGCGCGGCGATCTGGACGCGTTCAAAACAGATCAAATAACCGCCCACTTATGAGAATCAAATTAAAAATAGTGATGACATACAAAGATGGGCAAAAGCGTTATTGGTTACTTTTCCATAACTTTCGGTTTATTTTGTTGAAGAATATACGATTATAACTACCTTTCCTCTCCCTCCATTATTAGCTCAATGGAATCAACACGCAAGGAGAGAACATTGCTGACAATGGCGGCATACGAGAAGCATTTCGGGTGAGTAATTGTAGGAAACTTGCTCTATGCAGAAGTAGCGGCAGAAATTTTGCATAAATGTCTTTTTTTTTTTTTGTGAGTATCGGAGATGTGAGAGGAGATTCAGTTACAATGGCAACGTTTAAACCAGGACTGTTGCCTTACTACTTGGTGATCGTCTGCAGAAGCCCTGGGAAAATGCGCTAAAGCAACTTTGACACACAAAAGTAAACATAGAACAGAAGAAGCGCAGGCTATCAAATAAACTACTTAGGGGCTGAACCCCTAATTATAGAAAAGACGGCGCTGGTGCTCAGGGCACATAACACGTATACACACGTCATACCCTATAATATATAATCTTTTATTTTGTGTCCTTCTCTATTCTGTCGTGTTTTTCAGCTTATTTTCCCATGGCTCCTGCAAACGGTGACGTTGTTCCACAAATCCAGCAGCAACTCAACTTATTGCGTAATTCAAAATGTGATTTGTAACGTTTAAAGCCCTTAATAATTGACAAAAGCCAAATGCAATGAATGTTTTGAAGCTAGCTATTTGTAACACACAGTCCTATGCACGGGTATTGTGCACGTTCGTCTCTCTGTGTATGCGCGCGCGTGCTTCGTTACTTTCTAGATTAGGTAAGCGGTCTTTTCAATCCAATTGGTTGCACAAAATGCATTGTTTCGAAGATATTAACACACGCCTAACATCAAACAATACGTAGGCTGCTTCGCTGAAATGCAATCAAAAGTTTTTTTCATGGATACCTGTCTTTGAATAATTTGTGCCTTCTAGAGTGTGGGGATCATTATTTTCGAAGTAACTGTTTCCTCTGAGGCGGCTGTGCGGCCTTCTAGATTACGCCGTGAGCTCTCAATTAAAAAGGGTCACTGAAGAAAAGCACAGGTTGGCATCTAGCCGCACACTACTGCGTTCTCACCGCAAGCAAATAATTTTAAACAACAAATTGAGCTTTTATAAAATCGAACACCAAGAAATGAAATGCAGGTGCCGCCATCACCAGCCTCCCTGCCCAAAACGCTTCTTTACGAAACAAAACTTGATTAGCTACCCGTCATATCTAATTTTAGAATGACCGTATTCGTTTCCTTAGTTTTGCGGAGTGTTTCATACCTACGAATTTCCATTTGCTCATTGTGAGCGCTAGGGATTTCATTTCATTCCTCGCCTCGAACTATACGGTTGTTACCATATATTCAAGCATGTAGTCTAGTCTGATATAACCGGGAGAGAGTAAACGAAGCCGATGGTGCGCTTGTACAGAGCTTGGGCATTCGAAACTTGCACATGTGACGGGGATATAGTGTTTCTCGGCGTTTCACGTAATGCGCATCTCAATTCTTTCTTATAGGCATATCGCATCAGCTTGGCCAAGCTGGGAAAGCCAAATGGCATCGCTCTGCCAGGCCTGGAACGCTTCACCAGTGACCAAATGTTCTTCATCTCTACAGCAACGGTATGGCTTTCAATTTAGCTACCAGCGAGCTTCCCGCCCTGTAAGTCAGGACCGTCTCAACTCATTGTAATGCAGGAGAAAAATATAAAAAAGCATCAATAAAATATTTAATGACACAACGGGATATACAAGTTCTAAATACCACGATATATTGCTAAAAAAAAAAAACACAAATTTAGTTAGACCTGGTAGATTTCCTAAAGAGACTGTTCGCGTTGTAGAGGAGTGGCCCCATAAATGTAGTTTTAATTAGGATTTTTCGCTGAAGCCTACTCCTGGGCTGATAAGTGGTTCTTACTATAGTCAAATCTCTCGACGCAGTCGAATCTTTCATCCTCAGACTAACAAAACATTTTGCTGTCGCCCCGGTATATTCGCATCCAGAATAAGTTTTGAAACCAGAAAATGAATGGACCAGAGCTCTAGACAATGTATGCTTGAAGGTCCACGAAGGCCACTTCATTGTGCTCTTCTTACACTGCCATATGTGTAATTACCCTGTGTTAGTGTGAAAATTGAATACTGTAAAAATATGAACTGTACTTATAACTTTCTCGCTAGTATAACGAGGCTGCCAATGTTCGGAGATGCACAGAGGCGCAGTGCACACGCATTTGTGTTTAAAATGTAATCTCGGCAGCTATAAAACAACAGTGGCATTTAAACCGCAATAAACTTCTGAATTCGTTAATCTCTCTGTGAGATTGGCTCAAGTAAACCCACACTTCGCGTTCCCTGCCTATGACTGCACGCAACATTAAAATGAATCGGGCGTTGCGTCGATATAGCTGATTTCCAAAAAGTCAAGTAACAACAAAATTCTGTTGATTTGGATTCGTTATGCAATGCCCGAATGCTGTGTCCTTGAGTCGAGATACGGCTGATGGCAAAGTATATGTACGCATTCCGCGAATACGAGTAATTACAAATATATAGGGTTAATACACAACCGAAACGTTTCCATCGTGCTGCCTACGCGGTACCTCACCTGGTGCGCACAAGTGTTGAGATGGCAAGTAGGTTCTGTTGAAGATTTTTAGCTTTGTGCTAATAAAAAAAACAAAAAACGATTCATTACCACGCGAGTGAGATGGAATTCTATATAAAAAATGAATACATATTCCGAATATATTTAATAATTATCCATGCAGTCGAAAAAAAGAAATAAAGACAGTCCCAAATGAGTCACTATAATCTGCTGAATTGGTTGAGGGGTCGAGAAGCTCTCCTACTGATCGCAGTACACATTTTCGAACGGGACCGCAGGGGCCACATTTTAACGGAGGCGAAACCGGGAGGCGTCCATGTGCTGTGCGGTGTCTGTGCATATAAAAGAACCCAGGTGTTGGAAATTTCTGGAGACCTCCACTACGGCATCTCTCTTAGCATGAGTCACTTTCGGACGTTAAACCCCATAAACCAGACCAAACCATATATTTCCCTGTTGTTGTTTTTGGCGAACGCCAAGTAAAGTAGACGCAATCGCTGTTGTGGCTCTGTTGTAACTGCCGGCCTAGTAACTCAAGGCCACTATTTTACATCGTGCTCTAGGTCTGCCATGAGCCGCGACGGAAACGTTTCTATGGTGATTAAATGCAAACGTCAACTGCGTGCGAAGCCCGGGTGGTAGAGATTAACCCAGTGCCTACCCCTAAGCTGCATCTTTGTCTTCCTTTCTTCATCCCTCCTTAAGCCACTTTTGGAGCATCCACTGAAAAGGAAGTAATTAATTATTTCGTCTTTATGTTCCAAACAACTATTTTACATTTTAAACGAATATACAGCTCGTACTCCTCAAAAGCCGTCGGCGTCGTAGTTGTCGGCACTGTGTGTCGGAAATAATTGGGGGCTGCGTAAAAAAAGAAAAAAAAAAAACCTTATCGCAGTAGATTGTGGTTCTAGTGATTGATAATTAATTGGTTTCTACTAAGCGATGACGAGCTAATGAAAGCATTGTAACTAATTCATTAATAGATGAATTAAAGAAATCAAAATTTAGAGAAGAATTTGTTCAAGGGTGTCAAAACGCTCAGAATGAAAAGCGAATGCTTTATGATGCCAATTAAAAGATTTAAAGTAAGTAATTGATCAATTCCTTGATTGATAATCTAAAAAATGAAAAAGCGAAGAAATGATGTCCAAAGGTAGGTATCAAAATGCTTAGATACAACGCCAATGCTTGATGATACTAATTTAGAACATTAGTTTGTAACTGATCAATTAATTAATTTAAAATACAAAATTGGCTCAAGGGGGCTCGAAAGTGTCATGCTGTTCAGAATCAGGAGGCAATGCTTGATGATGCTAAATAAGAAATTCTATAAGCTGCAATTGAGCAGCCAATTGAAATAGTTAAAAATGAAAAATTGCAAAAAGGGGTGCAAAGATTTCAGAATGCTCAGAAGAAAAGCCAATGTTTGATGCTGCTAATAAGAAATTTAGAGTGTGTAATTTGTCAATTAAATAATTGAAATTATTTAACAAAATTCAAAGTGTTTCAAAGGTATCAAGCTACTCGGAATAGAAAGCCAAAATTTGCTGAAAGTAAAAATAGTAAAGGAATAAAATTCAAAAGTGGCAAGCTTGGTCCGTGTGTGTGAAACACTCTCGCGTCATGCCCTTAATGGCGGAACTTAAGTGTTCCCCTAATTTTTTCCTGCTATACTGTGAGCGAAAGAAACCTGAGCGGTAGTTTTCGAGTATAGATTCTACGGAATTGACTCACAATGTACGCGATAGGGTCGAAAGTTTATCGTTCGATAATATAAAAGATATTGCCGCTCAAGTGCGAAGGGTATACCCGGTACGTATCCAAATCGTCAAAATTCCAAAACGCGCGCATAATCTGAATCTTGACTCTTCGCATTGACCGTTCTTGCTTTCAGGCATGGTGTACCAACATGAGGACACAAGAACTGAAGAACGACATCCAGTACGACACGCACAGTCCATCCAAATACAGGTGAATACATGAGATTTATCAAGCCTTAGGGTTTTAATGCCAATACCTCTCCTTTCTTTCTATTGTTTTGCTTTTGTCTGATGTAGAATGCTAAAGAGAATAATTATCCATAATTGTTTTGCTCCTTGTGAGCGATTACGAAACAATTATCTTCTTTTTTAGCAGACGCCATAAAAAACTAAATCAAAGTATGTCTGCACGGCAATATGCCAACAAATGAAAATTCTCTTGCCGGCAAGCAGTTCTGTGCATGCAGACCAAGGCTTCCAGTCGAGCCCATTTATAACGAACCTCATGGTCAGACAGATTGGGTTCGTTGTATCGGTTCTTGGTTAGTGCGTTTGAGTTATCAAAGACAAAAAATATCATGTATTTTGTATATTTTCTTCGATTAATGCGCTGCTCACGTTTGTTTGTTTAAAGCAAACCCTATCAAGCTGTTTTCTAAGCTTTCAAGCCCGATTACCTTCTCCCGGTCGAGGCCGTTCTACCGGACAAGCCGCTTTAGGGGCGTAATTGGCGCTTGAGGCATTCAAGGCAACTCATGGAGCGCTTATAACGTTATCTTCGAACCTCAACAAATGTATAGGGATCCAGCGACGAAATCCCCCAGCGCATGCCCACGCAGAGCGCTCAGCATGACTCGCTCTTGTGCTAACCGTTGCATTAAGATCCCAAGTATAAGCTACATTTTCCGCGCTATGTAGGGTCCTAACTCAACGTTTTGTTCAGAATTAGAGCCGCTCCGACCCTAAATACAACACGTTATGTGAAGGCAACCTGATAATGTTCATTTCAGTTTGCACTGCCGGCTTGACACAAATGCGACGCAAGCAGTCTCTTGGTGCCTGCGCTCTGGCGGCGCTGACTACCTTTTCGTTGCTTGCACATTGCAGCAACACAGCACAGCAACAACAGCAGCAGCAACAGGACACAGAAACTGTCTTTGAGCTGAGAAAGACTCTTTGATCTACACGCTAACAGGAAGCACACCTTTTCGGATGAGTTTACGGTGTCTCCTTGTTCACTATAACCGAGTGGCGTGGGCATGGTTGTTACTTTTATCTGAGACGCAGTTCCATGGCACTAATACATATCTGGACGGTATTACCGCCTTTGCATTTATTAAGCAACTCTTTGTTATAACAGCGACGGCAGATATAAGTGGGCTGGACTGTATAACAGTCGGGGGCACTTCAATGGTACCTGGTTTAAGTAAGAAAGATATGTGCTTCGGATCTATAATTCAATGCACCTTACTTTATTCTTTTTCTTCTTCGTTGCCAGGAATAAGCAGTTTCTGGTTTAGAACTCGTTCTGATTAGGTGCTGGCTGGTACACCGAAAAATTAAAGGTTCGCTCTACGGCTGTTGTCACGATTTTCAGGTCCCATCGCGCACTTGATATACTGAAACATGTTCATCGGCCACCGAGCGAGCATTTCCTGTCCCAGTTGGTATTTGTGCATTCAAAGAATTACAGGAGAAATACGAACTTATTGATAGGCCGTACTAGCTAACCCTTCCTGCGCATAAAAGGCCTATGAGCATAAAGAAAGCAAGCAGTCCATGAATCTACGACCGGTTAGTTACAGCATGAAGTTAGTCCTTTCAAAATTATGTGAATGTCGGAGCAAAAAGAACTGCTTGGAGGCGAAGATAGTCTCTCGGCGCCTGGCGGAAGATGCCGCCGCGGTCGGCACTACCGGCCTGTAACTAAGGCGACTCTCCCAAGCATCGGGGTCTAACCCCCGAAACACCGGATAGTCACTTTTTTGTACAAAGAAAAGTTCCCTCCACCTCCCCCCCCCCCCCCCCCTCTCTCTGTGTCTCTCTCTCTCGGCGTGTGCTTTTATGTGTGGATAAGGTGAGGAGAGGAAATGGAATCGGTGGTGAGAATAACAAGAGACAAGTGGTATAGTTGATAAAAATACTATTGAAAACTAAAGCCAAGAATGGCTTATTATATTATGAATAAGCATGACTCGTCAAAATAAGGATGACCAAGCATACTTCAGCAAAATTAGAGATAGCTGAAATTGGCTCCGCACATCAGATTAAAACATTGCCGGCAAATGGCACCCGGCGGATGTGACGATTCGGGTATAGCAACAGTCAACAGTCAAACTGATTGAAAATGACCTTAATGTGCCCCTCATTGCGCCATAAGCGAAGTCGAAAAAGGCGCCGCATCAATTTGCATTTCTTGCACATCACGCATATTTTATCGCTCCTAATTTTTCTTCTCTTGTTTTACAATTTGAGGAGATGAATAATTTTGCGTGCGCTATAACCGTGGAACGCATAAAATTAGGAGGGTTATTTCCCACTCGCGAAATAGGGCGTAAAACTAACCGCTTCCGCCCAATGCAGCACGCGAGATGGCCAACGTTAAGGGTCTTTCCTATCTCACAAGCTTCATCGGCGCGAGCAAATTGAACATCGATCCACTCGCAAATACTTAGTTGTTAGTAGCGCTGTATCCTGTCCTGTTTTCAGTGTTTCTGTTGGCCCTGTTTTTCCGCGCTAAGCTTCCAGCAAAAGTCATGCACCAACTAGCCTGCAAGAATGTTCTACCAACTTAGTTAAAATTCAGCTCCTGAAATGAACACGCCTATAAAATAGCGCTTTTCGAGTTCCCTTCTAAAATGTCCGCGAGCACGTGCAGAGTTTTACCGTCCAGGAGCGTCTCAAGGGAGACCGTTTAGTATCCGTTCAGAACCTGGGCGCACGCTGGATAAGCGCAGTTAACCAGATTTATTTTCCAGGGGCTTAGCGGTCCTGACTGCAACAGCAGCGCGTGCAGAAGCCTGCACATCTTGCAACACCAATGGAAAACTATCCCTTGAGCTCCTTACTTGCGTGCGCGTGTCTGTGCGCGTTTGTTTAATTGATTATAAGCGTACGCGTGCACACACGTCAGCATAGGGTAGCAAACCTGTGCGTCGGTGTTTTTTCAACATTTGCTTCGAGGTCCTTTCGATTGCATGCCGCCGCCGCCTCCGCCGTTACGGGAGAATGGAAGGGAGCCCAATCCGCAACCAATCCTTCGTTAATGAGATGTCCCCCGTCTATCCGGCCTGTACTTGTGCCAGTGGCATCGTCATCCTCACCCCTTTGCGACTTTCTCCCGGGAACCTTTCCCCATTTTCCTTTTGTCCTGCGTTCGGGAATGTGAAATTTCTGACTCTGGCTTTGGAACGGCTTTAAAGTTCAACGCAGTGCGGCAAAGCGGTCCAAGTTGACACGAGCTGAATCCGAGCAATGCGTGGTGGGAGGCCATATAAATCTGCTAAGAGTGCGAGTGAACTCTCGTTTATCCCAAGAGGAAAGCTTCAGATTAGGCGCATATAAGCGCCCACTGCCTCGACGCATGCGATATCTGTCGCAGGCAAGCGTTATAGGTAATGTTTCGCAAAACGGAGATGCTCAGCGACGGGGCCGCGTTGTCCAATTACGAGTAATCTTTGGCAGTATTCTCTCGTGCCCTGTGTTGCCGACGATAATATTTTACGTCTCCCTGCAGCACTTCCTTTGATGTGCGACGAACTATTAACGCTGACAGCCCTAGATAATTCTATTTATCTCAAATTATCTCAACTTCAACAGCAGAAAAAAACATAAACCTGGAATGCAGGGCCAGAAGCTGAAGGCAGTTCGCGGATCGATAACGTTTCATAAATTAGAGAAAAACCTTTTCCTGAACAAGGCAAGGTATACAACCCGACAATTCACATGTAGAGAACCATGAAAAACAGATCACATATTAATTGGTGTTATCTCAATTGATATCGACATGCAATAAAAAGCAGTAGTTTTGTAGCTTTTACGTAGTAGCACACACGAAATAGCTCCCATTGCATTAATAGATTTGGAAAACTTTACACATAACGGAAAATGAACGCCGAACACTATCACAAGATAAGCTACACACTGAACTTTTGATGTTACAGAAGTGTTAAACTAAAAAAAAAAAAAGTTCAGTTTTGTGTGGATTCCCTACCTGTATTTTATACAGGTATAAAATACAATACAGGTGTATCTTATACCTGTACTTTTTACCATCTTGCATTCAGTACTGAAGCTGAAGCTGCAAAACTGCATACTAAAAAATTCCCGAAACTCATTTTGTTAACACCCGCTGTGGTCGTGTACTGGTTACGACACTCGACTACTGTGCCCAAGGATGCGGAATCGAATTCCGCCCGCAGAGGCAACTTTTCGATTACGGCGAAAAGCAATGCGCGAAAAGCAATGGCCATGTGCTGTGCGTCACTGCACGTTAAAGAAGTTCAGGTGGTCGAAATTTTCGGTGTCCTTCACTACAGCGCCTCTCATAGACTGAGACGCTTTGGGACGTTGTACACCATAAATCAAACCAAACCAAACCATCATGTTGTTAATAATGGTTCGATGATTAATGATGGAATCAGCCATCGGCTGATGTCCTACTGTAATGACACTTTATTCTTAGTTTTAGAGAGTGATGAGAATTTGTTCAGCGTTATTATCTGTTTTTGTCTTATATTACATATTTTTTCTTTGTAGTTCTTTTTGCACGCAGCCTACTGCGGCGTTACTTCGACATGTGCATTTGTCTGTTTATTTATACTCTTCGCTTAATTTATTTAATTTATTTTTATGTAATAATATGAAGCTAATCTACGTGAGACTGTAAATTAACAAATTTTTGTTGTACTAAACCGTGACAAGGAAGCAAAGTTTCATGACCCCTATCTTTAGTAACAGCTCGAACTTGCTTGCGCTTATAGTTGCGGCAAATGTGGCAACTCGGGATGGTAGCTTTCACGATAAGTTTTGAGTCAGCTGACAAGTCAGAGATACGAGGGGCTGTTAGGAAAACTTTATCAGCATGTCAGTTTGGTGCGCGTGTGCTTTCTGCCATATTTGTAGTTCCATAAGCTCTATTCCCCCTTTCCCTACAGGGTCAACATCCCGATGGGCAACCTGGTCGAGTTCTCGCACGCCTTCGGATGCCCGGAAGGGACGCCCCTGAACCTCACTCACAAGTGCATCCTGTGGTGAACAAGGCAGCGCCTGCCATCCAACCAACAGCCATTGATTTACCAGGGGCTCCTCCCAGGAACCCCTCGGCAAATCAACGATACCACCATCACGAGCCACTGTCGGGCCGCATATCCCGAGTTCAGTTGGTACGGCCAGCCAGGGGGCAACAAACAAAAGGAAAGAAAATGAAAAAAAAAAAGGGACGAACAAGTAGAGTTGCCCTTGGCTGTCCAAGCCCATCTTCAAGTGACCCGGGCAGCTCATACCATGACTCGAAAGCCATAACTCTTGTACATACGCGTGTGCTTTCACTCGACTTCATGTTGTTGTTGTTCAGTCGTCGCGAGAATCCCTAATGCTGTACGCAGTCACATCGCAGAAAGACATCAAAAAGAGAATCTCGTCACAAGAGAGCTGTTTTGTTTTCTGTTTTGTTTGATTGTTTCTCAGTGTTGTGTTTTTGTAATGAAAAAAAAATGGAAATGAAGAAAGTGTACATAATGCGTTTTCTTCACCTTTGGTTTCCTTATCCTTCCTCTACAGTTCGCTGCATTCACTTTAGCGAATCACGCTTAGAAGAAATCAAGTTCCTTGCCTTCTTTGGTGATATTGAATCGCGGAGTTTTTAGCTACAAATGACGCTACTGCTATAAATGAGCGTTCTGAAAAATATCAGAGGCACTGGATATATTGCCTCTACTCCTTTGTACGCAATGGGGACCACTGGGCTGATGAGTACGTTGCCTATCAAACTCCATAGAAGAACGATCCATCTTGTGTTATCTGGCACGAAAAAGAAATAGTTATGAAGGACGTCATCACTTCTAGTTTAAAACCCAACACATATCTTGATGAACCTAATGATTATGAGTTTTTCTAAAGACGACGTTTCGCTAGCCTTTAGTACTGTGTGTGCCGAAGCACTTTAGGCGATTGCAAATAGCGGCTAGCTCATTTATCCTATCTGGCTTCATGCCTGATCAAGAAAGAAAAATGTATTAGATGCGGAGCACGCGAGAGCGTGATATGCATGCAGGAATATCCAGCTGCAATCGAACCTTCAAGAACAAACTGGCCCCGCGCAGAGGAAGCTTGCCTTCGGTTGCACGAATCCTCGACAAATCGATTACTCATCTGAAACACTAATGGAAGAGGCATCAAAGCGGTATCTCTCTGTATCATCGCATCATTGTCGGTATTAGATTTCTAAGGACATCGTCGACCCATGCGGGGAAGGACAGATAATCTTTTATAATATTTATTCATAAGTTCTCGCTAGCCTCAAAAAAGAGCTTGTTGTAGGAAATAGAATGAAATATCAGCGAAGAATGTCGGTACTAAGACGGACTGAAATAAAGACCTGCAAAAATAGTACTGCTCCATTACACACTTTCTAGTTCATAGCCCGCGCCGCTACGGAAATAACACTACAGGCGGCCTGGCGCTACTGTAAACCTGTTGATAAAAAGGGCGTTTTTCATTACTTCAAAAATGTGTTAGTTTTGTCATTTTTCTTCGTCGCTATAATTTAATTATCTGTCCACACTGTAATACACAAGCACCTGCACTGCGCATGCGCGTAGGGTAACTGCAGTGCCGTCGCACAAAGCGGAATCGCGGTATGTCGTCTGACGAGAGAAAAACATTATAGAAATAAACAACCTCTCCGCTAAAATACAAAAAGGCGGATTTTTAAGTATAACTTGAAAATGTATTTTTCTTTAGAATTTGTTTAAATTAATATATAAATTAATGATGATGATAATGGCAGAAAAACAGGTTAACAAAGCACTCTCAACGGCGAGAAAGGTAACGAAAGGTGGCGCACGCGGTCCCGTAGGACCCCACTATCTGTGCAGGCCTTTACTTCAGTCGGCCTTGGTCTGTACTATCAACACAACCATTCAAAGACCTGTGTCGCCAGATCACAATTTAATAAAGGTAAGACAATAAACTAATGATCACTCAGTCCCTGCGAACACAAAAGACGTAACAATACCTACTAATACCCACTCGATCTTATTACCAGTTTGTCCAATTGGACAACAGAGCATATTTAGATGTGCTCCTGACAGTTGCTGCGTGTAGTGAGCCGCAAGCTTTGATGGGCAGTGTAGAAACAAATGCGAACGTTGGTTGGTTGCTATTGACTGAGGGCATGAGAGATATCGCAGTAGAGGGCTCCGGAAAATTCGGCCAGCTAGAGTTATTTAACCTGCCTTGACGTCACACAGAATGCGTGGCATTGTGCTGGCAGAGGTGGTATGTTTTTTCCTGGATTTACTTGGCAAGCGTAGAGTGTGATTTCAAAGTCAACGATTGGTGTGGTGCGTAGAAATATTACATGTAAAGTGAAAGAGCTCCTGTTACAGGGATCCGGGTTAACTGACTCGCCGGCCTTAGTAGTGCTTACATAGAGGGCTGTATTGAAAAATGGCAAAGGGATTAGGACAGCCTTCGGGACTCTATCAACTATAGTTTAGAGACGCATAGGAGATTTAGTAAATTATGCTGTACAGACAAGCGTTCTCGCTGACTGGTCGGCAAGCATCTTGACTGCCTGTGGAGGACACAAAGCTTTGTGATGAATAATGAACAATTCACATCTTTTACAATTCGGATGCAGCATCATTTCGCCCTTACAAATTTTGACGGAATCATTGCACTTTGTGTCGCATGTTTTCGTGCGAAGACTTTAACTCACACTCTTCTGTGATAGGTAAACAATCCCCATATTTCAGAAAGATGCGAGTTAGGATGAAAGAAGTAATTATAAAGACACCTAAGTTTGCAACCAGAAATCGCCACCTCCACCTCTAAAAATGCTGTTTAGGCGTTAGGAATGCATCAAAGCAGTAAGCACAAATTCACCTCCAAGTTCTATGTTGACATGCGGAACGTCACTGGTATAATGGAAATTCACTGTTCAATAATTAGCCAATGATGGCCATCTGTTATATATGGACTGTGTATGCCTGTCATGCATACGCAGGGTAGTTTACGTTTTCGTTCATTTCTTTTATTTATTCAGGGCCTAAAAGAAAGCGAAATCTTTAGTGAGAATTGTATTACCTGCTGGCCGTAGGGAAGTTCACAGTCGAGGATATGCACTGCCTCAGAAATTATTATGAAGGAGATACAGGTAAATATAAACTTTGTTAAAGAATTCAGAGTACAGTCCTGGGAACCCCCGAAGCAGATCTCCAGGTTCAACTTGCAGAACAAGAAACAAAGAAAACGATCACAACCATGGTTTCAAACAAACCTAAAGTCCTGCGCTTTGCAAAACAACTTAGGATGTTTTCAATTCTTCAAAAGTCTAGCTTTCTTGAACGGCAGTTTTTTGCCGTGAAAAAACTACATGACATTGTAAGACACCGTTAATAACATCGTAATAAGAACAATCAAATCTTCCCGTGCGTATTAAAATTTCGCTTCTAACTGCGGTCCCGCGCTCATGCACAGTAGTTAAGTCCATCATAGAATACCCAAGACGTTAATTTCGTGAGAGTAAAATGAGAAAGCTACAAATGCCCGAGAGAGGATATGCGGATACCAAGGTTATTACGGCGCAATCTTCAATATCAGGAAAAATATGCCTTCAAAAGAATAACTTATGTTTTAGAATATTCGCATTTCCAAATTCATGGGCATCCAGATAACATGGAGGTTGTTCGCAAATGAGTTGTTCTTTACAGCCTATTCAACTCTTTAAGCCATCCCACGTCTTCAACAGCAAAGTTTTCATTTTTAATTTATCAGGCCACCACATTTATAAAAAATTTCGCATTGTTACTGACATAGGACCTCGAACGCACCGAGGAGCTGTATGGTCAGAAGTTTACTCCTCGCTGCACCTGCTAATGAAGCAGCAGGCGCCATCCAGATTTTGTCATATCCGCTACAGTATCAATCAATCAATCAATCAATCAATCAATCAATCAATCAAAGTGCTCTTTATTTGTATGCGTAATGAGCACACACAAACACGCAAAAAAATTCAAAATTCATAATTATTAACTCACACAGAATATGCGGCTATCAGGAATAGCATGAATCATATAAAGGGGATTCTCTATCGCCAAAAAAAAATTAATTAGACAGGTGAAATTTTCATTTTATTCAAAAATGAAAAGCACAAACCATCTCCAAACAAAAGCCGAGACACTAAATTTGCATCTTGACTTTAGTTCGTACTCACGACCAAAAGATGATGCGAGGCCTATTTTTTTCTTTTTTTTTTTTTAAATATTGCGGCTATCTACTTCCCTCGAAGCCTATCATCTACTCCCCCCGAAGTTTGTTTCATAAAACAAGTGCCGACATTGCATCCCGTCTTCATGGACTGCATATTTCCAGGCGAAGAAGGGCAAATGTTGTGTTATAAATTTCCCTGTTACCTTCCTGAGGCTCCACGCGAACTCATAAAGTTTTTCTCGTTAGGCCGAAGGCCCCTGCGACGCGACCGTGAGGAAGCGGTACGAAGGTTATGGCGCAGTTATCGTTAGTGCTTCCACGGTACAGGACCCCGCAACACTACGAGTTTCTGCCCTTTTTGTCGAGAGCGAAAGAGGAACGCTTCCTCCCTCTGCACTGTCTCCGACGTCACAGGAAACTGTGCCGACACTAGGCGACGCGCGAGCACCTTCCAACGCTGTGCTTGGATACAAAATTGTCACAAAGACTGCATGCGAATGCGTAAATTGTAAATTTGTTGTTTCTATGATAGTGAACGACAGCCAGTGGTAGTTCATCCGTGTTGGAAGGCATGGGCGCTAATCATATCGCAATTAGGGTATTCAGCGGAAAGCACAGAAAGTGATATTTTTCGCAAGAGTGAGCTTATAAGTGGCAAGTTTTTTGGGCATAAGCATGGAGCGAGGTCTTTTTTTATGCAAGATGGCATAATTTCATTTTTCAGTATTACACGCGTTTGGCCAATCATTTGATAAATAATTCTATTATCCATTCATTGCTTTCGCAGTTAAACTTGGATTTACAATGTAGAATGCTCCGACCGCTGTGATGCATCATAAACAAAATAACTATACAAAGGCTTGTAGAAAATTCGCTCAACATTTCTTCCATCCCAACAGAGAATTAACTGTAGTCGTTTCGTTTTTATTTTTTTTTAAACTTCTGAATTCACCTTCTGTCACCTCTTGCCCGATGAATTTCCGCTGGATAAAAAAAGGAGAGTGTTATGGCCGCCGCATCATGAAAGATTTCGAAATATTTTCCAGGCGGCACCAAAATGAACTCCACAAAAAGGCACAGTCACCGGCCAAGTTGATAGAAACGTCTCCCAGAGGCTTTCAAGGTGTGCTTTCATCTGCTAGCGGCACGCTGTTTACAAGTAGGCTCGTTTCCCCGCCACTTTATTTAATAAGCCATGACTAGAATCACCCTCGACAAGGAGTGGCTCGTTAAATATTCAAAACACAGCCTTGTGGCCATTTGCTGGCGTGTGTGTTCCTG
>JAJIZL010016888.1:0-17278 GCA_023969395.1 Amblyomma maculatum
GCATGATTAGCTGGCGCAGGAGCTTTGGTCTATCCTTTTCTTACTGATCGTGAGTTGGAAATGATACTCGACGCATCATCCATGACTGATGTCAGCATAATTACCTTCAGGATGCTTGAGTACCCGAGCACGATGCTATAGCGCAAACTTCATTGCCATTTCGAGTGTCTTTGTTTTCGCCTCTTTGTTGTGCTGCTACAATCAGTGGCGTCACGAGGGGGTGCAGCTGGGCAGTGAGAGGGAGGGAGGGGCGAAATGAATGAGTATTGTGTAAAGACACGAAAAGGCGCGCATTCGTGCCGCGGCGACACTGACTGGCAAGTGCGTTCTTCTCGTAGAACGAATTGCTCTGTTGTGAGGAGTGCTTGAAAACACATGCCTGCAGAGACTCCACGCCATTTTAACGTTGGTCCGAGCCTGTGTACGTGCGTGCAGCCTGGAAACCCCAATGCCCATCGGACACCTCTGCGCGGGGGCGTGTTAGATGACACCCGTCGGCGGCCGCGCTGCCTCATCGCCTCTTTTTGTATGCGGCGTTCGGTGAGTGTGAGTGAAAAATGTTTATTTTCTGATAGGGTGATTACATATTGAGAGACGAGGAGTGGTACCCTCAGTCCAGGGCTGCGATAGCCCTCGCGGCTTCTTCAGCCCGGCGAATGAGCAGACGCTGGTCCTCCAGGTCGGGTGCGCGAAGGGCATTCTCCCAGTTCGCCTCACTTGGCGCGAGTATACGAGAGGCCGCTTGAATAGCTTGGCAGGCTCAGACAGTGTGGTTGAGGGTTGCTAGAGACCCACAGAGTGGGCACTCAGGACGATAGAGAGTTGGATGGATACGGTGTAGACGAGTGAGGCAGGGGAAAGTCTGAGTTTGGAGCATTCGGAGAGAGACCGCCTCGGTCCGCGAGAGGCGGCGGTGGGGTCGCGGCAAGGCGCAGCGTGTCGCGCGGCAGTATTCAAGGATCTCCCGGTAGACAGGGAGTACAGGGTTAAACGCTGCCGGAGGAGGGCCTGGTGACCTCGGCTGCGAATCAGCTCAGTAGGCAAGAGCGCGAGCCTAGGCATGTGCCTGTTGATTACCGTCGAGAACGTCGTGTCCAGTGGTCCAGACTAACGTAGTCGATGGGGCGGGAGTCTGTGCATGTTGAAGAACGGTAGCGGCGGTGTGGTCTACGACTAAGTCGCGGTACCCACGACAGGCGGAGGCAGAGTCAGTAAAGACAGTCCGGGGTGTGGATGGGTCTGGGGTAGTGAGAGCCAGAGTGATTGCCAACTCTTCTGCTGACTGAGCGCTGTTGGTACGTAACGAGGCCGCAGTGAGGAGGCGGCCCGTGTGGCACACCACGACCGCTGTGAAGGCAGCTAGCGAGGCATATTTGACTGCATCTACGTAGATGGCGGACTTGGACGAGCCGTAGCGGCGGAGGAGATAGTCGGCCCGGGCGGTGCGACGGGCAGTGTAGAGAGTGGGTTGCATATGGCGTGGGATAGGGGCCACCTTACAGAAAGTCTGGAGTGACCGAGGAAGCGAGTTTGGTTGTCGGGAAAGAAAACCTGGTGGGCGAATGTCGAGATGGGTCAGGAGGGCCCGGCCAGAGGGGGACAGGGTTAGGCGTTGTAGTTGTGCGAGGGAGTGGGCTTCAACCAATTCGCGCGAGGTGTTATGAAGACCGAGTGCGAGAAGTGCCGAGGTAGGCGTGGACGGTGGGAGGCCTAAGGCAGTCTTGTAGATTCTGCGGATGAGGATATCGAGTCTATCGTGGTCTGAAGAGGTAAGAACAAGGTAGGGAACAACATGCTGAAAACGGCTCAGGAAGAGTGCTTGGACCAAGCGGAGAGCGTCAGCTTCCGCGAGACCCGCTCGATGGTGTAAGATGCGGCGGAAAAGGCCCACAAGCTGAACAGTCTGTGTAGAGAGGCGGCTTAGTGAGGAACTGGCACGCCCGTCGGCTTGGAGGTGGAGGCCTAAGACTCGTAGCGATGTGACCGTTGGGATTGTGCTGCCATGGACGAAAAGAGCTATAGTCGTGGCAGGGTCGAGGGGAGTGCGAGACCGATCGCGCTTGACGAGGAGCTCGGACTTGGAAGGCGAAAGAGTCAAGCCGCAGGAGGTCGCGTAAGAGGTGACAGTGTCGAGGCCGTCTTATCGAAGCCGAGCCGGCTTTTACCCACTGGGTGATATCATCGGCGTAAATGGCATGATGAATGTCAGGAATTGCGGAGAGTGCCGCAGGGAGGCCTGGCAGAGCAACATTGAACAGGAGCGGGCGGGTAGAGAGAAGGCTTGGGACCGAAGTTGCCCGAGGCCGACTGTAGCGGTGCGATCAGCGAGGAAAGCACTGACGTACGCGAAGGTACGGGGACCACAGTTTGCGAAGTTGCCCGAGGCCGACTGTAGCGGTGCGATCAGCGAGGAAAGCACTGACGTACGCGAAGGTACGGGGACCACAGTTTGCGCCACATATCTGAATACAATGGGTAGCAGCTAGACCGTCTAAGATGGCAGAGTGGGATACATTGTCGAAAGCGGCATGCAGATCCAATGTGAGGATAGCCCTACTGGACGCTGGAGTGAGGCCTTCGAGAATATCGCGGCGAAGTTGGAGGGGGACATCGTGGATGGAAAGGTGACTTCGAAAGCCATATTGTGTATGGGGGAGGAAAGAGCTTGAGTCAAGGTATGGCTGGAGACGTCTCAGAACGGCGTGTTCAAAGAGCTCTCTCCTTTCCCAAGCGAGGACCGCTGGCAGTCTCTCGGGCAGTCTTTTCCTTTTTCTCTTGTTCATTTCAATCCTATGCATTTCTCGCTCCTCGGCCCAGTCAGACATTCGCCTCACACTTCTATAACGCTGAAAGGCACGGAATGCCTGTTGCTCAGTGAAATGGCAACTCTGATCACTACGCGCTGACCAGAAAAAAAAAATAATGAGGAGAAGAGGCAGCTTTAGCAACGTCAGGTGCTTTAAAAGGGGAATTGAGAGTGAATTTACCCGGGGTTGCTCAAGCAGTATGCGGTTCTTACTTTTTCTCTCTGAAAAAGGCAGTCAGTGTTAAAATGAGAAACGCAACTGAAAGCGCTAAAAAAATCGAGTCTGGAGTTCGGCCACCGTTTTCCAGCTCCAAGAGGCCGTTTTGCGCTCAATATTTTCTGTTGGTATGGCATCAATGCGCGTTGGTAACTTTGCAGTCTGGATGCGGAAGTCAACTTGCACATTCTGGAGGCAAGGACAAGAGAGAAATTAAATTTAGAGAATGCAAAGTAGAAGGATTTCACCTTTATCCATGTGGCATGTGAAAGGCTCTTGCTTGGGACCTAACTATAACGCACGTGGCCTCATACTGGGTAATAACCTGTCCTAAGCCGCTTGCTCAGTGAATTTCCTCGCGCCTTACACGTGTTAGTGTTTCTGCCTTTTCCGGAAATGCGTGCTTTTGATGTGATGTTTAGCTTAATTATCAGTCGTGGGGAACAATCGCTGCATCTAAGTGTAAAGAAAACTGGCAGAGCTCTGCTATGCCTGGATATACATAGTGTAAAGTTACTGTTATGCTTGGTGCTGAGTTGCGCTTTCACTGAGTTTTATCGTGTGTGCAGTGCAGCAACGAGTCTTGAAATCCTTCATCCTTGTTACAGAATAGGCGGCATCCATTAATTTGCCCATGTTGCATTTATACACGCGCGAAATTGTTGTTCTGTAAACCCCATATGTTCACGGGACCTGTATATGTGACCATCGGTCTGGCGCGCAAGAGCGCGTACGTGCACGCTGCCTCGGAACAGTGTAGCTTTCCCTGTGTTAGCTACAACTCTCTCCATGCTCGAGCAGAAGAGTACGCGCTGCCTATGTCGTACGTTCCCCACTCAAAGTCACCCCGACTACTTCCTTTGTATATCCGTATATTATTTCTTCCCTGGCAATGTGACCCCCAGAAGAACCGAAGTTAGGGGCGTACGTGACGGTTGTTTTTGTTGTGCGTTATGTTTTTCAAACCTAAGATGGCGGCCATGCAGTTCTAAAGTGTGGTGTGTCTACGTGCGCCTTCCTCTGTGAGGGAACTACTTTGTGCGCTCTATGTGTGTGTTTTGTTTCGTACCCCGACCCTGCGCACAAGGCATCGTCGAAGAGGGTTTAAAAAGGAGCCGCCGAGGCCCCAAAGTCAGTCCGCCCAGTTCGCTCCCGAAGAGGGTAACCCAAGCTGCCGCGTGCTCTCGGGGGGCACCCCAGCGCCGCCGCCAGCACCGCATTCTCAGACCACAAGCTGCCCCGGAAGGACCGTCGCTTTCGAGGGCCGCCCGTCTGCGTCGTCTCAGTAATGGACTGCCGCCGTGCTCCCCGGTCAATTATATGTTCGAAACTGCTCTGAACTTACTTTCCCTTACTGTTACTTGAATTGTTACTTCCATCCCGGAAAAGCACGACCCTGCATACATAATTCGAAGTATTGAATTAGGTTGTTTCTTCACTCGTGTTGTTTCCTTTTATAATGTTAATTGCTGCCCTCTAAATGTTTGTGTATTCCTTGTTCTGAGCTTATAAACGTCTTCTTGTTGTTTCATGTCAACGCGTCTTCGTCTCATTCTCCACGTTTGCTTACCGGCTACGCCAGGCATCGAACGACCACCCCCCTCTTTTGTCATGTCTCGGTGATGACCTCCGGTGATTACCGAGTGCGTGACAATTAAACTGGAGTCCGCGAACAGGACGTTTGATGCAAAGGGAACGTGGCAAATGGAGAGAGAGACGTGTTGATTCTTGAGGTGTGCCTCCGTAGACTGGAAAAGTGCTGTGCGTGAACAGGATTTTTTGTGGCGAGCTTCTATTTGAATTGTTGAAACTGTTTTCGTAGATAGAAGCATGGATTTTGAAAAGTTGATCGCGATGGGTAGTCAGCTTGGCTTGAGTGGCACTGAGCTTAGGAAATGGGTAGAGGGTAAGCAGCGTGAGGAGCGAGCGTTTGCTAGACAGGCAGCGGAGGAAAAGCGTTCGGCCGCAAAGGAAGCTGACGAACGTCAGATTGAGATGATGCGCTTGAGAATACAGTGCCAGCAACTGGAGAAGGAGATCAGAGAAAAGGAAGGAAGCCGAGAAAAGGGTGAACTAAAGCTAAACGCAAGTAAACTCCTTATCCCATTTGATGAGAAAAAGGATGATTTAGACGCATACATAAGACGTTTTGAAAGCCTTGCAAAACGCCAGAAGTGGCCAGAGAGCCAGTGGTCGACGGTTCTAGCTACTTGTTTGAATGGGGAAGCACTCAGCGTTTACGGGCGTTTGCCACCGGGGGATGCAGCCGACTACACCACAGTTAAAACAGCCCTTTTGAAGAGATTTCGTTTCACGGCGGACGGATTCAGAGACAAATTCAATTCCGGAAAACCGGCAGATGGAGAAACCGCAGCTCAGTCCTCAACGCGTCTCAGCCACTAATTTGATCGCTGGATCGAGCTGTCAGGTACGAAAACTGAATTCAAAGACCTGCGAGAGCTCCTGATTAGGGAAAAGTTTCTGCATGGATGTCATTCCCACATGGCGCTGTACCTGAAGGAAAGAAAGGCGAATACGCTGGAAGAGATGCTGGATTTAGCTGACCAGTTTTTAGAGGCTCAGGGAAGTCTAAATCTCGCTAAATCAAAGACAGCCGAGACGATACTGGGTGGCCCGAGGCAGATGATAAAAGAGGAAGTTATAGGACAGCTTCCCGATGTTATCTTTGCAACCGCACTGGGCATCAAGCTTCACAATGTCGGTTAGAGCTCACCACCAGCACTCCGGGGCACGTAAGGCAATATTCCCAGGGAAGGAGCATACAGAACAATCGAGAGAGAGTGCTTGGCATTGGTTTGGGGGATTCAGAAGTTTTCCACCTACCTGTACGGGGTGCTCTTCCTTGTTCAAACGGACCACCAACCGCTGAGCTACATGCAACGGGCCAAGCAACTAAACAGCAGGGTCCTGCGCTGGAGCTTGCTGCTCCAAGAGTATCAGTTCAGAATACTGCACATAAAGGGCAAAGAAAACGTGGGAGCCGATTATCTTGGCAGGTTATAGATTCTTTCGCATTTAATTGTCGCGCTCGGTAATCACCGGAGGTCATCACCGAGACATGACAATCCTCCTCGTCCTCTTCACTTTCCCCGGCTGCTGTTGCTGTTTTTAACGGCGGCCTTACTACGTCGTTGAGTTTTCTGGAGACGTCTTTTCGTTAGGCGTTTTTCTCGTTCAGGGAAGATGCAGTCTTCCGGGCCTATCTCGCGGCGGCTCTGGGAAAGTGTCTTGATGTGACGGCGCATTGTGCGCCCCTTGTCGAAAACAACCTGCATTTCATTGAGCGCATTAAAGTTCACCGGCGTTTTGTTATTCGTCTACAGGAAAGGAAAGGCACAGTACCTGTCACTCGCGGAATCCCGCTATCATTCTCACTGTAGACAAGGGGAATTATGAATTCGAGCAGGTCTGGCATCCCTGTCACAGTGATTCATTTTCGAGAGAGTATAGAGTGTGTTTATTGCCATTCAAAACGTAGCTGCAGAACCTCCCGAATGGCTCTTTGTTGTCGCTGCGGGAGTTTTAATGTGACGAGGACAATCTAACGCTGGCTGATCATGATATTCATTAATGTATATTGCCTTGTATGTTGTTGTCATATTTTGATCGGAGTTTCGTATTATGTCGTATGCCAAACCCAAGCAATAAAAAAAATATGGCCGATTTGAATAGTTAACCAAATACGAAGTAGGTGCGTAGCACCGCTTATCCCCGTTATACCTTTAATGCATTACCACACACATTTGCGATTTACACTCTCCAATATCTTCCCTCAGCTCACGGAAGAGGTGGCCAGCAGTCACAAAGACAAACAGCGCCGACGGTTGCGCTTCCAAAACACACAACACACAAACCTAAGACCCAAACATTCCGATCGCTGCCCTTGGTCGGTTGCGCGCGGGCGGCGGTTTCAAAGGGACATATGTCCAGGCGTCTTCCCGAGAAGATACCGATAGCAGCTCCCTCTGCCGCGCATTCTCCCCAGCCCGTGTTTCGCCGCGATTTATGGCCTCCGCTCCCTTTCCCCACAAACCGAGAGACAGAGCAGTTAGCGCCGAACTCGCAACCACTGCGCTTACGCTGTGCTTTTTAACTGCTCTGGTTTGCCTCCTTTGAGGCACGGTCGAAGCGCGGCTTTTCGTAGAATCGGAACGAACAGAACCGACAGTGTAGCCCGTTTCCATGTGTTCCTATACCACTTCCGAAGAGCGGCCGCCTGCGCGACCGTTATAAATAAACTCGTGTCAAGCTGCCACTTGACCTTGGCCGCCCCTTCGGAATCTCTCCCGTGACAGTGGACCCGAGGTGAACACTTCGTTTCTGGGAGAAACCCGCAAAATTAACTGTCGATTTATGGGTCTCCGGCTTTCCGGTTCTACCTTCGTAACCGTTGTACTTCAGCACGTCGAGCACGGCGAACCTACACCGCAGTGCCAGATGGCCCGGCTTCATCCATTGCGACCAGAAGCAAACGCACACACGCTTGTGGTGGTGGTGATGACTATGGTTTATTTTTAGGGTGGGGATACTGGTCACGTCTTATGTTAGCCATCTTTGTGGCATCACTCTTGGTGACCAGGGAGAAGGGGAAGTTGGAATTAGGGGGAGGTAGGGGAGAGGGAGGTTGCTGACGCCACAGATGACGCCACCATTTCCGCACGAAGCACTATAGGCCCATGCAGGCCTACAGAATACAGCTGAGGCCAGTCTCCTCCAGATAAATCAAGAGGAGCCGGTGAGCAGAAAGTTGGTTCCGGGCTGGAAAGAGCAATTGCCATTCCGTATCAGCAGGGAGACCAAGATTCCGGTAGCCAGTCAAGAGTTTCTGGCGATGGCCAGGGGAGGCTGGACAGACAAGGAGGAAGTGTCCCAGTATGCCAGTGTTGCCGCAAGAGAGACAGGCTGGGCTGGGGGCTCGGCCACAGGCATACATACGGGACGGAGTCCACGTGCAGCCTATTCGAAGTCGTAGGAGGACGGATTTGTCCTCCCGCGAAAGTTTGTCAGAGAGCCGTTGTAGATGTTCACCAGCGGCGATACGACGTGCAACGTTGCCCAGCGACGGCTGCCACGTCCGCAACTGACACGCCCCTCTCTCACTGTCTTACTCCATGCGGTCGCTCCGCCCCCTCAGTGTTAAGTCGCGTGATGCGGGCGTCGCCGCTTTCCTTTCCTCCTCTTCAAGCTCATGGAGAAATTGATGTACAGAGAAAGAGAGCGGCTTCTACTACAGCTCTGTGGCCGCTCCACCTCTTCAGTGCTGAGCCGCGAGACGCGCGCGTAGCCACCTTCGCTTTCTCCACTTCAAGTTCACGAAGAGAGAGAGTGAGTGGCTTCAGACAGACACCGGCGAAATTCGTCACTGCGGCTAGTAGTGCTACGCACTAAAAGTAGACAAGGGAATTATGAAGAGCGTTTCACGAACCGGGGCGTGGCGCAGTGGTAAAGCGTTGGGCTGGGGATGCAAGGGATGGAGGTTCGGTTCTCTGGTGGAAGACAAGGTTTATTAATTAATTATTTTTAAGTATCGATTCAATGGTGATTGCTCATGACTTTTCGCAATGCAGCAGGCACACAAACATGAACTTTTACCAAATGCACACAGAGAAAGTGGCAGAGAACAATTTTTTTCACTACTGAGGAAATGTTAACGGGGACTCGTATTAGTTTCACTTCATAACAAATGAAATTTACATGATACAGTAGGATGAGCTGGTATATGAGCAGGTCGTTAACTATGTGTTCAAGTTTTTTGCACTGTGACTCTCAACATACACTTTAATTCAGTTGCTTTGAAAACGTTTGATATTCCTAACACACACACACACACACGCGCATACAAACATGCACACGCACGCACACAGACACACATGCACAGACACACATTTCTGTCACAATGCTAGGGACGAATTTAAAAATAAAAAAAATACCTTCCTAAGGTAACCAGACACGCTGAGCGCCAGACCAGAGCTTATCAAGTGTTTCCAAAGCGACGTTGTTATAGCTGACGATAACTATCCTTTTTTTTACTTCAAGCGACGAAGCAGATGATAGCACCAGCCGCGCTCTAAGCAAGGCGCCGAGGCTCCCTAGCTAGGGAAATTAGCACGCACGTTTCGAATTGCGCACTGCGTAGAGTCTTTTATTACCGCTGCCGCTTACCGAGGCGGGAGGGTATTTTTGCAGATCGGGAACGCACAATCACGTGACACAAAAGTGACGTGGAGCTACTACGTCACTTCTGCGTGTCCTGTCTAGAGGAGGCGATTGCCCTGTCAACGTTTTTTTTTTATTCTACTGGGGCAGTGAGAAAAGCGCTTGGCCGTCGGAGCGCGGCTTTGAGCTGGCGGAGGGAGAGCATCTAGCCGTCCGCACTTAACAGCACGCATGCTTTCTTCTGTATTTTTTTCCTATTCGTGGGGAGAGGTTGAAAGGAGGGGCGGGTAAAGCCCCTCAATAAAGGGGCTTTAGAGTAGGGCAGGCTATAAGGCTAGCCAACGTAGACAGCGTGGTTTGAAATGAGTGATGGCTTGGGGCTGCCCTCGGTAAAGCAGTATGCACGCTTGCTTCCTTTCTTTTTCCCTAGCTGTGAGGTATGGGCTGGTTTGGCTTGGGAGTCAATGCTCTTAACTGGGCTAGTTGGTGAACGAATTCAGGCATGGTACTAGCGCTCAAGGAGGACACACACGGCGGGTAGGCGGACAGGACAAACGCTAGACTTAGAACTGAAGTTTATTCCGGGAAAGATACATTTATACTTTTTTTTTCCTTCTCTTTTTTTCCTTCCTCCTTAACATGCTCCGCTGGTGCCGCCTTCAGTTGCAGTCGCGTCAGAAGTGATAAAAGCGACTTAAAAACGCCACGTTTACAGAATGCACTAAGAAGATTAAATTCGATAATTCTGAAATGCAAATGGGGCGAAGAGCATGAGGAATACGGTACGAAAAGACCTTACAGAACCAAAATATTTACACAAAATATAACCGTTGTTGCGAAAGAAATCTTCAAAAGGTGACGTGAAAGCTAAAACGGACATCTGTAAAGGCAAGCCAAGGTGTCGTTAGATGAAACAGACAAAACAACCACAAAGAGATAAAAATACACCGCGATAACCCAGCAACATTAGAAACAGCAACAACTGGATGAGACGGACAAAACAACCATGAATTGATAAAAACTACACCGCGACAATCCGAGCAACAAAACGAAATCCTTGAGGCCCTCTATATAACACAGGCAGGAGATGAATGCGTGAGTAAGCCCTCTGTCGCGCTTGGTAATAAAGAATGGGAATATCTAGAAAGGTATGGTGGCTATAAAAAATTATGAAGGTTTTCCATCCCCAGTAGCTGATGATACCGTGGCCCTTGGTACTATCTGGCGGGCAAATTGTTTTCTCCCATAACTCCTTCCTCTGCCCTAATACTTGCGCCTGGGTTTGCGCCAAGGGTTTTCGGTTCTTTACTTGTGTTGGAGCTCCTGCTCGTTTTGTTGCTCGGATTGTCGCGGTGTAGTTTTTATCAAATCATGGTTGTTTTGTCGGTCTCATCCAATTGCTGCTGTTTCTATTGTTGCTGATTTATCGCGGTGTATTTTTCATCTTTATAAGGTTGTTTTTTCTGTTTCATCTAACGTCACCTTGGCTTGCCTTTACACATGTCCGTTTTAGCTTTCACGTCACCTTTTGAAGGTGACGTGAAACATTCTCCCCACTCCAAACAAAAACATTCTGCCCGCTCCATCAGCATAGCACCCGCTGATTGGTCCCTGCGTGCGGAGTCCGCTGACATTTGACTAAAGCCACTTTACATTTGACAGGGATGTGGCGCCATCTGTCGCTCTCGGGGTGATCTGCGCATGCGTGCCGACGCTCTCGCGGTAGCGGTAGGCAGTAGCGGTAAGCGGTAGCTGTAAGCGGTAGCTGTAAGCGGTAGCGCTAAACTAAAAGTCCGCGCGTCACCAGCTGACGTTGCGCTTGCACCATACTTCCAGCGCTCAATTTCGGTTGCGTGCGGAAAAAGGCGTCGGATTTCATTGAGCTGCACGGCTCTAGAAAAATGAGCTTTTCATCGTTTCAAAACTGATATAGCATCGTCTGATTCACGGCATCAAACTGCCCATTGAGATTAACCACGCAGCTATGACAATTAAGAAATTAATTTGTTAATTGCAAGAATAATTAGCTCCATATTGCAGCATGTTTTGTCCACTGGTAGAGAGAACGGATTCCTGAAAATATTATTGTGTCTGTTTTGGAGCTTCAATTTATTTTAATATTAGTATATATTAGTCTTCTCCGGAACACCTTGTATACGATCGTGTGTGTGTGTTTGAGGGGGAGGGGGAGGCAGGTAAAAACGGCAATTGGGGGTGAGGGGGGGACAAATGTCTTGACACAAAGGAATGAACTTTAGCTTTGCAAGATATGCAGTAGTTTTCACGGGAAAAAAATGCTTTATCACGACAGGGGGAAAACGCCGATTTTGACATTTCAAAAAGTTGGCAAGTTTTTAGCCATGGTGCTTTGACAGTAAAATTTTGTCGATAATTATTTTTTT
Organism: Amblyomma maculatum; assembly: GCA_023969395.1. Lineage (NCBI taxonomy): Eukaryota > Metazoa > Arthropoda > Arachnida > Ixodida > Ixodidae > Amblyomma > Amblyomma maculatum. Next base: position 11,603 of record JAJIZL010016888.1, read on the forward strand.
TACTTTATATATCTACGTAACATCTACTTTCAAGAGGAGTTGTTACAAACATTTTTTTTTCTTGCTGCACTTGTTTTAATAAAAATCGAACATTTTGTTCCTGGAGCAACGCGCTGCAGTAAAGTCGATTTTCAGCCATACATTCTAGCACGAAAAATTAAGTTGTCATTGAAACCTTTTATCTTGATTACGAAGGTTATTTTCTTAATTTCAGGCAAAATATAAGGCTCTATACCTTAGGTATTTTCTCCACAACGCCTCAAATTCGGCCAAATTTAGTAAACAGGAAAAATGGGACAACTTTGATTACAATTAAATAAGAAACAACATCTTCGATTTTTATTAAAACCTCTCTGAAGAACACTCAGTACCCCAGAATCACTAGGGACTAAAATGGTGTTGCATTATTTTGTTTAAACTTATCAAGATTAATATAAATCTGAGAGGTTGTACTGAAAATTGTCAATATTCAGCTCTGCATTCTGGCGCGATTCAATAAATTGTTGCCATTGAAACTTGCACGAGGTAATACTCAGGCCCTGTTCTATATTCTTGCAAAACTTTGTAGCTCTGGAGTTTTCTGTTCGTACTCCATTTTACTTGCAAATGGCCAAAATTCAAGAATATAAAGAAAATGAACAAAATTTATTCAAATTAAAAAAATCACCATTTTTGTTTCTTATTTAAACCGCATAAAAACAATATTCAATTCATCATAAATATCAGGCCCTAAAAAGTTTAGTATTGTGTTGTGTAGAACAAAAATATATCAATAAATATAAAACTGAGCTCATGGTTTTATTCTAAAAAATTGCTTAGGCCTTCCCATTAAGGAGTAGGCGTGACGGCTTCTTGAATATGCCATGCCAGAAAGGTAAGACGACCGAAGATTGATTGCCGAAAGCGTGTTCGAGGTTCAAGAAAAAAAAAAACAAGAAACCATTGATCGCTTACCTTTCCTAAGTGTCAGACATCGAACGCATCGGTCGCTCTCAACCACACTAATTAGTGTTGCCAATTTAGCTTATTTTTGTTTTTTGTAGCTACATCTAGCTACTTTTGCACTCAACCAGCTGTTCTGGCTCCTTATTTAAGGTGTCTGTAAAGTTGTATAAAAGGAATTTTGAAGCCTAGCCCTTCCTGGGCTTCTTTAAATGAGTCGTGCACATTCTTGTTCATTGTGTGTATATATTGCACTCATCCGGTATAAATGTTTTACTGTTCTTAAGGCTTGCTAGTAAATTTTTATCACTCTACCTTGTCGTAAATTATGAATTACGGTAAGGTAATAAAGTGCTTCAGCCCGTGACGTTAGTTTAGATGCGGCGGCGCTGGCGACAGCAGTGATTTTCGTGGTGTAGGCAAAAGCATAGGCCGTCTGCATTGGATGCGCGGCGCTTGCTGTGTTCTCGAGCATAATTTCCTATATTCCTGCGATGTGTGGTGCAGTTGGTTGCGCCACAAGGCACAAAAAAAGAAATGGTACCTGTTTTCACTTGCTTCTTGTGGTCGCATACAGATGAGAGCGAATGACAGAGGCGTTGAGCGCGACAGTTGTAGACCCTTCGGCGACGGATTGCCTTGGCAGCTTACGTGCGTTGCACTTCTGCACTGAAACTTGATAACTTCGTTTGCAACTCCTTATTGTCGTAATTGCTTTTTGGCCACACGATGAATAGTGCAATAACAAACGCCTGCAGCTCGTTCACGTTTTGTTGTATGTACTACCAGGGCATAAGATGTTTAGACGTGATATTCCGTGCGCGTATGATCTTAATCGAACGCAGCTAGGAAACCGCGCTGTGAGTTTCATTCATGTGCGGTACTACCCGTGCATATTTTCGCACAGAAAGGACACAAAAGCTGCTGCGAAGGCAACTCCAGCGCGATAATACCAGAACAGGCCAAGAGTTGTGAAGCAGTTTTTCTCTGTTTTCACTTTCCCGAATTTCAACGAGTCACGCACTCTTCATCAACGGTCCTAGAAATCGAGTGAACATCGTGAGGATCCGGACAAAGTCAAGCAGCGCTATTTCTCAGAGTATTACATTTTTTTGAAGGTCATTAAGATCATAATGAACGAATTAACCATGTACAACCAGCTCTGATCGAGCAAGATATTTAATTGCGGTATATACGGTACAATATGTTTAATGTCCCAAAGTGGAATTGGCTTTGAGGGATAAAATATAAGCAGAATAAGATGACCCTCATTTGAATAAAAATTTTCTCAATATATTAAAAAAAAATGCTCAGCAGATCGCGCAAATTGCGTTGCAAGTGATTGTGGACATCGTGGAGAACATTGCATTTACGCTCATAGCAAAAAAAAAAAAAAAAAAACAGCATTTTTACGAGCCTTCATGCATGTATTAACCTGTGAATGACCCCGACTACGTTTGTGCGATAAAACAGACGTCGAACGTCTTTTTATCGAGCAGGATAAAACAAGTTGGAAGCGCGCCCACTAGGCGAACCTTACAAGGAACTAGAAGATTGAGTTCTTATTCAGTGAAATTCTATGACTTAAGTTGCTGGTACAGTGAGCTAAAAATATGACTTCTAGTTCAGTATAGTTGCCGATAATATTGTTCTTTAGAGTGAAGGTGCTTAGGGCAGCAGAAAACGTACCCATCAAAATAGTCGTCATATGAAAAATGCACTTCCAATCATTTATATCATCGTCCTTGCATGCGCTAACAATAGGCCCGGAAGTTGGACAGTGTTCGCTATATATTAGTTTTTCTTATTCATTCTTATCTCTCGTTTTTATTTAATTTAATCGGTCACTACAGTTCAACGTTGCTACTGTAACCCACGCTGTTGAGGCCAGGGAGAAGGAAGGCAATGCAGCGCTCTTCGCCAGATAATTCCAGCAGTAATCGGATAATAAAGTGCTGAACTACTCTCCAGGCAGAGACCAAACTATTTCTATGCACAGGCAAAGGTTACACTTCAGAATATTTGCACGCGCGAACCGGTTTCGAAGGCGGCGTCGCTTAGCGCAGTGTAGGCACGCTGCGTTTTTGCCTACACCCCTTGTCGCTGCCGATAGTAGCTCCACCTTTGTTTACAAACATGACGCTTGCCTATAGATGCATCGGGTTCCGCTTTCATGTGCCTTTGGGTATGCCCATAACGGATAAGTACTTTATTTTTTGCATGTGTAAAGAGCAATAATGTATTCGCAGCTACGTTTTTTGTGCGCTTTGCGAAAACTACGTCTGTCCTAAATTAGGAATCAAACGGGAGCACATTCATGCTTCGTTTATACATGTTCTGCGTAGTCGCCTGCAAGAAAACATGATTTGAAAGGTATGCCTAATCTTTGCAGATAATAAAGCAGCCAATAAATGTGTTATATAACCTAATATTTTGAAGAAAATGGTTTAAAAATCTTTAGTTATTTAAGCTCCTTGCTGGATTTTTAGCTACACGATTCTGGTTACTTTCGTGTCGCATTTATAGCTACTTTTACTCGCCAACATTTGGCAACAGTGTCCCAGCGAAAGCGTTAGCAATCCGCTGAGTGAGCAGAGCAGGAGCAATTAACGTCAACCATACACGGAATATGCAGCCATGGCTCGATCGATGACTCCGCATGTTGAAGAAGCACTGGATGTTTTGCCCTGCGATGGGTTGCGATCCCAACAGCTGGCGGAGAATTCAGGTTCAGTTGTAATTGAGGCGGGCGCTCTTAAATAACATTTTGCTCCCAACTTCCCGCATTTTGCCGCCAGTGAGGAGGGATTTCTCGTGGGCGCATAGGCCGCTGATGTCGATAGACCCAAACTGGTTGCTACAGTCAGGGGAGACTTTTTGAAATTGCATTCATTTATTTATGCCAGCAACTGGGCAAGCATCGCGTGATACCAGACCGGTACAAGGAGCCTGCTCGGACCGCCAGGAACGACAGCATGGAGTTGTCGGGTTGCGCCTGCCGTCTGGCACAACCCCAGCTCCTGGCGGGTTCAACGTCGGAAAAGCAAGTTAAGTAAGGAGAGACCGCTCTTACGGGAGCGAACTCGGCAGGCGGCGAGGGGCGAAGGACTCCGATGGCACACCGAGCTCAAAAGCGGAGTCGCCGAGCTTCCAGAAAGGCGAGCAAAGGCGGTATGTGACTGGAATACGATCGTATGGCACACCTGCAGATGCACAGTATACCTTCCCAGAACTGCTCAGATAGCAACTTAGCAAGGGTGGACAGCATTGCTGGCTGCTGCAAACACGTTGAGCGATTGACACCGGGATGTCTAGACAGGCTCCCCCCATTCTCGGTACTCCGTCTGCCTGCTCATCACCTTATATTTAGCGCACAACAGGGAAAATAACACAACCCTACTGCCTAATCTTAACTGGTGTTGATGGGCTCCTGTGACGCCTCAAATGGAAGGGATCGATAACTGAAGAATAAGCGCCTTATACCCCAAGCAGTCACGAATGAGATCCAGGCGAGAAATGGCTAGTTTGTTTAGCTTTGACAAAATAACAAATAATATCGGTCAATGTTAAGTTCGCCGAGCGCTCTTCGCAAACCGATGAGTATTCCTCTATTAAGATATGACTGTGTATTAACCGTGTATTGCCAATTCACTGACGGCTTAAGGCTACGTTGAACCATTCCTGATTTCTGTACCTCCGCCATCTGTGTTCATAATGGATTTAATGCTGTGGTATTATTACGGAGTTAAAGCCACATTCATTTTGCCAGAAACATTTTATTTGTTTTCGGAACGATGATGCAGTCTCAGGCCGGGATGCTATTCGCGCAGGTAGTCTAGTGGCTCGGTCAGCAATTCCTCATTACAGATATCGGAATGTGGCTGGCAATCTAACAAATATGAAGGCTAAGTTACTTCTCTGGACATCACTAACATTTCTACGTAATAGGACAAGCGGGTGTTGCCAATAAGTGACGGAGTGAACACAACTGTTTTTTTTTTAATCTAAATTGGGCTATACGGCTTACAGTTGTTAGCAGCCCAAAAAGTTCGACTGATGGAGTAAATTTGTTTTGGTTTAATCGTTTGATTGATCTCAAGGTCCCTCTATGGCAGCACCACCAACATGATCAGGGCTTTTTGATTCATTCGTAAAAATGCTGTTGTAATCCTTGTATAATGTCGTGACGTCCATGAATTCCTGCGCAGCGACACAAGTCATGTTTAGTCAAGTCGGGTTGCACTGTATGTTTGCCTCATCCCCGTGAGCAAGCCGTTCCTGAGCTTCAAGGAAGGGGAAATATAGCAAAAGTTCCGTGAAGTGCTATTCAAAGTGGAGTTCAAGAAGGCTCATTTTGAAAAGTGGTTAAAAAAAAAGCTGCGTGGTGGTTGTGGTCATTGGCTTTCCTGTAGAGACTTGGAAAAGGATACGCTCTAAAAGTTTGCGTTTGCCAATCGAAACCCTCAGTTGAAGGCAAACTGAACCAGAAACCCCTAACAAGGTCACAATTCGCCTTTGTTGGTTGGAAATGGATCTTTGTACCCGCGTCAATTTCAGGCTGTGCCCATGCGCTGTTATTCCAGCTTTTTCAGCAACTGTGGTTCTTTTGTCGATTTGACCAAAACCGCACGAAACAAATTATGCTTCTCCCTGACATCATCTAATCCCCTCCGCAGTCGGCACTATGCCGCCTCACCTGGAATTACGTGCATGACGACAGGGCTTTACAGGTGT
>JAJIZL010016889.1:0-27298 GCA_023969395.1 Amblyomma maculatum
ATATATATATATATATATATGCGCTCTCTTCTTCTTCTGATGCTGCTGCTTCACTCTCCTTCTTGTACATTTCCCACCTGCTTCTTTTCTTCTCCTCCTTCGGACACACGATAAACTTCATTCGTATTGGCTCATATATCTACAAATATACAATATTGCTTGACACATTGCCACACAGCCTTAAGTCCCCAACCTAACATTTACCTCCAATGGCACCGCTACCCATCTGGCTCGCCTCCAGGAACATCCCTCTTCAACATGTTTTCGACACCTTGGTGTCTAGACCCTGCGGTGGTGTCCCTGAGGTTCGCAGACATCCATGGAGGAGACCCGCGCTTTCGTTTTGTCTACTTAGTTTTAGCCGCTTGAAATCTTTCCTTATTTTGCTCTCCTTACACATGTTCCTCCCTTCGGATGTACGATTGCATTCCTACGTTGTTCTCAGACGGACAGTTTAATCCAAAGCGGTGATTTGCAGCAGACTAACGCTTAACATCTTTGCAGATAATCTGAAAAAGAAATATTGCATGGTTGCGGCAATGCTGTAAGCCTCTGAAAGGGCGAGCCTTTAGCCGAAAATGACGAAAAACGACCCAGAGTGTAATGCTGTGTATGTGCCAAGCTAACGTGTGTTAGTTCTCTTTTCTTCTCTCGCAACCTGCCCTTCCCGCTCTTGCAGTTGAAAGAGGCCGTGCAAGACATATGGCGAGACCAGTTCACTGACGCTTACCTGCTGCGGTGGCTGCGAGGTGAGTAAGTTTTAAACAGCAGCTACACGTTATGGAGACATGTGTGATCTCCAATAAACAAAACTTCATATCAACGATATTTATTTGTTTGCTTTTTCTTTTCTTTTTTTTTTTTTTTTTTTTTTTTTTTTTTTTTTTTTTTTTTTGAAGAACAGACCTTGAAATGTGCGCCAGTAGTATTCAACTCTTTCTTTCGTTCTTATCGGGGCTTCAGTCTCACACAGACTACCAGAGGCGGTAGATCTACGATTATTGGTTATCTCGCTTTCCAGAAACTTGGTTTCTTCTTAAGCTGGAGAAAATGAAATCATGACACTCAACAGAAGACTCAACGGATGAACGTACTTACGAAACGAGGCTTTAGCGCAATTTCTCTTCATAAGACAATAGTCAACTAGCCCCAGAACAACTCTTTCTGATATACTAAATCTAAAGTAAATCTATTGGAAAAAGTTAGTCGCATTGAAAGGTAAGAAGAAATATTATGCAGCTGACTCATAGTTGCGTTATCTCAGCACCGGAGGTGTGAAAAGTCCGTGACTTTGTATGGTTGCTTATGCGGAAGAAACTAAGCCAATTAATCGACCTGTAACAATTGGATTTCACCGTGTGAGACAAAGCCGGCAACTTATACGCACTTGGATAACGTCGGAAGGGAAGCATTCACTTATTCTTAAATTTTGTTTCCTTTTATCGTTTGCAGCTCGAGACTTTAACGTCGCCAAGGCAGAGGACCTCCTACGCAAAGTAAGTGCATGTATTATAAGGGACTGTACCTAAGGCGAAACACAATTCATTTGACGTAGCCTGTGGCCTTGAAATCCGATGGGGCAGTGAGCCAATTGCGGTATCGCATTCGCTTCCGCATTGCACCTATTTCACTGGGAGGCTGCTCTTCGTCTTATCCATGAGTTCTCCGTTTTGCAGCCTGAAATCCACATGCACAGCTTTGTTCGAATTTGGACTATTTCAATACTTCTCAAATTTGAAGATCAGTTGAGATGAACATGGAACAGAACTACGATCGCATAATTAAAGTTACCAGACAGAGAAGTAGCTGGATAAAGCTTTGGAACCACCTGCTTCCAAAAAACAAGGGCATGAGCCGCATACATCAATGCTGTATGCACACCTTCTAAGGTTGCAAATGGTATCGAAGTTTTGTGTACACTTAAGGACAAAATCGCTAGCGATTTTAAAGAGACGAAGAGATAAGAGAAACTTCTGGGTTATTGTTGGGGGTATTTAGCCTTTCACGCTCCTGCTATTTTGCTGCTAAAACAACGCACGAGATGGTTATACTGAACGCCTAATGCTGCTACAAACATTTCTCTTTATTGACAGAACTGGCGGTGGAGAGAGGAGAACCAGATTGACACCCTGGTGGAGCGGTATGAGTGCCACCCGGTGAGTAATGCCCTTTCGCTTGACCACTACGTGTGCAAAGGTGAAATGCGCTGGCGTCTTAACTTTTAACTTTCTAGGTATATGAATTTTTAAATGAACCCTTCAGAGCAAATGGTATAATTTTCGAGTAACGTTTCATAACCTCTACTCATGGGAGCTTCAGTGATGTCATTAGATTCATCTTTAGTTGAACAGAATTCTTTTTTATACGATTCCGTTCCAAATTTTTATCAAGCACAAACGGTAGCCAGCGCTTCCTATAGCCCCCGCCAAAAACTTTTCTTCCAAGCCGTTTAGCGGGTCTTCCTAGCACGTTTAGGACTCGAAAGCGTATAAGAGCATCCAGGACAGGAAGCCCTCCCATTTTCGAGGGATCATGGTCGCCAGCGAAGTAAAACGAGACATGTTGCAGCTCTCTGCTTGGGCTGTGTACGTATAACAGGGGGCGTACAGTGTCGTTCATTCTTAGGGTGAACGCGCGCTGGCAAGTCCGCTCTCTTCAGAGTGCCAGTGCGTGTCGTAAGCAATGGTCCGTCAAAAGGAGTGATCACCTCTTCCCCTCTCGTCAACGGTTGTCAAAGCACGATTTTCAAAGCAGCGATTAATTGTACACTCTCTCTAGACGTGCATGCTACATCACATGCTAAAATTTTCTGCAAGCGCTATATTTCGTTGCTGCACAATTTTGGATACAATGGTGCCAATCATCCTCCTGATTAAGCTGATAGCAAGGTGAAGAGACCTCCTTCCTGCTCAACTCTGCACCTTGAGGAATCCAGGTCGGGCTGCAGTTTTAGCAGGGGGCGCCAGTGTGCGTTTTGCGATACTGTCATTACGGTACTAGCTACCACTGTACTTCCGGGCTAGCAACACGCAGTCTTGCTAATGCTCGTGCACTACAATCTCTCTGAAACTGCGATTATTCGTTTGTGCCTAAATCGCGTCAAGTTTAACTAACGGACATTTCTAGCAAACGCAATAAAAAAAATGGCCAAATCTTTGTCCCTTGGCGCGTCACCGCTATATATGCGGATGTGTAAGAATGCGATGCAGGATACAAATACAGCGGTTGCTAAACATCAACTAGAAGTTATAATGCCACGCCAGGTATGCGGCTTTAACCCTTTAACCATTTGACATTTTGTATACATAATAGTACTAAACCACAAGAAGCTTTTTCTTTTCTTTTTAAAGTGCGCTGACCTTAGCATCGATTTATAGTTTCCTCTGAATTTCGCATCCTTCATTTCGCAAATAAGTCGGTTGCTTATACCATGTAATGAGCGCAGTAGATTATATCTTGCGAAACAGCGACTGTGGTTTTATGTAGTCTGTCATGTTTATAGCAACGTATCTTACCACCATTAGTAGCATTAACTTTTTTTTTTTGCAATGTGCACCTTCGAAATAGAAATTACTTCAAGATTTTCGAGTGTTTAATTGATAAGTAACAGCATTTGGATGTTGCTATTTCCATAAATGATAACACTTTGCACAAAATACTGCAAACCCTCTGCAAAACACCAACCGTTTGTATTTTGTGCTTCAAACTAACCAATTGCCTTTCTTAAGGTTTGAATGCACTATCCAGACAGAAAAATGTTTCTTTTATGTGGAGACAAGAATTGGCTTCTTAAATGGCTAACGATGTATGCGAGTGCTGCGTCTTTATTTCGCACCGCTTCTTTACAGCAGTATATAAACTCTCAATTCCGTAGGTCCTCAAGAAGTACTTTCCTGGCGGAATATTCAACCACGACAGGGATGGAAGCCCAATGTACATAGTTCCCGTCGGAAACGGTGATTTTCGGGGTAAGTCTCCAAGGCTGTCCAATGTTTTCGGGCAGGCGTCTTAGAAAAATTGTAGAGTTCAACGCTGCTGAAGCGAATGTGGAGCGAAAGATTTCGCTGCGGGCTACCAAGCGTTGTATCGAACATAACCAGCGTTCCGTTGAACGCATCAAAGTTCACCTGCGTTCTATGCAAAGCCCACTTTCATGTCTGTTATGAACGTGTCTGCGTGGCATACCCTGGTAACGTGAATTCAAATGTCATGGCAGACTAATTCTGATGTCACCCTCCCAGATGAAAGTAGAGGCCCGTGCTGACGAAACCGGTTGCTAGGCAACAGGATGCTCATTTTAAGCCACCGGCGAAATGCTCAAGGGTAGAGTATGTGCAGCTTTCGCTACATTACTGGCTGCTCCTTTCTCAAAATAACGGCTTGAGAGGCTAGTTGGTGCATCATCGTATTCAGATATGTGGCGCAAACTCTCCTGTGTTTGTCTTTGTTTGCGCCACATATCTGAATACGATGCTGCTCCTTTCTGCTCGCACTACAGCCACGCCTGTTAACGATTGGCAAAGTGTCTTGTTGGGCGAGTTGGTGGAACATTATGTTAAAACAGCGCTAGAACACGGACAGAACCACGGATGGTCGAAATTAATCAACAACTGTGCTCTACCATGTCTCTCATAGCACATGTGAAGTTTAGGGACGGTAAACCCCGCGTACCTGTGAGTGAACGGCGACGCCGGTGCAATTAGGCGCAAATGACCTTTCCTAGGACCTTTCTTCATAAAGGGCTTTTCCGGAACTCTTAGTTTTTCAGATGAAAGGTGTTTATTTGGCCATGCTATATATTTACTAACATTATATCCCATTTCACGGACACTTCCTTTGCGTTCTGAAGTAGACGGTCATTCAGCGAAACAGAGAACTAGACGTATTGATGTGATCGCATATTGACACACATCGTTCTGTCCTCGCATTCGTTCTTAGCACGTGAATCACACTTTTGCGCCAACATGAAATGAGATTTCGTTTGAACGCCACTTGAACTTTATTGACTCGCCAAATGCATTTGAGAGCTCAACAGCATTTCAGTTCAGCTGAAAGCCATCCAGTCCCGTTTTAATGGATTAATTCATGAAAGTAGTAGACAAGCCCGCCATATCGGACGACTTGGCCGATCAATTTGCAGGAAAATTCATTTGCACTAATTACTGCTGTTCTGGCCGGGTATATCACTGAGTCTATAAATTTCACAAACCAAATTCGTATAAACACCCTGACATTCGCCGCCCGCCGCGGTGGCCTCATGGCTGCAGCCTTCTGTCTCTGATCCTAAGGTCGCGAGTCCGGTTCCTACCGCGGCGGCCGTATTCCGATGGAGCCGAAATACATGTTAAACTCGTGTGCTTTCAGAGCACGTTAAAGAATATGGGTTGCCTAAATTATTACGAATCCTCGCAACGCGTACGGCGTCCTTAGTCCAAGCGTCGTTTCTGGATGTTAACACCCACTCTATCTCTTCTTCTCTCCTTCCCCCGACACACACAAACGTGCACGTAAAGCATCACCAGCAAACCTGAGGGTGAACACTGCAGCTAAACACGCCTGCTAGCTGTCAACTGCTTTAGCTGTGACACGAGCAAAACGGAAGATATTTTCTAAAAAAAGAAACAAAAATTGTGTTGCTCTTCGGACCACTAAAGTGCGATAAGACGAAACACTTTGTTTGAAACTTCACTGATTCCTGGTTTTACTGCGTCTGCTTCTGTAGGCTGTGTGGTGCGGCGTTCGAGGAAGTGCCAAATGAAAGGCGCCTCTCGGATGCCTGGATTGGTATGACGCGATAGCGTAAGCTACCAGCCAACACATAAAGCCCCGCTTTAACCGAGCCGCATGAACGTGCCTGCGTGACCTAGGGATAACGTGAATGCAAGGGTTCTGGTGGCTGATTCTGATATCATCCTCCCATGTGAAAGGAAAGGCCCAAGCTGGCAGCTCCTGCCAAACGTAATGTCAGAAAGCCCTACGTCCAGTTAGTGCTCGGCCATGTCAGCTACCAGCTACCGCGTCCCACACAGGCAGCTGGCAGCTGACATGGCCGAGCGAGTATACGCCCCCCTCTGGGGGGCGTGGGCCCAGGGTGACCCACCTTGACCTATGGTGGCCGTCATCTTGGGTGGCATCACGTGACCTAAGGGGGCCGCAAAGTGTGACACCTTCTACGAGCGACAGGCTTTCGCCTGAATAGACCACATGTGGCTGATCGCGTGATTGAGACGTGCGTTGGACAGCGTTTCGCTTAATGTGCCTACGACAGCAGCCGGCTTCCGCTAAACTTTCATCGCGTTTTTCTGGGTTTTTTTTTCTTTTGTTCTTCGCCTCTCTTCGCGAATGGTCTAACGTGAAAGCGGATACCGATAGTAGCAAAAATAGTTCCAAGGCACAGCGATCGAAGACAGTGGCAATAACTCATGAGCTAATTTAAAACGTTGCTCGAGAATGAACTCTTTACAGAACATTACTGGATTATTTAGCGTTCTATTCGCGTAAGAGGTAAAGAAAGGGCCATAAAGACCTGAAGCAAACAGAAAGCAATTACAAGTCATTGATAATGAATGAGATAGCACAGAATGTACCCTACAATGTCTACTCTATAATAAAAATCGATTCTATTTAAATTATTCAATTTATCCAGGGTTCAAATGGTCCAAATGACCCGGGCCTTCCGTTCTCAAGGGGCCCCCGAGGGCTGGAAAAGAAAAATGACGGATTTAGAGGTTTGGTGCGAAAAATAGTCAAATCATCTTCCTGATTTCCCATTAATAAAATTGGTACTTATGTATTGCAGTGTGGAATGCTTTAAAAGCTGCTGGTTGCATCGTATGCTTAATTCCAATGCAAGCCTCATAGCTCGCCAGTCAGAGTACAAAACTTTGTACTCGCCCAAATATATAGAAAAGTTCCGGCGTCGGCGCCGACGTTCGCGTTGTGAGTGAAAATTCCTAAGAATAACGCTGGCAGGCGGTAGCTGGCAGCTATGATTGCCGCACACTGACTGGACGTATAGGGATACCTGACTACGTTTGGCAAGAGCTGCCGACTCGGCCTCTCCTTTCATACGGGAGGGTCTGCGTATAGTGTCTGCGTATAGTTGCACAGCAACAAAGAATAATAACATGAATGAATGAATGAATGATATCAGAATAAGCTCGCAAGGATTCTTGCATTCACGTTACCCCTAGGCCACGCAGACACGTTCATACGGCTTGGTTAATGTGGGGATTATGCGGTTGTGGGTTACGCTATCGCATCACTCCTTGAAAGGTTGGTCTTAAGCTGGCATTAAATGGTTCCAGATACCTACCAGCTGGAAGCCAGCGGGTGCCAGTGGGTAGTCAAGTGGAATCGACGAGTTCTAGCTGGTTTTCAGTTCAGGATAAGCTCGTAGCAACTGGCAAACCAACTGACCTCTGTCGTTACTGCTGTTGAGGCCAGTTGTGTATTTTATTATTCCGAGCCCGAGCGGTGAAAGCTGTGACAAAAGCAATAAATTATTAGTTATTAGAGATTAGGACTGCTCATAACTGACAGCACTCTCATGAATTGCCGCTGCTGAGAGTGGAAACGGAAATTCTCAGTCGAGTCAATGTTGAAGATCTCATCAACAAAGTCTCCAAGAAAAAGGCATGAAAACGCTTATAGAACTGTAAATTTACCTTTCTTCGCTTGCCTAGAAGTGGAAGGAAAAAACAGGCATGTTAAACGAATACACGCTCCACTTGAATTCCTGTGAAATATTACAACTTGCATTTGCTGCTGTGTGCAAATATGCATTGTGTTTATGAAAATTTTGGAGGCGGCTTAAGCTTAGCCTTGTAGACGCGGTAGCACAGCTTAAGCGTTCATTCTATTTTAAAGAAGCGTGCACGTTTGCGAACGAGGATCTGCATGAGGAGCCGGCAAACGGGAGCCATTAACGCTCTCCCATAATACGCTCATTCAAGGTACCCTTAAAGGCTAATTTTAGAGGGTATTCTTCCGAGTAAATATGGCGTGTGTTCTAGGAAGAAAATTCTAAAGCACTTCAAGTCTGAAATATGAAAACAATGGGGAGAGATAAGATGGTGGGGAGCTACAGGGGCCATCTTAATATTTTTTGAACCGGGCCCTCATCACCGCTAATCCAGCCCTGGATACAGAACCGGCCTTTATTTTAGTACAGATTGAAAAATGTCCCAAATGCAGTCATAAATGGAAAGTGATCATTTCTGTGATGCAGTCTTTCAATTCGTTGTGATCCTCTATTGCATTGCAGATAAATTGATATTATTTTCAAGTACGTAATTCCGGCCTGTCAGAAAAGAAATTGAATTCCACTGCTGTACAAACGTTACAGCGCTTACTCAATGCCTTACGGATGCCAAAACGCAGCGCAGTGCTCAACTGACAAGGAAGAACGCTGCGAAATGCAGACTGAAATATAAAGTGCTGAGAAAAAAAAAAAAAAAAAAGAGCGCAGTTAGCGCCACCATACGATCCAGCAACAAAAAAAAGCTTAAATCGAGTGGTTGCAGTGATTCATTGCAATATGGAATAAACAGGTTCCTCACGTCACTGAGTTCTGATTAATTCATTACAACAAATCGCAACGTCACCGAAATGTTTCTTATTAACTTTATTTCTAAACTCATTTTGAAGTCACATTAATTCTGGCTATATGCTACATATTATTAAAAAATTCCTTCTAGTGCTCCCAACAGGACACAAAACGAATCATGTCGTAAAGACGCTATACATTATCAATGCAACCCGTTTGAAGCAGGTATAACATTTTCGATATCGATAATATTTACGTTCAGCACAAAAAAAAAAAAGAACTGTAAACTGTGAGTTTACATTGGGTGATGTTTATATATCGCACGTGATCATTTTCATAATTCGTGATTTCTTTTTGCTTGTTCTATATGCGCTTGATATGTCCTCTTTTATTGGCGCGGCGCTATGTATTGCAGCGTACATCTCAGTGATGCAGCGATTGCATGGACCTTATACGTTACAATACGGACGCCGACGTTGCAATGCCCTAGATTGTCTCAAGTTACTCACCGCCTTTTTCTTTTAACGGGCACAAGCAAAGCGACTCACGGCCTGAGTCGCTTTGGGACGTTAAACCCCATAAACCAAACCGAATTTACTTGCTTATTCAAAAGGAGTCTGCTTTGTGCACAAGCTACGCCTAGCCTATCCTTTCCAAGTTCGCCGTGATCCTGTATTCTCAGTTTCCCTATAACTATACCCTTTCCTTAACCCTTCATCCCTCGGACAACTTCGCCGAGGGTCGCTCTTCGTTGGCAGTGCGCCGTTAAATGTACTGCAACATTACACACAGTGACTGGCTTCAACGCAGGCATTCTCCAGTGCGTTCCCAAGGAAGATGTGGTGCGGCACGTAGTCTACACGATGGAACTATTGCAGCGTGACATGGATCGCCAGTCGCAGAAGGTGGGTTCTTTTTCAAGAGCTTTACCATTTGTGGTCAGGTACCCACCTTGATGGCTCAGGGTTAAAGCGACACATGTTCGATCCCTGCCGCGGCGGACGCGTTTCGATGGAGGCGAATACAAGGCACCCGTGTATGGTGCGAGGTCAAGAAATGCTAGGGGCCACTTTGGGGTCTGAAGTGCGATGAGACGAAAGTTTTTATAACGCGGTAGTCGTTAGCGCGATGTTTATTGAAGGTATAGCATATAGTTAAGATCCCTAGGTAGTCAAAATTACTCTGCGGCCCTCCACTGCGGCACCAATTTCTCTCTCTCTTCTTTCGCTCCCACCTTCCTTCCCTTACGGCGTGGTTCAGATGTCCACGGGAAAGTGCGGCTTTTCTTTCCTGTAAACCAATTTGAAACGCCGCTGATTCCTGCTTAACTACATCGGCTTCTGTATGCTGTGTGGTGCGGAGTTCGAGGAAGTGCCAAATGAAAGGCGCAGCACGGACGAGTCGATCAGACGCCCGGAGGGGTCAGCTTAGTATATGAGTGAAACGCCTGGTGAAGTCATTGGCCATGACCGGACGTGACGTCATGATGATGTCAGTTCCGGGTATTAGACATCACCGGATATGACGTCGTGATGGCGTCACGCCAGGTCATAACCGATGACGTCATTGGTCATCATCATCACTAACTGTTACTATCGCTAACTACCACTATCATTATATGTCACTATCTACCACTAACTAACGTTCTTCACTGACAGATTTAAAGTAAACGGAACCCTGCGGAATCTCACGAAACACTGTGACACTTCTAGCGGACGGACACGCATGAGCTTTCGCCTTATAATATTCGGAGTCCTCCACTACGACTTCCTTCGTAATCTGAGTCGCTTTGGGGTGTTAAATCCCATAAACGAATCCGGCTGTGCCCAGGTTTAGGAAACAGTTAACTGAATGTTATTTGTGCCATTGTTATGTACACGCGCAAATGCAAACAAGCAAAAAATTATGACATATCATCGGCACTGCAGAAACGTGATATAAAAAAAAAAAAAACAGTGCCACCATACAACGATGCATATCATCCAAACGCTGAAATGGCTATTAAGCACGGCTTGTATGTTCAGCTGCTGAGTGCGAGGGTGTGGAAGCGAATGCTATCCTTTCCTGGCGGCCATTGTTATTAACTGCCTACGGCAAAAACCTTTTGGCAATGCAGAGCCTTCTACAGTTGCAAATAAAGCGCAGCCGTCCAAAAGCCGTACAGTCACGTGCAGCGAGGCGGGGGCACAAAACTGCCGCAGCATACGCAGCTGGTTACATTCAAGCGGACACAGCTGTTATGAGCAAAATCTGCCAAAGGCAGATGAACTCGTAAATTGAAGACGATCAGCGTACGCAACATTGCCTACGGCATTTTCTATAGATTCAGTATCGCGTTAAGGGCTGCATGATGCACTACCTGAGAAATAATCGGGAAACGTGGCGAAGAACCCTGCTGCTAGCACGGCACGGTTTTTGTACGTTTTGCAGCTTTCCCTGAGCTCTAGTACAACCCTTCACAACGGTCACTTCTGTGTACGTGATTCTATCACTTGTATCGGATTCCCATTGCTCTTGTGTTGTGTGACATTTTTCGGCAGATATCTAGAAAAAGCGCTCTCGAAATAACCCATTTTGTACGTGTTTCTATAAGTTCACAATAGCAATCTTAGTAATTCGATTGATAACGCTGACCGTGCTGTCGCTGACGTTCATAACGCCTTCTCCCTATGTGGGCAAGGCCTGAATTTTACTTATATATGAATCGACGAGGAATAACCACATACGGTTTTTAGACTAAAAGTCACAGATCTCAGGTGCTCGTGTCAGTGGTCATACAAACGGAGGACGAATAAACATGTTTTACAAGAGTGCGCACTCTAAATTAGCAAAACGCGACATCATAATGCGTAGCTGTATGGAATGTGAAAATATGTGCTGATATTAATATTTCAGGAAACAATTGAGACATTTATATCATGCCTATTAACACATTTTTCATGTTAAATAACAATTATATCGCTATAGAAATACCTGATGTGTACATTAAATCACGTGAAATGGCTAGCCGAAAGTGAAAGCTCAAACCTATCTACTCGTGGAATGCGGGATATTGGTCCGGACCTCTTGTACGTATGCTGCAATTGTCTCACCAGGGCACACAGCAGAGACTGCCGAATCCTGGCATCAGGTGGAAAATTCACAGTAGAAATATATGTCATCGTAATACACCTTTTCTGTGTAAACAGATTAAACGCGAGAAATCTGTAAAGAAATAAAGTTACAAATATCGGCCAATGATTTATCGAACCTCGTGTGCATACCCACGTAAAATACACAAATCAAGCTACACGGCGAAGATTCCTATCTGTAATTTCCAAGCATTGCTCCATTTCCCGATGTTAGTCTTTGGTTTTAAAAGATGCATTGCAGATGCAAAAGGTGCAGTGGTAAGACGCCCGACTACTGCCTGGAGTTCCCGGGTTCGAACCCGACCACGGCGGCTGCGTTTCGATGGAGGCGAAACGAAGTGGCGTCCGTGTGCTGTGCGATGTCAGCGCACGTTAAAGATCCCCAGGTGGTCGAAATTACTCCGTAGCCCTCCTCTACGGCTCCTCCTTCTCTCTATCCACTTTCACTCCCACCTTCATCCCTTCCCTTACGGCGCGGTTCAGGTGTCCACATGACAAGTGTGACAGATACTGCGCCTTTCCCTTCCTGTGAACCAATTATTATTATTATTATTATTATTATTATTATTATTATCATTCATGCGTCATTTCCTAGGGCCAGATTTCGCTGAGTGTCCGCTCTTTACCCAATCCCTTTCTCTATGAGTGGGATGCCAACAATCACTTCGCACCGACATGGGCAGCAATCTACCTCTACATTCCAAACGCTGTGAAATCTGTAGATGCTTTTCATATCTGGATAAAAGCCCATCAAAAACGCTGTGAAAGCCGTAGCTGCTTTTCATGTCTGGATAAAACTACCTTCATGTGAAACGCAAAAAAAAAAAAAAAAAGAGAAGGAAAAAGAAAAAAAAAAAAAAAAGAGAGAGAGAGAGAGAGAGAGAGAGAGAGAGAGAGAGAGAGAGAGAAAAAACCATAACCGCAGCGGAGGTTATCGATGCCAACTCATCTCCAAAAAAGAGTGATAACTGCATCATCGCCCTCTTTATCACTGGCAAGACAAGAGCTATAATTTTTTTATTGTCATGTTCTAAGCTTCCACTGGTTTCAGTTCATACGTAGCCGTTTCGTATTTTTGTCTATGGCTGATGATTTTAACTTTGTGTTGTCGTTTTTTTTTTTTTCTGTTTCGTAGATGCGCTTTATATATCCCCTGTTCTTATACACAAATCAGTTTTAAATTCTGCGTTGTTGTGTGTGTGTATCTCTGTTAAGTTTTGATTTATGGGGTTTAACAACCCTGAGTAACTCGGGCTATGAAGACGCCGTAGTGGAGGAATCCGGAAATTTCGACCACCTGGGGTTATTTAACCTGCCCTCACATCGCACAGCACACAGACGCATTGATTTGGCCTCCATCGAAATGCAACCGCCGCGTCCCGGATTCGTTCTAGCATCCCTGGGTACAGCAGTCGAGTGCCCTAACCCCTACACCACCACGGCGGTGCTATATTTACTTTTTTTTTTTAAGAATGGAGGTCTCTGAGCTAAGTTTTGTCACTGATGTGTAGCTAATCTGAATCAATTACCGACACCGTAACTCAATACCACACAGCTCCGAAATGACTAATACAAACTGGTACCAGCTTGCGCTTGGTGAGAAAAAGACAAAATAGAAAAACAAACTCCAAACGCACCTCGGACGACATATTAGAAAGCCTCGTTCTTTCAAATTAGGCAGTTCTAACCCCACCTTTCGCCGTGTCAGTCCTGCGTAGCTGTCATGTGACCCAGAAGAGCAATGAAATATACGCTCAAACGACCGATGCTCAAGACCAACTCCAACAGATAGAGACGTGCCTTCGTACCCCTTCCCCCTTAATTGATAACATCTGCTTAATCATTAGATTTAGTATACCGAAAGGTTCTTTACGAGACTGCGTTACATGAGGATGTCTTTGTTACGAGCCTCATAAATGCACTTCCTTGAATTTATCAAATAGACCCGAATTCTACGATTGTTAGAAAGTGGCTCACCTTGACCGTATTTCGACGTGTGTGTGTTCTGGATCGGTGACGCCCATCATCCCTCGGCTTTCTTTTTTCTTTGTGCATGCAGCTGGGGAAAACCATAGATACTTCAGTATTCCTCTTCGACTACGAAAACTTCAGCCTCAAGCAGATCTCCTCCTGGCAAGGTGAGCGACTGCCTGTAGGCTGATTGCCCACCGGCGTCACGTACATTCGTGTATGACGTGGTACAGGAATCGTGGCCAGTATGGGCAACGCTTGCCGACTCACATGGCTTGCACAGAGCTGATTCTCGAGCCTATTCTTCAAAGCGTTCATTCGCTTGATCTCAGTTTTATTTCTTTTTCTGTGTACTTTGATGCCATAGCTTTGCGCCAGTATTTAAATTTAATTTAACTGACTCTCTCTTGTTTTTCAATGCAGTCGTTATTCTCATTATTCTTACAACATAAGCTTTCCCCGGCATGCAGCGGGGACTTCTGGTTTCACTAGATGCCCCCCGAGTTCTCCGATTTGGAGCCCTCAATGTTCCGCTTCTCGGACCTTGCCCTTGCAACTTTCCACTAAAACTGCCTTTGCCGAGACTGGTCGCATTGAGCAGCTGCTCGTGGAATCTTTTTGGAGACGCCCGGTCAAAACTCTGCTGAAGACTGTTGTGCTGAAAAGTGCATAGGGAAATCAAGGGCTCGTTACGACATTCTCCAAAACCTGAGAAAGCAGAAAGGATTCTTTCTACAATTTCTTTTTGTGTCATTCATT
The DNA here is from genome assembly GCA_023969395.1 of Amblyomma maculatum. Lineage (NCBI taxonomy): Eukaryota > Metazoa > Arthropoda > Arachnida > Ixodida > Ixodidae > Amblyomma > Amblyomma maculatum. The sequence continues at coordinate 14,410 of JAJIZL010016889.1, forward strand.
AATTGACACTTATTAGCGCAATCGAATTGTGGCTAATAGTTAACTGCTTAGAAAACAGAACTTAGAGGTAAAAGGAAAAGTATCGGCAGTGGCATCTGAACCCACGACGTCTGTATATCAGGCGGTTGTCTAACTTTCTACTGGTGGGAGCACAGGCTATGTGTTGCATGCAACCCAAGCTTAACAGTTTTCGTCTCCACTCTCGTCCATAGCGGTGGAAATAAAATGTCCCATGAGTGCTTCGTTGAACTACCACGCAGTAGCGCCTAGAATACATGCAAATGAATATCCCCTGAGAGTATAATATTGGACAGTCGTCGTCATATGTCTGTTCGTAGGCCATCGCACGGGACATGCGAGATCGTGAGTTCGAACCGCACCGCCGGTACGTGGCATTTAATTCTTTTTCCAGAAGTGCTGTAGATCAACAGGGTGTTTTAGGTTCCCTTTCTATTGAAACTTTATTGTTCTGCGCGTGTGTACATTGCAAGTATATTTTGCTGCACAACAACTCATGAATTCTGCACCTATATGCAAAATGAACATAAGTCTGAGAAGTCTGTGAAAGAAACACGGGATAACGGGCTGTCTTCGTTCCGGCTTTTTCAGTCCTAGACCTGGTGCACTGCTTGGTAGGGCTTTACGAGAACAACTATCCCGAGACGCTTAAGCTTGGCCTTCTCATCAACAGTAAGTTCACTGTGAATGTGCTTTTTACTACCTCTTATTATAGAAGACACACAAAACCGCTGTTTCATATGCCTTCTCCTCAATTAAAAGTCAAATTGTACTTTCTTTAATCTTGTTTTAGCCACGAGTACACCTTTTTTAATTGGCAGTCGTTCAGAAATTCAATTCTTATTATGACATAAAAATCCAGTTTTGACCCGGTCTTTCTTCATTTTATCGGGTCCTATTTCAAAAAAGCCCAACAAGAAATAAAATATAAGCAATCATCTGCACACTATTTGTATGCTTCTGGGTGTTCCTTGTCACGCTGCTCACCAAGTCAAGTTTATAGCAGTTTATAGCCATGTTTATAACAGATTTCATACAAACATATCTTTTCTAGCGATTTGTTTCATTTCTCTTCAAGTCACAAATCTACTATTTTGACTTCGCATGGTTACAAAAAAGGCGTTTTGTTTTCTTCACAAAACTCTGCTATACCTTGAAAGTATATGTGTATGTTTGCTAGTGTGACAGCTAGTCTTCTTACAGGAGTGTAACTAATTCTGATACACAGCAACGCATATAGTATTGCGAGAGTCGTAATGCACAGATCCCTTAACAACAGCAAGTACAAGGTCCTGACACTGGCACTAATTTACTTATTTTCAAAACAAGTCTTCATAATGAAATAGTGCATTTTCGCTCTCCATGGCTACACGCGAGCAACGAAGCACACCGAGATGAAGCCGAGCATATTATCTTCGACCACCCTGAGTTTCTTATGGACCGGTATAGGTGGGCCTTTTTGATACAGCCCCTACCGAATGCGACTGCAGTGAGTTGGTCGAACTGTTTCACCTCACAGGTAACTGTTACCCTCTGTACTGAAAGCTATATACGAGCGCCGGATGGTACAAAGCGACAGCTTGCGCAAATGTACTGCTTCTATGTTCTGTCGAGCAAACCTGATTAGTCTGGAATGCGTCGCTCCATGCTCACAGCTTCATCCACCCCACTGCGAACAAATTCGAGATTAAGTAATTGTTCTACACGAAAAAGCGATAGGAGGCTATACTGGTCAGCTCAGACCAATTGACGCACTTTCGGGCCACTGAGTGGGCTCATAAGGGTAGATATTTGGGCTTGTTGGTACATGATCAAAGGGAACAAAATGTAGCGCACCAAGACAAGGACAGAGAAAGAAGACACACACAGCGCTAAAGAAGACACACACAGCGCTAGCGCTGTGTGTGTCTTCTTTCTCTGTCCTTTCTTTCTTCTTTCTCTGGATGGCTTCGAGTCCGGCGAAAGGCACGGACTCGAAGCCATCTATAGTATAGTGCCCACATAGGGATAAATGCTGACAATAAATGTTTTCCAATCCAAATCTAGATGCAAATAAACTTACAGTCGATCTCGTCTCCCGCAGAAGGTGTAAGCATAACATTCATTACAGAAAAGACGCAGCGCTCTAATTTCTTAGTTGGACACTGTGCTCGACTTCCTTCGCAACTTCTGGTGTGTAGCGCCCCGTGTGACTAAAGCATTTCACTTGTAGGGGAAATGATATAAAGCTAACACGCGCTTTCACATTATTATACCTTCGCCACGCCGTGGGCTGCCACCACAGCAGTGTAATTATGGCGGTCGCAGTCGTGCCTGCGGCGTGTGCTGGCACCTCATTTCTTCTACTCGTGGCCGGCTCTGGTCACGAGGACTGGTAAAGGCATATTAACCGGCACCGCGTTCGACCATTTCTCCCTTTAGTGCTGGAAAGGGTATTCAACGCCCCACGCTGCATCCGTAGGTTCATTAACTTCCCCGTTTGAAGAGCCGTAGCGCTCACCGGCCCTTCAGTCGTTTCAACAAACATTCTTAACCCATAAAAACCGAGTAAGAGCTTATGATGAAGATATTAAACCCAACACCTCCACCAAAATGTTGCGGGGCGGCAAGTCGGTGAACACAGTGTAACAGAGAGAAGATGGCCGATGACTGCGAGATGAGTTCATGAATCGTGGCGGGCCTAGTGCGAGCGCTCCTGCTCGCACCACTCCCCGCTTCTTCCTCACCCGTAACAATAATGTTAAGCCAAATTCGAGTGATTACTAGCTGTCTTTTCTTGTCATGGGAGGACCAGCATTTTAGTAAGGTGTTCAGAATTGTTTTTCGCCCGCTAACTTTAAAACTCTTGCCTTGTTTCAGCCTTCCATAATATATAGACCGCAGAGCTGTCTAGTGACCCAACGAAAAATCAGGATATATATTGCTTACAAAGAAAGTATATCTGATTTTCAACATTAGGGAGATTCGATCGCGCAAAACTTGGCGGTGAACAAAGCTTTTACATGGTGTAGGTGGGCTGTCTGGTGGAACGGGGGGGAGGGGGGAGGGACAGTGTGGACGGTGAGGGCATTTGTGGTGTGTGTGGTGTGTGGCAGGCTTCTGGAGGGCGGAGGTCGGTTGTTTGTACTGGGTGGACGATGATTCTGAAGGGTGCAGATGGCTGAAGAACGAAGGTGTGCGGGCGATCCCCGGAGGTATTCTGCAGTGTGGAGCCGACATCGCAAAACAAACGGACGGAATTTGTCAAAGTCAGGGTGTAACTCATTCAAAATCAACTTCGCGCGCGAAGCACTTTGGGCTGCTCTGTATGCAGTTCCAAAATCCACCCCGGGACGTTTGGAAGAAACCTCAGTGCGATACACTGCTGGCGGTACGGAATATTTCACATGTTCACTACATTCAGCGAGGCTTGGAAAGCAGCGAGTCAGGAGCTCGTGAATGGTGAAAACTATAGCTGCATAAACGGGCATCCGTGGAAAGCGTAGGTTGCGGTATCGCGAGGACACTGCCGTTGCTGAGCAGAATCGGCACGAGACGAGGACACCACCTTCGACGTCATCCTCGCCGTGATTATCCCTCCGCGTTGACAAGTTTCGCTGGAAGTTTACCTTCGTACGCTAACGAAAAACACTAAATCAGAAAGTGAAGTACTGTTGTTTGCATCGAACGAAATGACGGCACGCGTCCAGAAGTGTGTCAGATTGTGCAGAGTGGTCTATTTCGCGCCATCTTTCAAAGAATGAACGACTTTGGTGGCAGCTATAAAAGAAGAGATAAAAAAAAATACGAGTGTATGTGGCATTTTCATAATTCCCCGTGTGAGTATGTGGCATAAATTAAGAGGACAACAACAACATGATGTACAGAGGCGAGAAGACGAGGAAGAGGAGGAGGAGGAGGACGAGGAGTGCTCTTGTATAGCGCCACCATATGCGCTGGCGCCTGAAAAGAAGAGGCACGGCACGGGCAGAAAACGGTCTAGATGACTTTCTCTTTTTGTTATTCCTAGTTATGTTTTCCTTTTTTTTTTTTTGCTCTTTAATCTCACAAATTAAAGCTCAGTAAGCCCAGTATAACCCTCAATCATCTCTGTCGCTGAACCTAATTCGATAAAATTTAAAATACCTCATTCCTGCAGTATGGAACCTAAGAAACTGTAATCGCCGCCTGGGCATGGCCAATCCCCCTTGTAGGTACGTGCCATTTTTTTGAGGGCAACAACAATTTTCGCCTCGGCCGAATGTCTTATATGTGGCCGCGATCGCCCCTGCCCGGCGACCTCCAGAAATTGTGGTGCCGTCGGACTACCCGGACACACGCAGCGTGCCATCACCTACAGCTCATGCTGCTGCCCAGTGCCCAGCTCATCTAACCACAGCCATCTGGACACAACGCCAACCACCTCGTGATATATTCATATATGCGAACTTCTCCCGGCCAAAGGCAAGTGTACTTAAAACGCGTCCGCACAGTCTGGCTTCCGTGAGTTTCCTAGCGCATCTCCCTTCGACGAGGAGAATCCGCGCTTGTGGTTAACCCTTCTAGATTCCCACTTCAATGTTCACAATATCTCGAAATATATCATACAATACTTTCTGGTGTCCAGCTCGTTCATCAGAGGTCTCATCTCTACGAACACTATGTTTTTACCAGCCGTGATCTTCTGAACAGCTTTTTGACCAAACCTTGCACGACTACCGGACTTCGACGTGGACACGTACTCCAACTGTATACATCTACAGCTTCTTGTTATAGATTTTTAGCTCTTTTCTTTTCTGCTTAGCCCTATTTGTCTCGCTTTTGCTTTTAGATATGTCTGGGTAGAGAATGTTGGGGGTCTGTAGCGCCACCACATGCACTGGCGCCTGATAAAAAGACTCGGTGCGCGGCACGCGGAAAAATGAACTCTCTGGATGACTTTCGCATCGTCCGGACGCCGGCGCTCCTTCAGTTACACACAAATGTGGCTGCGGTTGCCCCTGCCTGGCAACCTCCACAGCCTAATGGCGTATTCCAGTGGATGCCCTAAAGCATGTTTCTTACATGTGAAACGAAAAGCGTGCTTTAAAAGGCAACTGCATTCAAATATTCAGTTATTGTCCAAGACGGATATACTTCTTTTTTTAAATAAATAAATGCGGCACACGCGACTGTGCGTTTTTGATGTTTATTTCACAGCCAGTTTCAAGAATGGTATTCTCTTCGTCAGTTGCCTTGACGAAGCGAATAGCATTCATATTGCTTACTGCCAGTCGGATGGCAAAAATATGAAGTCTCCATATTCAGCCCCTACTGGCTCAGTTTTATGTACGAGCTCAGGCTCACTGCAGTTTCCGGATTCCGGATGATGTTCACCTGAGATTTTCTCACTTTGCAAATTTCTGCTGTGTATCATTCATGACGTTACTGTACTCTGTAACTGGCAATGTTTCGCTGTGTGATCAAAGGCAACAGCAAAGGCGTCACTGCACGTTATTGACCAGTAAAGTGCACCTGCATGGGCCCCTGCAGGATGTCCACCAACCGCCGTAAAGATTACCAGGCCAACATGTTCATCGCTCCCGTGTCTGCATCGGCGTTGCTAGGTGAAACTGCTGCGTTAATTCTTTTCATGCGTGTTAACAGCAAAACTATGCTTCAGGTTCTTTATCCTCAAAAGCGCCGCTAGCGGTGGCAGCGCTGTCATGTCACGTGCGCGGTAATCATAGCAAGGACCTTGCCCCCAGATCCTTCCTAACTGAATGATGCGTGCTAATACGTACATACAAACATGCTTAGCTGGGTGAGAAAAGGTTGTCAGTGGCAATTTTTTTTTTGTGTGTGCACCGTACACGTCCAGCTGACGCGGGGTTTTTTCACTTTGCAGCGCCTGGCTTCTTTCCCTTTTTTTGGAAGATTGTTCGGCCCTTCATCACCGAAAGAACAGCCAACAAACTTCACATGTTCACGAATGGTGAGTGCATTTAACTCCTGTCTGTCTGTTGAATATACGCTCCTTGCCTCAAACGATTACGCCAAAACTTGTAAGAGATGCTTGCCATGGTACCTGAAGCGAAAATATGTTGGAACGAACGTCGAGTGAGCGAAAGTGTTCAATATCTCGTAATTAACTCCTTTCTGGGTTAACAAACGCCTGTTAGTCATGGCAATGCTCGCGCAATAATTAGACTTGAAGCTTTTATAATTCCATATTGACTACCCCGAGGCCCTCTCGGTTTCTTAACTTACCTAACGCCTCACAAGGTCGTGGCGCACTTTGAGGTGACTGCCCCCAGCTGTTCTGGTTTACAAACCGCTCATACGCTGTAATGGCGCGTTGGTGCAAGCATGTCAAGCGCAGTTTCTGCAGATATTTAGGCGCCAGCAGGCTTGTTTCTAGCCGCCGGAGCGTAAATGTCACTCGCAGCCGCAGGTCGTGAGTTGCGCCAGTGCTTCCGACCTTGCGCGTCCTCGACCGACTTCCGCCGAAGCATCGCTCAGTCCACCAGTCTCGTGGGTCAGCGGACCGAATCGAATTAGGCGACTTGTCCCACTAAATAGGCCCGCATGTCTCTGAGAGCATTTCTCCAACATACGCTCGGCGCAGACACTGTGACATATTGTTCAGCAAGGGTCTACGCTCATAGCGACTCTAGTTATATAGACGTCGAAGTTATTGTAGTGACACAGACAGTGAAAATAAGCTTGGAAAACGACTGTTGAAATTTCTAAAAGGCATCTGAGCCCGTGTCTCTTCACATTATATTCATACACAAAGTAAGCTGTCATTGCAGTTTTAAGCCCATATGGCTGGACGTACCATAAGCACCATAAGCGCACTAGCTCTGACTGTAGAAAAAAGTTTATCGGCATCTTTACTACGAAAGCTGCTGCCATGCTGAGTATGTTTACACTCTACTTTTCGACTTATGGTTCAGAAGAGTGCGGTCTGAAATAAAAAATTGCGACCGTTAGACTCAGGTGCATTAGTACAAGGTGCTCGTTCCAATCCCTCTGCAGCTGTAAGAGCTGCATTAGCGCGCACAGCGGTCAATTCTTCGTTTTAACATCCCAAAGTGGCTGCGAATAATGAACGAGACTGAAAGTACATGTATGCCTTCTGCAGAGCATGCTCTGACAGTTGCGTAAATTGGTCACACCCACCTTGAGTTGTTAATGCTAATTGGCCGTTATGCGCTCTAATGTACCCCTTGCATTTGATGAAAGTAGGAGATGCTAATGAGCCCCGCCGCGGTGGTACAGTGGTTAGCGCGCTCGACTATTGAGCCCAAATGCGCGGGATCAAATGTCGGGCGCGGCGGCTGCTTTTCAATGAAGGCGAAAAGCAAGGAGCCACGTACTGTGCGATGACAGTGCACGTTAAAGAACCCCAGGTGACTGAAATTGCCGGAGCCCTCCACTACGGTGTCTCTTATAGCCTGAGTCGCCTTGGGACGTTAAAGCCCACAATCTATACCATACTAAACTGAGTTTAACTGTATTTACTGTATTGTTAGCTGACTAGTAACGTAGCTGCTAACGGACAGAAACTACAGCATTTTCCGGTGGGTTTAGTGCAACGTGGGCGGTTTCGGCAAACAGCGTGTTCGCATTGGCGCTTCGCAGATGGCTGGCAGCAAGTTCTCCTGAAGTACGTGGACCCCAGCCAGCTGCCGGCCCACTGGGGAGGTACGATCGTGGACCCCGTGGGAGGCGCCCGCTGCACGCACGTGGCAAGTACACCATAAGAACAGCATACTTGTGCCCACATCTGAGGTGTTTTGGCCAGGCGTGTCACACCTTGTTGTGGAAAAATTCAGCTCAGGCATTACAGAAGGGTTGGTGGTTTTCTTGTCTACGCATAGGGCCGATCAGATGGAACGCGAAGGAATTAATGAAAAGTTGAATGCGTCCAGCACGGCGTGCAACGCTATATCTACATTCAACAATTGAGTGGATATGCACCCACACTGACGTCAACCGACCGCTATTTCGATATCGGTTAATGCTGTGGTGTTATCGAACATACTGTACAGCTAAGAATGATAGTTTTCCAGCATGCTCATTACTAATTAAAGCGTAGTGATAAATAAAGCGTAATGACGACCTAAAATGTCTCCTGGTGTTGAAGCAAATGGTGCGGGACCATTCTACGCACAAAGAAGCCGTTGCTAAGGTACCGCGACGTCGTTCGCGCCGCCGAAGGTCGTTAAAGAAACGGATAACCTTTGAAGCGAAACTTCCAAGCGCCACTGCAACTGCTCCGACTCCACCAACAACAGTACTAAACCAAGGGAACCCGATGTCTGATGTAGAGAGACCTGCTACACCAGAAAACACTTGGCCACCACTACCAAAGCTTTCTTCACCATCGGGGATAGAGCACTGCTGCGCTCCAAGCGTCCGGCGCCTACGGCTGATACAGCCAAAACACGTGCTCCGGACCATGATCAAGACCTGCAAGTGATCACAATGCTCACGTCATTGATGAATGTCATGCGTGCTCTGCTTTCCGAGCTGCGCACGCCAGCAGCACACAACGCACTGCAAGTACTAGACGCACTGTTTCCGGTTCTTGCGTCTCTGCAGTAAAAGGCATCATGGCTCCGCCAAATATACCTTGAAAAGAATGTCAAGCAAGCTTTTATTTCTTAATAGAATGCCCGTGGAATCCAGACTCAAATTTCAGATATTCGGCAATATGTTTACAAATATCACTTCCACATTTTGGCTATTTGTGAACCGAATCTAACAAAACATTTGCAAATATCTGGTTATGAGGCATTTGCATCGTCAACACGTAACAAAACCAGCAAGGTCATCGTTTGCATTCGACGTGAACTTACAAATGTGCGTCATTCGGTTCCACCTAACGACGAGAATCAGTATGTCTGCTTGACGGTGAAGAGCCGGGACCTCACATTTACGCTTGTGGCTAAGTACTTGTCACCATCAACCCGCTTCGACTCCGAATGATTAAGTGGTTTGATGGCAGTCACATCAGGCCCGTGGATAATTATAGGTGATTTCCATGCTCACCACACCATGTGGGGAAGGGTTAGGATGAATCTTAGCGGAAGAAAGCTAGTGTCCTTCGCCTCTGACCATGGCCTTCAGTGCCTTAACGACAGACTTCTAACTTATATTCGTGGAGTGACTTATGGCAGCTGCTCTGACTTGACATTCGTTTCGGAATGCCTTATCAGCAGTTTCCAGTGGTTTTCAGATGTAGAAACTCATGGCAGCGACCATATCCCAACTTAAGCTGATCATTGCCGGCCATGCCACATCCCCCTTAGCCAAACGTATGCAGCGCAGTGATTAGATAATTTTAAAGTACTAATGGAAGATGTCTGCACAGAAGGATTCTCCACAGGTTTTGAGGAAAAAATTAAGGAGGCCATGGAAAGCGCTACCAGTTCATTCAACCCAGTTGCAAACTGTACCGATTTCGACATCGAGTTACAACGACTGCGATCACTTCGACGCATGGCAGAGCGTAGATAAAGACGGACAAAGTCGCACCTAAACCTCAGAGATGCAAGGCGCACACAGAAAAAGGTTCAGCGCAGAATTCATCCCTGCAAACACAACGCTGGACATCTTTTTGTGAAAACCTAGATCCACGCAAGCATTTGTCACGCGCTTGGAGTGGCATTCGTGGCCTTCGCACGTCCCCTCAACAGCGTCTTCCGTTCAAATCTCTCGTGCTTCACCAAAGGCGTAGTGAGGTAGAAGTAGCCGAAGAAATTTCTGCACAAGAGTAACAGTCACGCAGAACTCATCTACAATCCTGCATTGCTGCAACGTTCCACCTTCACGGGATGCACGAATCTTCCGTTCTCCATGGAGGAACTTGATGCTGCGCTGCATGTTGTAGAAAGTCATTGCCAGGGCCCGATGGTGCGGCATACTCCTCAATCTAACCTTGGCCAGGAGGCTCGACGGTATCTTTTGAACAATTACAACAAGTTATGGTGTGATGACACAGTTTTCCACTTCTAAAACCGGGAAAATCACCACTCGACCTTTCGCCATACCGTTCAATTGCACTAGACAGATGCGTCGGCAAAGTCATGGAAAGAATGTTACTAGCATGTGTCGAAAGGTACCTGGAACGATACCAAATTTATACAAATTTTATGTCTGGGATTCACCGTGGCCGCTCCTCTATCGACAATGTGGTCGACCTCTTAACGTCTGTGCAGCACCAAAAGGCTTTGAAAAATTGACAATAGCATTGGTTTTGGACATCAAGGGCGCCTACGTAACATCAGGCCATTTTGGACGTCTTGGTAGCTGCTGAAATAGGAGGCTGCATGTTCAGCTGGATACGCACTGTCAGAGAGGTCCCTTTACATCCATACTAAAGGCGGATCAACGTCTCTACATCGAAGTTCGCGTGAAGTTCGCGTGAAGGGTGGAGTGCTGAGCGCAACTCTCTTCAGCCTTACTCTCGTCAGCCTCGTAGACGTATTACCACAATCTTCGCAAATCCCCATCTATGCAGATGATATATGTATTTGGGCATCCAGTGTGACTCATCCTTAAGTTCGTGCGAGGCTGCAAAAGGCTTCAACGATATTGACGACGTCGTACCTTCGTCTGCAAGGCCTCTGGATATCTCGACCAAGAAGTGTTCCCTTGTAGCATTCACACGTAAAACAATGTCACGTTGCCCCATATGCATCAATGGCAAATCCATTCCCTACGAGAGAAGCCATCGCTTCCTTGGAGTTGTCGTTGATATAAATCTTTCGTGGAGTACCCATTTCAGAGAAATGAGAAGCAGACTTGTAGCGATTGTCGAAGTTCTCTCCTTCCTCGAAGGAAAGTCCTGGGGTACACCAGCGCACTCCATGCTCCAACTGTACCGGTCTCTGTATTTGGGCTACACGTGATACAGCTTCCCCATATCTAATAACAGTAGAAAAACGAACCTCAGGACTCTTTAAAGTCTGCAAGCTCAAGCTATTCGTATATGCCTTGGACTCCCTAAATCTGCCTCAACAGCAGCGACTATTTTTGTCGCCAGGGAACATCCTGTTACTACACATTGCGCTGCTGACACAATGCGAACACATATTCGGAACCTAAAGAGGGTTCCTAGTCATCATCTAGCAACTCTTCCCGTAATTATGCCAAGCACTGCATTCGCCAAAGTTGTAGGAGCTCATCGCACCAATATTCATTCCTTCGCAGTTCACCTCTGCTGTAAGACCATGCTCCCCGATATGGAGTCTACATGAACCTCGCATACAAGTTTATATTCCTGGAATTACGAAGAAAGCTGGAATGTCATCATAAGCTCTTAAACAATTGACATTGGATTATCTGCACTTCAAAAATCAAAATCGGACACATGTCTCCACAGATGGCTCAGTTAATCCAATCAGTTTCGCGGGGTCTGTAGTAATGCCGGCCAAGCCAATTCTGATAAAGGTTAAAGTCATATTCAAACCCATTCGCAGCACGAATAAAACAACGACAGGAAGAAAACACACAGCATTCGTCCTGTCGTGTGTGTTTTCTTCCTGTCGTTGTTTTATTCGTGTTGCGAATGGGTTTGAATATGGATCATCACCAACTGGCCCAAACCTCGGTGTTAAAGCCATATCTGACTTCCTCAACTGATGCTGAACTAGCTGCCCTACGCGCTACAGTTGAATTCGTTTGCCAAGAACATGCACATGACTGGACATTGTTCAGATTCTAAAGCAGCCCTTCAAGGCCTGCAATCTGCACTACGCCACGGATCACATGACCAACTCATTGGAGAGATCTGCCAACTGTACCACGACGCAATATTTTAAGGTCTGCGGTATCAATGGAAACCACCAGGCGGACGAGGCTGCCCGTTCTGCCCACAACGACGGTGTTCCACCCAAAATCCTCATATCGAGGGTTGACGCATGCGCGCTTCTCTTTTTGGCCCGAAAGATCATACTTTCGGCGTGGAACACGGGGGAGTTTTGCAACAGCCGCCTCAGGGCACTGGATCCTGAACTGCGCCTCCGCCCTCCCCATGAGATAGCGCGTCGGTAAGCTATGTTGCCGTGCCGTTGTGGATGAATGTTGCTTACACGAACAATAATGCTTTCAATATTTAAACGGCCTACAGCCCTACCTGTGAAAATTGTGGCTGCGAAGAGACAGTCGCACATCTCCAATGTGAATGTCTTGCATTTGTGAGCGAAAGACATCAGCTGCGTTGTGCGCTGGACCGCCTCGATACTCGCCCTTTAACGGCGGATAAGATCCCTGGTCCGTGGCCACGAATGGGTCACGGGGGGATTAAATGACGGACGAGAAGGCATACGAACAAGGCACTTCCCAGACTAGCATATCAGCCGATTCGGGCATGCAGTGGAACGTCGAAGTGTCTCTACCTTGATGCTTACTTCAAATTAAATGCACGCTTTTGTTTCAATCATTCCATCCCTGCCCCAGCTGTAATTGGACTCATTTGTTTCCATTTGGCTGGATGAGTCACTAGATCTAAGATGAACCCAAAATCGCAGCGTCCGGACAGTACTATTACGCGGCCGAATTTTAAAATTGACGACTGCAGCTTTATTGACAGCTCTGAGTAATTTGGTGAAATGCAAATTTCGAGAGAAATGTTGCCACAGTATTGCCCCACGCTACAACCAGTCTTTTCTCCTCTTGTTTATATTCACTTGACGACCAAGGGTTCCATGTGCGAACTTCCAAGTCATATCACATGTTAACTCCATGTGTAAAGCTGCTTCGATCAGGCGATGTTAAAACACTACAGTGCCCAACGTTCGTTCTTTTATCTAATCCCTCAAAAAAGTTTCGATAGATAAGCAACTTGTGTGTGTGTGTGTGTGTGTGTGTGTGTGTGTGTGTGTGTGTGTGTGTGTGTGTC
>JAJIZL010016892.1:0-32278 GCA_023969395.1 Amblyomma maculatum
GAAGGTCGTCTTGCATTATTCTTTTGTTGCACTTACAAGGACAGAAACGAATCCTTTCACTCCAAAGAATGCCTCAGTGGCAGCCAGTTATGCATTTTACCGTGGTTAGCGCGAGTGATTGCCGTTCTATGCTTGTTATGAAAGCAGGTGATGCTGGTAGTGAATAAATAAATAAGTAAATAAATATATAGAAAGTACACTGGATTCGCAATGCAGCAAAGACGTACATCTAACCAATGAAGAGTACAGAGGAGATTCAAAGGGGAAGGGTCGAGAAGGAGCGGTCTAACGCGCTTGCGAAACTAACCCGCTTCTACTGGCGACGTTGCCTCATAACTGTCTGCTACCCTCCCCTCTCCAATTCATTTCCCCTAAAATTTAGCCTGAATGCATTGCGGCAGCTGCGTGGTGCTTACCCTTTTGGTAGGTATTTCACACCTATTTCGCAATGCTGACTCTCCTCTCTAAGGTCAAATGAAATTGGCCATCGCCATTTTCTCAGCTCATTAGGCTATCAACGTCAGTTTCTATGGTTAGGAAAGCCCTAACTAAAAAAAAAAAGAAAAAAGAAAATTATTACTGTTGATTGAAACCGACTTTATTGCAATTTTATTATGTGCAATAACGTTTGATAAAAGTAGTTCTGCACCAGAGAGCTCGCAAGAATATCCTACTATAAATGCCATAACTTCAAAAGCGATAATAGCTCAAAAGATGGGTATCAAAGGAAAGACAATACAGGTGTCGATTTCAGCCAGAGTTCATGACGAAACCACCAAAGATGTATACTTCGTCTCACAAAATGTTTTTAGTACTGTGAAAGGCCGGGGCGCCATGAACCAAGAGCACTTGTACACTTGCGCGCGAGCGAGGCAAACGCGTTTCCCTTTTTTTTTGTACTTTGTAACTGATGTACAAAGCTCCCCCTGTTTTTTCTTGTTATAGCTCCCCTCTGCACTTCCCCTCGCTTTCCTCTCCCCATCATTTTGCTTTCCCGCCGGCTGCAGCTTGGGCGCTTCAGATTTTAGATAGCAGTTGAAGGGGCCGGCAGCACTCTTTTCCTTCCTTTTGTTTGAATAACCACTATCCACACCACCTATAATAGGCAATTGTGCTCCCACTGTCGCCCTTGCCGATTCGAGGGGTGCGTCGGAGCACGATTACCTATTACAGTGCGCATTTGAATGGGCCAGGGAGCCCCTGCCTTTAGCAGTGGTGCAAATCTCTTGTGAGTCAAAGTATAGTATACAAAGGCCACATAAATATCTTCCATCATATCGCACCTTTCCATTTTTGGTATACACTTGAGCTATCCTTAACATATATCGACGATGTAGCATCAACTCGCTCAAGCTTCCACTCTATCCAGAACAGTGAACAAGAAAACGAGGTGGTACTTTTCATTTACGTTACGCACATTCGGTCATGGCCGAATCGAGCGGCGGCGGTCCGCGTCGCCGCTCAAGTTCAGCCGTGGTAAGGCAAGCTAGCACCCCGCAGTCCTGCTATCCGCAGTAGTCAAGCTAAGAACAGGTGAACGCTTCCCCCTGCGCACGGCGGGGAGAAGAATGGGGCTTTGAAAACCCACCCTCCAACAAAAGAAAGCTTCTTTACAAAGCAATGGTTGGGCCCCTCGGCGAACTGGGGGCAAGGCCGATAGGCACTTTCTCAGTCCTGAATCAGTGGCGTAGCCTGGTGGCAGAATTTGAACCAATTCCAAGATGGCCACCGTGGGACCCCGCTATGGTTATACCCCCGCCTTAAGGAGCTCGTGTCGCAGAAAAGCCGGTGTCGTCGGCGTCCAGTGAGCGATAAATCCCGGCATGCACTTCATAAATAAAAAGCAAGTTCCTAGATGGCTGGGTGGGAATCGAACCAGGGTCTCCGGAGTGTGAGACGGAGACGCTACCACTCGATGCTTGAAAGCGGTACAAAAGCGCTTCTAGTGAATGCGGTGTTGCATTCATGCCGTAGAACGTTATACTGCTGTGTATATCGGTAATTATGAGCATGTTACTTACAGAAGTCGCTGTTACACGAGTAGCGAAGTACGTTTCCGCTACATTTCTTCTGTGCTCTGCGCACATGCAGAGCCATCTTGCGGCAAACACAGACGGCAAACACGGGGCAGCGCCACTCCCCCCGGACGTTTCGCCATGCACCCTCACAGGTTGTAGAATCAAGCGTCTTTCCTTTCTTTAGATCACTATCTTCGCTCACCCGCTTCTCTCCTTCGAGCCACGCGGGTACCGGTGCGAGGATGCCCCAATACCCTTGCGTTTAGTAAGTTTTCTCGACGAGGTGCAATAACGCTCTCGCGTTCAGCTCTTGAAGGCGAAGCTTAAGCGTCCTCCAAATTTTTTATTTAAAGCTTCTAAACGCAGGAACTAATTAAAATGAAGCGGTGATGATGATGCGATTAAGTTCGGCCGAGCAAGGTTTAGTCGGGGTGGGTTCACAGGCCAATAAATGGCGCAGAAACCTATGGAGGTGGGAGCCCATACTGCGACACCGCCTTGATTTTCATTATTTGTTTTTGTTGCGTGAAGCTACATATACTACGCGGTTCAGAGCCGAGTTCCGCCTTGATTTTCATTTTTCATGAGCTGCTTGTTTTTGTTGTGTGAAGCTACATACACTATGCGGTTCAGAGCCGAGTTTCGCGTGTCTTGGCCGTCCGTTGTGCGCATGCGCGAGCCGCCAAATTCGAAGCGACAAACCAAAATTCTCATGCCTAATTACTATTGAACCGATACTTAGAAAATAGATTAATAAACCTTGTCTTCCACCGGGGAATCGAACCTCCTCAGCCCAGAGTTTGCCACTGCGCCACGCCCCGGATCGTGGAATGCTCTTCATAATTACCCTTGTCTACAGCGATAAGGATAGCGGGATTCCGCGAGTGACAGATGCTGCGCCTTTCCTTTCCGGTAGACGAATTATAGAACGCAGGAGAACTTGAATGCGTTCAATAAAATTCGGGTGGTGTTCGACAAGGGGTAATGAAAGTGTTGAAATATTTTGTAAGCTTGGAGAAGGAATAGAATTGACGTAAGAGCAGCCCGAAGCTGGTAAGTTACAGATTTTAGTCCTGCAGCTATCTATATATAGCAGGTGATAAGTTGGGCTGGATGTACCACCCACGTGCGCAGAAAGAATTTTTATTCTATGAATCAGCTCACTCAAAGACAGTGAAGCGACCCAGGTAGCACAGTTAACCAGGGGCCCTATTCTCGACACGCATGGCCGCCCTTCGGCGCCATTTTTGTTCTCTGATCGGTTCTCAGAACAGTCACGTGTTTCAAATTTGGGGCGCGAAATTTCGGTGTATCGAAATGGCTTTTTGCGGTGACGTAAAAATGACATGAATGTAAAAACAGATTTTTAGCAACGGTATTCATGATGCATGGAGGGTATATACAAGTAACTGTGGAGGGAAAACAGGTATATATGATCGAAAGGGATGTACTTACGCGTATTACGAATGGGCTGAAATAAACAGCCCACTGCCAAGAGCCGACTCCTGAAATCTGATAGGCGGACATTGTGTGGCGGGAAATACGTCATGCATAAACATTTATTGATGACATCAGAATTACATTTCATTACGCAAAGGATGTTCTGCCATTGCTGTAAATGACCAAAGTTGGCCGCCGTATTTTGAACTACTTGAGATCGCGAAAAAAAAAAAAAAAACATGGCGAATTCGACGTACAGTGTAGGCGACTGTTAGCTCACCGCAGTTTGGTAGAGAGTTTGTTGGGTGGTGAAGTAAGCTGACACATACTGTTGTAATAGCAGAAAGCACTGCAACGACGTCATAAGCAAACTTTTCAGCTGCATCATCTCTTAGAGGATTAATAATGAAGACGCAGATTTACAGCCGCACGAGGGTCGTAGCTACCCTCCCAATGCAAATGCTTTGCTCTCATAGAGAAATCATTGATCCGCGACGTCATTGCCAAGAGCAGCATTGCGGCCCCCTTACTCAAGCGCTTGATCGGCGCGAGAAGGCATTTCAGAG
Source organism: Amblyomma maculatum (assembly GCA_023969395.1). Lineage (NCBI taxonomy): Eukaryota > Metazoa > Arthropoda > Arachnida > Ixodida > Ixodidae > Amblyomma > Amblyomma maculatum. The sequence goes on from JAJIZL010016892.1 coordinate 4,025, forward strand.
AGCGACAGAAGGGGAAGTTAGGCGAGTTGTAGGTTGTTCATGATGGTTTCGTGGGCGCTCTTTAACACAGGGACAGAGAAGAGAAATAAAGGCGCCAGTCCCGTGTTTTCTTCTCTTTGTCTCTATGTTAAACAGCGCCCACCAAACCATCATGAATTTCAGAAAGCACCGCGATTGCTTTCTAATTATGTCTGATCTGTTCGTAAGTACAACCTGAGGTGTCATATGGTTCGATGGCTGTGCAGGAACGCCGCGCGACAGAGAGCGAGGGTGCATCAAAGACTTTCTTAAACGTCGGCCCTAAACACTGCCCTGTTTGCCTTGCACCATGCACTCACTGCAATGTTAATGAATTGAAAAGCCTTTCCCCGATGGGCAAAGCAAGCAAAAATACTCACAGCTTCTATTTTAATAAAGGAATTTATGTTCCATGTACATGGCACATGTTTGCTGGCCACATATGGCATGTGTTTCCTACATAAAGTTTTATTTTAATATGCATGAGGGCTCGTCTGCTTATTTTCTAGAAAAAAAAAATAAGTACTCCGGAGCACGTTATGACGGTACGCTCTAATCATATATGTAGTTGACATTTTGTGTTGATTCTTTTTTTTTTAATACAGCCTGAAAATAATCTCCCTTTATTGATTTGCATTTTACCGTTTTGACAGTAAGGAATACGCGCGCGGTGCCACCCTAGCTTCATACCACGATTTCCTCAGTCATATTTCGCTTTCTTTCCTTATTGTCGCTTTATCCCCTCTGCAGGTGCACGGTAGCCTGAGAATCGCCTAATTAACCTTCCTGCTATTCTATTCTTCTGTTTCGTTCTCTTTCGCGGACGTCTTTTACGTTTTGCAAGAGCTTTTCGCACGCCAGCGCAAAAAAAATTAACCGACTAAAATGGCGAGAATTGGGCCTAGTTAGTTGTTCATAGTGGTTCACCGTGCTAACACATAGAACGACAATAAACAACACCACGGAGCGCACTCTGCGGTATTGTGTTTATTGTCGTTCTATGTCTTAGCGCGGTGAACCACTATAACCGACTAGGTCTAAGGCTAAGCGTATGCCTTCCACTTCGTATGCGTGTATATGTGTGGAAGACTCTCTCTCTCCCTCTACGTGCAAGCCAACACAATTTGTTAGAAACCTAAGCAGACTTGGTGACCTGACGGCCGGTAGCTGGTCATAACGCGGCTTCTAAAAAGGTGGGTAGCACAGCCAGTACCTAACTGTAATTGATACTTTGAAACTGCGAGCGTTGTCCTCGGAGATGGACATTTTTGGCAGCGCCGGCGCCTCTTCGTCAGTGCTGGAGCTGCTTTGGAAATCTATCGATAACTTCTATTTACGACCGATTTATTAAACGTTTTAGTTCCTGCATTTAACCGCCGCTGATAAGTGAACGTGAGAGGTCATCGGTGCTTATGAACAGCAATGCTACTTTCCGCTCCTATTTTCCACCAACCCAGTGCGAACATTCCATTGCCGCTCTTGCTCTTCAGCTGAAACTCGGGCAGCCTTTCCGTGCGTAGCTGATGTCGAATGTTCGACCACAAGTATGTCATGACACACTAATACTGAGACGCCAAAACATATACTTCACTCGCCTCACTGCAACCCGAGGCTTCCGAATGACGGAATGCACAGCAGAGTATCGGTTCCTGCAGAAACACCGTCATTTTTCATACTTGACGCCAATATATAGTAGCAGACGACAGTGCCCTTTTTTGTGTCACTTTATTTCTCTTTTTCTTTAGTATGCGTAACCCGATTGTGTGCTTACGTAACCTGGCATCGTCATACTGCAGACGTCACGCGTACGTAACAATTTGAACAAAATGGCGAATTGTCGAGAATAGGGCCCCGGCCCGATATTGGAAATGTGCTGGTAAAACACGGCCCCAGGGCAGCACATTGTTGCCGGTATGTTTCTGATATTGGTCATGCCATATTATAAGCTGCTTGCTGACGTTGGTACTATGTCTGGAAATCACTCATAAACATTGTCCTGCTATACATGTGGCTCCGCAATATTTCGTATATGCTGGTGTGCGTTTCGGGCTTCCAACATTTCATATACGTTCGTGTGCGTTGGCAAATTTTGGCCGCCCGTTTAGATTGGAATGCGAACATTTGACATACTTTCGTGTGCGTTTGCAAATATTGTTCGCTCATTAAGATATTAATGCCAACATCTGATATATGTTTATCTATGCTGGCAAATATTGCTCGCTCATTACGTTCACGCTGCCAACATGAGGTACTACATTTTGCCAAATATTGATCAACATTTTCTGCTTAGTTAGCTACACTGCTAGCGAGCGTAGGTCAATATTTTCCCCCACTGTCAACATCTCCCACATTTTGGCACGCACTTCTTGACGACACTATTCCGTTGGGTTAAGACATGATTTTTAAGAATGAGACCTTCCTCTACGATCCTCAGTGTTTCAAATTAGTCTTTACAGCTTTTAGCTAAGCAATAAGCAGCACATTGAACTTGCTCGGGTGTGTAGGTTATGAAACGAGGTGTACACAAATTTCAGAAATATTTCTTGTCTGCCTTATCTGACAGCGGTTCATAGACATTCAGGCTACATTAGCTACCGGACATTGTTATATTGTGAAACTAGAGGCAGTCGTATCCCTAGGCTACTCCATTCGATTGCATTCTCTGTACGTGCGGTTTTCGAGACCTACATCCTGAACTTTACCATTATATTCATGCGAATACGCACGCGACAGTCCATGAAAAACATCCTTGTCGGGGTTAGCTTTTGATCGAAACCTCTCTTCCAGTTCAGCATCCAAAAGCGAAAGGTAGAGACATGCCTAGTATGCCGAAGGCACATGGAGTGTCGTGAAACACCTCGCCGCAGCTGAAGCCGTTTAGGCGGCCATCTTGACGTTAACGCATAAATACGAGAAGTGAAATTGAATATTCGTTTTGCAAAACTCTGGAAGTCAGCTTCTATGCGCAGCAAAACCCCCTTTACCATGGCGGCCAAACCTGTTTTGGGGGTAGATGTTGAGTGCAGCGCAGCATACTTAAGTGTCAAGCCTGACGTCATGCACGGACCTGGGGAGCCGAATTTCTTTCCTTTTGAAAACGAGGAGGAAGCATACGGGCGGGAGAAGCGATATGAAAGGCACTTGTGAGGAACAGGTTTCCCCTATGGGCTCTTGTTACCATAATTGCGGCTGCAACAACAGGCGGAGGGGTGCAGGAAATGGACGTGGCCATTATTGTCACAAAACACATTTCCTGAACTGCGCCCAACTTCGGGTTTCAAAACAGGTTTGGCCGCATGGTGCAGGGGTTTTTGCTATGCAGAGAAGCTGACTTCCGGAGTTTTGCATAGGTCTGGTAACACACGCGCTCTTTAAATGTTCCACAAATTGGAGCTGCCTAGAGATGTGACCGTCTCCAACTTGACAAGCAATTAATATAAGAGGCTGAAGATTTTGTTACTACATGGTATTTAAAGGGGGGGCTGATAACAGAAATTTGATTTTTTTTTCTGTTCGCCTGTCCGCATAGCGTACTTGCGAAACAAATTTGATGTACTTGTGATTATTTATTGTTAAAAATCTGCAAACTGTGCAGATGAACCACGCCAAACTGTTATACTGATCGATTTGTGTAATTTTCCATGCCGACAATCCACAGCAATCTTAATTTGACGACGCACTTTACAAGAATGGCGCTGGACTGCACACAAAAAATAACACAATGAACATAGTTTAAAATAGAAGGAGGGATGACAATGGGAAACGTGCATTAATAAAGATTGAGACAAGCATCACGGCACTCAATCGAAAATTTGTGACACATTTCAGGTAGAAAATATCACTATCTCTGTGTTTAGAAAGAGAACACGTTAGCATGCTTAAAGCGGCCAGTTCGTATCGAACAATCTCACACGTGACTTCACTCGATGAAATTTACCAGTGTGGGATTTCAGCTGCATCTCAAAGAGAAGCAACGGCCCCTTTTCCTCTGGCACATTTGGCTGTGCGCTATCCCGCTTTCCATTTTTCTTTAGCTTGCAAGAAATGCAGATTGCAAATATTGCTAGCTACATCCACATACCTGGGCAAGACACCTTATCGAAATACAGCAAATCTGTTTCTATTCATAGGCATTTTATATTTATTTCTCACTGCTTTAGCCAAGGGCGTAGATAACTCTAAGCCCATTCACGATAATTATGTGAGATAATTTTATTCTCGTTACTCGTTAGCAGATAGATGTATGTATGATGGAAAGACTAATTACACTACCCTGTTCCCTAGCCCATTGCTTTACATTTAAGCCTCACAAGTTCGCGGAAGTTATATCTGAGCTGAATTTTTTTCCCCAGTCTTTTATATTTAAGTCTCACAAGTTCGCGGAAGTTATATTTTAGCGCAAAATTTTCCTAGTTAACCAAATGCGCTCTACAGCCCTAACATAACAATTTTTTTATTCGCGAGCACAGTTAACAAGAAGCTTGCCCGGTTCCGGGCGTTCTGTGCTGATCATCTCCAGCAGAAAATATCCGGCAAGACCCATGCACTCGAAAGCGACACGAAAATCTTGTGGCAAGTTCTTAGAAGGACTGGGTGCAAACAATGCACTCGCCTCCAACACGCGATGGCCAACTCGCTCTTCCCCTCCTCCCTCATCTAGCTTCTTCTCACAAGATATCTGCAGCATTGTGATAGAGGAGCCCTTGCTATTGTGCTCCCATGTGCCTCTTGCAACTGGGCACTATAATAGAGAATTGTGCTCCTACTGTCACCCCCGCCGATTTGGGCGGCGAGAGCGTCGTAGGAGCACAATTGCTTATTGTAGTGCGCTTGATCCTGAATGGACAGGGTGCCTCTGCCTTTCGCAGTGCTAAAAACGTCGAGAAGAAGTGTAACCTCTAGTTGTATGTTGAAGCAATGAAGACACCTGACAGCACAAAGGCCCCTGCTTTGTCCATATTCAGGAAACGCGCTTGCCCTGTTCGACGGTTTACTGACCCTTCATGCATTCTTTCCTCATTTCACCCTTCTCATCCTCTACGAACGATCCCTATGCTGCGCGATCCCTCTGTGCCCCGCGCCAGCACTCGTGCACGCCGCGGCCGAATGAAAAAATGGACAGTGGCCTTTTCGACCCAAGACTTCTCTGAGCTCAACCAAATTTTTACATTCGATCAATACGCTTATCAGCACTAGCTGCCAAATGAGTGAGTATATTTCTTGGTTCTATTTTAAAAGTTGTATTTTGTACGCACATTCGTGGCCTAAAGTTTTGAGAGCTGGAGAATGCAAAACAAAAATAATAATTTATCGCTGCTTAGTCTCCAAGGGTAGCCAAAAGTTTACCTATTATTTCAGCAGATGAAACTCTTATTTCGAATTATTTAGTTCTGCTTTTCATCAAGCAGCTTGTGTGATTGGAACAGCTTTTTTTTTAGATTCAGAGCCTACCTTTTTTTTGCATGTATGCGTAGATATGCTCTTAAGCTGGAAGAGATGAAATTTTCCCAGGGAAGACGGTCATATATAATTCCTTTACAACAGTATAGCCACTCCGCCACCTCTTCTGTCGCGGTCTTTCCGAAATATTTTATAATTTCTGGGCACAAACTCAGAATCAAATATTTCTTGATCTAACCACGCCTCTATGAGCACAGCTATGTCCGGGTTATACGAAAACAGCATACCTTTTAATGGGCTGCTTTGTTTCACAATGCTACGGCAATTGATATTAACTATTTTGAATCCCCTCCAATTTTCTCTTTCGGGTCATTTCTTTCTTTCAGAAAACTTGTATCGAGCATTCTTCTCTGAGTTTCAACCAAACATTTTACTACCCACACACAGCTCATAAAAAAAAGCTTGCCGTTAGCTCAGTTCGATCTTAGTTCCGTTGAGCTAAGGAAGCCGCTAGCACACTCCTTTCGCACTCATACACTGGGCACACCAATAATATATTGTCCACAGTCTCTTGTATGCTACAAGTTGAACTTTCCGGCTAGTCCACCTGTCCAATTAAATGCACATAAATGCGCGTGAAAGCAACGTTTAAACGAAGTCTATTTAGCAAGCATGCCTGATGACGCGGGATATAACGCGGATCATAAACTTTCATTGTTCGATTAAGAAGGTTTCAAATCATTCTGAATGAAAACGTTGACATGGAAGTTTCACTGAAGTGAACTAGAAGATTCTACCGCCTCGGGCAGCGGTATGCATTGTAAGTTGTCAAATCACAGAGGCAGTGAATAAATGAAAGATAGAGCATTGCATGGATGTAGTGATGTGCTGGTCGAGAAATACGTGAAAAAAAAAAAAGAACTTGTGCGCGGTAAAAACAATTACCAAGAGTGCCCTGGACGGTAGTTAACGTGCAAGAATTCGCTTAGTGGAACATATGTCTTCATACTTGCTAAAAAATAATCCATGTCATCCCCGCAGTCAAACTTGCTTGCTCTATGACGTTCAAGGGAGCAAGCGAACGGTGTCGCTTCCGCCGGCGCTCTGCTAGCCACTGTAGCTCTGCGTAGGCGCTCAACATCTGACAGGCTCCTGACACTCATTTGCTCGTCCACAGGAATCGGATTACCTGTTCACTGACTGCTTACATCTGACTCGCTGTGTGATAGCTTCACTTTTTTTTTCATGACAGCAGAAATGCTGCAGCCGGTACGCGTCGTCGTAGCCGTAAAGCTCGCCAAATTCGATAAATCTGATTCGGGGAAGAGCTTTTTTGCCGAATGACTGGGTCCCATGCCTCAAAATAAGCTTATACAGGTCCAGACCGAGGTATAGATAAAATAAATAAATAAACGTAATGCTAACGCGCACCTGAACTGCATAGGAAAGCATCCTAGAGCAGCCGTTCGACGTGCGTTATCCCACTTCGTCATGCGGGCGTTTCGGAGAGGAGGCGCCACGGTATGTCCTCGCGCCCATTGTTCTGAAGCAAAGCTTCAACACGGTTCAAGGTTAAAGTTAGCTGTTGTATTTTGCGTCTCCGCTGCTTAAAAAAAATTGTTTTTTTACAAGTGTATGCCTTTCGATATGTCAGTGCTATAATTCTATCAAAGTACAACCATATTATGCCCACCATCTGTCTATACATCGGTGCTGATGTAGCTGCGAATGCTGTGTTTGAGTTTTACTGGCTATAACATTCACTGACACTGTGGTTGCTGCCTTCTGCTTTCAAGACTAGTGGTGTGAATGGCGTAGAGGGGCGATAAAAGCGATTTGAATAAGCAGCGCCTTTGTGCGGACTTCTTGTAGTCGCTGCTAAATTTGAGTGATGAACACAGGTAACAGCGCGGCGACAAAAAAAAAAAAAAGTAAATGAACGGCGCGCGTAGGCGTCGCGCTGTTATGACTTATTTTTATGGTCATTGTAGCCGTTACGGAGGTTTCCGTTTTACTGCAAAACAAATTTAATGCTGCAACAGGCTTATTGACCAAATGATAAATTGTTTAGCAATAAACTTTGTCTGCTAGACTAAGACCCCATTAGCTCACAAAGCAAAACGCTCGTATTTGTGTAAAGTTCTTATCGCCGGCTGTCATTTTTCAATGCTTTCGACAGGCGCAATATCGATGTCGTGCAGACGTTTTATGGGAACGTTACGCACTCTCAGTTCGGTTTGTGTAAAGGATATCGTTGCAGTACCTGCACGCCCACGCAGATATCTCTCTGGCGACAAATGACAAGTCACGGATGCCCTACGACTTTTTTCTCGACGTTCATTCAGCGAAAAGGTATTTTCCTGCCTTGACGGCAACACGAGAGGCACGGTAGGCCTCGTGATGAACCTTTGGGGTTTACGTTGCGATTGACGGTTGCAGCGCTGAACGTATGCCACCCGCTGATGAGTATACCGCCGTGCTTTCATAAATTGTTGCGTAAATTTATTATGCGTAAATACAGAAGACCTAGACTATATACCACTGGCCTCAGCACACTTGGTGCTGAGGCAACTACCACCAGTCAAAACCAACGACGCCCATCCGACTTCTGATGACGTTCCTCCAAAAAGCCCCGCGCACACCGATCCTCGCCCGGTCTCGCCAAAATTTACTCCCCTGGAAAACAAACTAAAAATGATTCTCTCATCACACCTCGGCCAATGGACAAATCTCCCATCACGTTCATCAGTATAACGCAATAGAAAAAGTAAAAGAAAACAAAATATTAAACATCAGCGAAGGTGTTCACCGCTCTTGCTAGTTAGCAGAAGAAGTAAGAACGATGCACGCAGGGTACGAGATGACCGCACAGTCCTTGCGCCGCCTCACGTGGGGATGAGTAGGAAAAAGCACGAAATGATCCTAACCCCCCATCCTTCCGTACCTTGTCCCCCGCCTCCCCCCACCCCCGGCTGTGCCTCCTAACCAGCTCTCTTTCGACTTGAGCTCACTGTGTTTTCGACGAAGTACTAAGGCAACGTCGTGACAGGTCTAAACAAAAACGAAACAAAAACTTACGGGTGGCGAGTTACTTACTGCAACTTGCGCAGATCAACACTTCAGTTTTCGTTGTATTTACGCGGACCTACGACGACCGAAACACGGAAAAGATCTTGTGAGCTTCAGTGAAAAGCGCAGCGATAAAGGGTCCTCTATATTTCTTTTTTCTTTTTTTGCGACGGCGTGGCGTAGTTGTCCCAGACCGGCCCCCGCGGGAAGCTTGAACAGCCTCATGCGGCGCTATAGTCGACGCGTTAGATTTGCAAGGTTCCCCGGAAGTAGACTGCAGCTATGAAATTACGAGACGCCTGCTTCTGGGAAAGAGAGCCATGGCCTGCCTTGACCGCCTAGTAAGAAGCAGATACATCAGACTGCCAACCAAGATCCGCATAACTCGTGCTATGGTCTTTAAAGTTGTAATGTATGGATGCGAGAGTTGGACTGTGAAGAAGGCTGACCGCCGAAGAATTGACGAGTTTTTAATGTGGTGCTGGCGGAGACTCTTGACAGTTCCTTGGACTGCCAGAAGATCAAATCAGTCGGTATTGTCGACCATAAAACCTGACTGCTCATTGGAGGGTCAAATTCTAAAGTTGAAACTCAGCTACTTTGGTCATCTGATGAGAAGAGAAAAGTCGCTGGAGAAAGCTTTGAGGTTGGGAAAGGTTGAGGATCACCGGAGAAGGGGTAGGTAGCGAACGCGATGGTTAGATGGCATCCTCGAGGCGCTGCAGATGAAGTTACATGACGTTAGGAAGATAGTGAGAGATCGGAAAGCGTGGCGTGATATAGTCCATAGGGTCACGAAGAGTCGGACACGGCTGAACGACTGATCTGAACTGACAGGAGCCGTAAGATGCGCCTGTCCGGAAGCCAAACATGAAACCGGTCAGCGTTAGTTATGCAACTAGCATCGTAATACCGACAAATGTCTCAAAATGTGACTGGCTTGCTGCTTACTTCGGCGATCAGGCCAGCAATGAAAGAATGCGCAAATCCACTTTTAAAATGAAACCTCTTCTAGACTTTGAATCTCTTCATTTGCCCGCGCTTACACGGTTGACATTCGTGCACCAGCATCGATTGCCACCGAAACACACAGGGCAGCTTGATCAAGTTATGGCTGTGCATCTCGTTACGTTCTACCGGAATGAATCAACGCTGTGCTTCGTAATAGCGGGTCAACGCATTTGATAACCCTAGAATAGCTGCTGTAGCTATTCTGTAGCTGTAGCTAGTCAGTAGTCAGGTTGGGAAACTGTACACGAAGAACGAAATATCACTGTTGGTTCTTGGAGGAAGCAAACAACTAAGGAGAGGCCCTTGCCATTCCCAATGCATGAAATAAAGTGTGGCTGAAGTGACGTCAAATTTTAGGGTTCGCCAAGTCGGGCCATTAGCAATGGCATCGCTGTTGCAATGAAAACTCGGCCCACTCGCAACAGCATTGGTAACAGCGCGAGGTACGAGAGAGTCGTGGAGAAAGAAAAGTAAAGAAGGAGGAGAGACATTGCAGCGTCCGTGCGCGGCGCGGCCATGCCGGTTTCAAGAAAGTGACGTCAGAGCCTCTCCTAAATTTTTTTCTTCCTCCATGCTGTTAGCCATATTATCGGTGCTGCGCTTCTGTGAAGTGAATGGTAATTTAAATTACAGCCGAGCGGTGGCGGCACTGACAAGAGACAGCATCTCAAGGTCGTCGCACGTGACCAAATCGGGGCGCTCATATTGGACTCCTCCTTTTGGCGGGAAGTCACCAAGAAGATGCGAAAGACGTTAGTTACGTGAAAGAATAATCTCCCTCGCCGCCTTCTGCCGCATAGTATGCACTGCAGTGTTCTCACGGAAAAGGTTCCTCCGCAAGAGTTCCGGAATCCAGAGGCCAGGCTTACATTGTCGCACCTTGGTAAGAAATTTGTTACTTTGTGCGAGCATGGGGTACGTTGGTAGGATTGTGTTCTTTTAGTCACGATGGACGGCATTCCGAGACTATGCTTTAAAGCTGATAATTTTACCCGCGCACGCAGCTTCGGTCCTACTATACCATAAGTAGATATGTAGACATTAGAGGCCGCACAGTCTTGAAGGGGCGACTACTGCTCTAGCTAATAATGTTGCTGGCTTATTTATTTTGATAATAACTTTGATTCATATTCTTTTTATTTTATACCGTATCAAAACATTTTCGCATGTTGTGAACTATGTTAATTTGGTTTCTCGAATGGTATTTTCAATGCCTCCAGTCTCTCTTTACTTCTCTTAACTTTTTGTCTCCACTGTTGATGTGTTAACACTGCAGGCGTAAAGCCTCAAAGCTACAGGAAGGTTAGTGCACCGCAGCGCCCCCCCCCCCCCTCCCGCTTTAGGTGTAGAGCTTGTCAACATGAATTCAATGTTTTCTACGGTGTTTTCGAAAGTTGAGAAACTACTGTCGCCTTGATTAATTTGTAACGTTGCCTGATCTAAAGCGAACCATACCTAACTTCAAGTAGAAGGCTATTGCTTCCTGAGCTACCATATTCGGTCGTTCCAGCTCCTATAGGTGGCGCGGCGGTGGCACGACATGGCGGCTAAGTCGGTGATAGCGCTGCTGCCATATAGCGCACGTTTTGACAAGCGGGGCTGCTTCTTGATGTTGTTGCATCGTTCGTGTGAGATTTGGCGTTTAGATAAGCAGCAGTGTGTCATATCAGTTATAAATACGAAGTTATCTATAGTTTGCCTACAGTTTCAAAATAAACGTTCGATACGAGTGCGCATATGGATTCGCTAGCTCGTAAGTGAAAACTCCGTCAGTATTGCCGCATGTCCTAAGCAGGCCGCATTAAAGGGCGACAAACTCTTTAGGCGACAGTTTTTCGGATATTCATATTTTATTTTATGTAATGTTTCAGCGCGGCCATTGGGTGTATTTATTGTTCACGTGCTCATATACCGAATATATAACAGCTTGTTTGTCTTCAGCGTATATCATGAAGCAGTCTGATGCAAACGTATGCTACTGTCCAAATTGTTAGGGAAACGGCCATTTCAGCTTAATGAAACAGCCGAAATTAACACCCGAGGTGTGTTCTTCGCACTACCGGGAGAAAAGCGCATGAACAAGTAGGGCCCGAGAAGACATCTGTAAAGAAATGATTGCGTTTGTTCAGATCCATTGTTCACCCCGTCCGAAAAGTTAAAATACAACCAAAACGTTAGCACATTTCAAATATATCGATCCCATTGCTCACCCCGTCGAAAAATGAAAATACATCTGAAGAAGTTACGCATTTCATATCGTTATGTCGAGGAGGTATGGCCAAGAAGTAATGCTTACAAATCTTATCCTTCGTGCTTAATTTTTTTTTTTTCAGTTAGTCTCGTGGTGATTAATCAGAATAAACTAAAGCTGACCGACAGCTGTAACGAATATCTGCCCTCGAAGAGCTATAGGCGGTTACTAATGAGAGAAAGGGCTCCCTCTTTTGCACGTCCTCCTTAAAAAATATCACCATACGTTTCATATCAGCTTGGTGTTTAAACATTGCAGCATTTTCGTGCAGGTACGATGGCATGATATTAAGCCCCAATTTAATGCGATTCGCTAGCATGAATTCACCGACGACGCGGCTTTTTGCCTCAACAAAATACGTCGCTCAGAATCCACATGAGTCGTCAAGTCAAAACGTCTTACAAACCGGCCCAGCGAACCGAAACGCTACTTTTCACTCATTTGCTCCATGGCAGGAACAACATATTTGCTTTGTCAAAGAGTTTATCGATTTTCACATCTCGGAATCGCAAAAATATTCGTTTTCTGCTCGCATCTCCACGCTCCAAATCAACGCGGTCGCCCGCGCCGCGAAGACCGACAACCAGCTCGCTGCTTCAAAAACAGGCCGCACGGCGCCGCCATCGTCGCTGAAACGACCGAATAGCATTTTTTTTTTTTCGGGACTTCTGTTCTATTTTTTTTTTCCATTATATGATATCAACGAGTGTCAAGTTTTTGTTTTCTCTGCACTTTGGCTTTTGTCAGCCCATGCGGCCTGGTGTTCTGCGGGTAACGCGGAGGATGCGTTTTGCGTTTCGTTCACGGGGTCGAGCATCCAAAATTGACTTAGTCACGCGCAGCGGTGGATCAGTGGTTAATGCTCTTGACAAGTGACCGGGCGGCTCGTGTTTGAAATCAACCTTGAGGACCGCGTTTCGGTGGTGGAGAAACTCAAGTCGCTTGCATTCACAGGGCGATATCCTGCACGTTGAAAACCACCAGCAGATAGAAAGAGCCCGGAGCCTTCAACTACGCTATCTCTCATAGCGTGAGTCACTTTTGGGCGTTAACAGGCATAAACTAAACCAAACTAAATCAGCGCATGCTTTGACGGACACCATTGCGGGTAACTCCCTTTCCTTTTGACGGCATCGTCGACTCAGATGCATTCACCTCCCACAGTTACACAGGTGCGTGGCGTCGCGTACGCAGTCGCTGAAGGGTTTTATTTCTTGGACCGTCGAGAATTGAGTAGGTGTAAAATGCTTGTTTCCGTCGACTTGCTTTTGACATTACGTCATTGCTGTGTTCTGCCTTATAGCGAGCGTGTAGGTGCTGTGAAAAATTAAAGGAACGCAATTTTAGGAAAACATTTTAATCTTTCGTCCTCATTTATTTTGTCATTGAAAAGATCTATAAAGTTTAACCGGTTTGGCGGTGCAAATTGCACAGTACACCAATGAATCTCTGCCGTTACGCTGAATATGAAAAGACGACATTTCCGCCTCTAATTTGAATTTGACAATGGTATACGAATGTGCGTCACATGCTCGCATTTTCCATTCACCGGATACTGACACAGTTAACGGCCCCCTCCTCCTCCTCGCCGCGGCTGTTCATGGTCAGCTCAATGGCTTAGGTCGATGATGCGGGTTTTACTACGGCTGCTCCTGCAATGTTTTAATGGAGGCAGGCCACAAAATACATCATACATTGCGATACCAGCGGACTTTAAGGCCTTGTCCGGCGTTTTTTGTTTTTCGATCTTCTCGGAGTTTTCCAAAAATTCGCAACACTGATTCTGGCATAGTTATATCTTAAATGTGAACTATGCTTTTTTGTTGTAGCTCGAATTGTTTCAAGGATGCACGTTTTCTTTCCAGAATATGATAAAATTTATATGGGCAGTTCAGCGTTTAGGACCTGATTCATGCGAGTGACGGCGTTCACTGTTTTGGTTGGCTAACGAATAAATGTCGTGCTTGCGTTTTCTGATATGAGATTTAAAAAAAAGACGGCCGACTCAAATTTTAGCTATTTTATTTATCCTGCTCATGCGCACGCAACAGGGTTTGCGACAGTATCAGTGACGTCAATAGTCGGTCTCTTGTATCGTCATTGATTTGGGCTGTACCGAGTTTCGGTTTTAGAGTCCAGGTTTCTGCACTTTTGAAATACTTCTACTTTGTATGTATGTGGTTCATTGTTAAAGAAAACCGGAAGTAAAAAGATGTTTGCCAGCTACGGTAGTTCGATGACTCAGGTGCCTGAACTAGGGTGGGCAGAAATATAAAGCTAGCAAAACAGGGAGGCGAACCATGGTATGTCGATAAACTGTTTTTTTACTGCTAAGAGGCGATTCTAAGGAGAGTTATTACATTATCAATTCATATTATTTTTAAACAATGCTCGGATATCGCTTTTAAAGAACTACATGTGGCGGGAATTTTGGAAGCCCTGATCTACGGTATCCCTCGTAGGTCACCTTGCCTTCGGGCGTTAAGCCCTAACATACTGCGTTAAACACTAACAAGCGCCCACAAAATGCGCCATCGGATGCGATGTTACCAGCCATGATCTGAAGAGTAGCGTCGCAAAGTATATGAAGTAGTGAATAAAGACGTGGTAAATCATGACCAGTTGTATCAATAATTGATGAGGTTAATGAACATTGAGTATGTCAGGTGGCAGTTTAGTTGCATCAGAATGTCACATGGCTGTGAGACCATCACTTGACAGTCAAGTTGCGCGAGAATGTCGCAGGACTATGAGAATGTCCCACGACACCAGGGACGCCGTACTGCCACTCCCACGGCGCGCCAATGAACGCCACACGACAAGAGCGACAGTGTTCCGTTCAATCCCACACTTGCAGGAGCACTGCAACGAAAGGACACCAAGAAAGGAAAATGTAGCAGAACCCTATCTTTGCTAGTTAAATCTGTGTAAATGGTGCGGGATGTACCTTGCGCATCAGCAACGCACAGGCCTTCGTATTTCTCCAGCGCAGATTCTGCAGTGCTTTCGGAAGTTTTTTTTTTTTTTTCAATTTTGCTTTTAGGGCATGAGGAGCCTCTTCAGGGCGATGTCTGTAGCAAGGATTGGGGACCACAAATTACTGCACAGGCGCATGATTGATTGCGTTCAAATCTGCGTGCGATCTGGTAAATAACAGCAGCCATAAGTGCGCCTGCCATCAGTTTCCAGTCGAACCCCGCCGGGCTGGCGCATGGTTATGGCGCTTGACTACTGCGTTCAGCGATGCGGGATCGAATCTCGGGCTCGGCGGCTGCTTTTCGGCAGCGGCGAATGTATGGGCTTGCGTGTGCTGTGCGGTGCCAGCACACATCAAAGAACCCCAGGTGGTCGAAATTTCCGGAGTCCTCCACTGCGGCGTCTCTCATAGCCTGAATCCCTTTGAAACCCCACTAACCATGCAAGTAGCCGGTCGACGCCAAATGTCTTTCACAAGTGCTGAACTGACATCATTGTAGTATGCCTCTATCAGCACGGAACTGATAGTCAATCTGCGGCAGCCAACATACAGAAATCAAGACAGCAAATTTTTGCGGGAGTACCTAGGGTTTCCCCGGCAATTCTGTCGGTGTAGCGACGGCTACAGGGCCGCGCTAGTTCTTTTTGAAGGATCAGGCTACAGACCTCTCTCCGCAGGCAGTTGACTGCAGGTCTTAGTAGCGCAAAAATACGTGAAAAGAATTGAATACGTTTGCTGTTTGAAATGGGAATCAGTCAACGTTCGAAAAAACAATGCCGTTTTTTCCAATGAAGTCCTGTTGGCATCTTGAACGCAGCCCACTTTGTCATTTTTTATCCGCTGTTGATCTCATTTCGCTCTTCGTTGCCTAGAAAGCATGCACAATTCCCACGCCAAGCCTACAAATAATGGGCCCATGGGTTGAGAGATTAGCCAGGACCGTAAAAACATGGCTCCAGCCTAACCTTCGCTTATTCTATTTCTCTTTCCAGCTTCGTGTTGATTTCCAGAAACGTACTCTTTGCAGCAGCTTTCGTGCGACTTACCGCATTCGACTGAAAGTTTCACAAGTCCAGCAAGTCCGAAATAGTCCGACCACAGCCATCTTGTTTCCACAAGTTCAACCGAGTGGTCAAGTACCATGGATAAGAAAAGTTATTTCCGTTCGGTGAAGTTGCACCACTTTGAAAAGAAGCAAGGCGATCCCGAACTGCAGCAGTACTCCCTCGCCCCGAGAGTGTCGCACAATGTGCTGAATTTTGCTACAGAGCAGGGCTTTGTTCAAGCTGAGGAACCTGCTGCGAACCCGTGGGAGCTGGAGAGGCCTTCTACACCTCTTCCACCGAGGTTCGAAGATGAGTGCGCCCTGCCAGATGATGCTTGGCCGAGCGCCAAACGCCGTCGCCCAATCCCGAGCACTTACCCGGAACACTCGGAGGCGTTTCCATTACACGACTCAAAGAGTTCTTCATCTTGGCCAGTAGTGACTAGTGGAAGCGCCGCTGACGACAATGACCCCAGATATGATTGGGCCTCGCAGCCAGGTACAGGTGAGTGCCACACGAGCTGTTTTCTATGTTTATTCACTTTTCGTCCTCCGAACTATCAGAATTCTTCGCTTGTATTGTTCACTTGTATTTTGAGCACGCGATGCGAGGATACTCCGTTGGCTAGTACCGGAGCTAGATGCGGTTGATGAGAGCGACTGGAGGGCACGGAATGTGCGCATGACTCCTGACACCTTTAGGGAGGGCAGAATGTATGAATGCCGTCAGAAAGTCTCCATTAATGGCTTCTGGCGGAAACACAAGGTTATCACAAAGTAACTGGAGATTTAGTAGACGTTGTCACTTGCGGCTGCATTAGCAAAAGCACTGTTGGGAAGGAATGACAAAAGTGAAAAGCAATCTCTGAACTATGTGCTTCTGTGAGTGCCTCTGCATTCATTCTCAAGTAGAAAGCGTGCTTTATATATGCCGTCAACGCATCTCTATTCCTGCATATATAAAGCTCTTAAAATATCCGTAGGCGCATAGTCCTGAATGTATGTAAGATGTTTGTGCTTCCTTTGCAATTTTTTGGTTGTCCTAATTTATGGGATTTTCATCAAACAGTCGCTCTGGAAAGCAATTTGTTGCCCTTTTTTACCGCAGTTACGCTAAGAGGAGATGCAAGGCCCCGATTTCGTCTTTGGAACTTGTGGTAGCATTTATTGATTCGTTCTTCCCACAACCGGCAAATAAGGTGATTCTGTGCCAGCTGCACGCCGGCGGTTTTCGTACATGACTGACATTTCCCCAACCCATGGCGCAGTTCCAGCCACGGCAGGTTTGGACAAAGTAGACAACGGCAGAACACGCTATGCTAAGCTCATTAACATAACGTACGATAAAGCACAGTGTGTTAGAATGTTCTATAGCATAAGATAAAGATTGCGGCTGCCTGATCAAGTGGCCGCTGTCGTTGGCTCCGATGTGCATGTGCGGATGTGCGGAACCCCAGGTTATTAAGCGAAAGTTCCCGCCACTAGCTCCTGTTTTAATTCGGTATTTTATCACTAGAAGAAAATAATTTATTCTGGGGATTGGAATGCATTGTTCCTTATGTGACCATATTGGCCACATAGGACGTTATCAGCAGCTTTACGAAACCGAACTACAGCTCCCGGACCAGCGGCGATAATGAGGTACAATCCGATCGCAATAATAGCGTTTTTATTGGTCCTGCAGACGATGGCAGGCCCTAAAAATGACACAAGCTGCTTAGCCTGTCTCCAAGTAGCCGTAAGACGTGTAAATCTTGCATCTTCACTTTCCCGTCTTCAATTGCACTACACACGGAAGCGTCCAGAGCCCCAGACATGGATAATTTTGTTCGTACTAGTTTACTACACTGTAGTTTACCTTTCCCTGAAATGTGCTGTTCTGAGTGCTAGTCGACGAAAGCATGGCCATTTCAATGGAGGAAAGCTTGTTACTCCTGGCGCTGTACGTGCAGCAGTTCGAAGGAATGCGATGACATAACTTTCAAACTGATGAAGCTAGATGCAACAGGCATCTCGGCACATGCCATTTCTAATCCACTCCAGGAGTGCTTTCAGCACAAAGGTGCTCCATCAAGAAGGTTGTTGGTCATTCCCGTGACGGGGCAAGCGTAATGATCGGTCTAAAAGGATCAGTATGCGACATTATTGAAAAAGGCTGTGCCAGGGCGTAACTTTAATGCGTTAGTTTTGAACAGTGCTGCGCACACAGAAGGCAAAGACTGCCAACGCCTGCCATGTTCACCCGAGAACCTATTGCGTACACCAAGGAGCTGCGTATACATGTCAGGAAGTGCGAAACGTTGAGAACTTTTGGAAAGAAATAGCACTGCATTTTGGTTTCTCTCTGCTGGCCACGCGCTTGCTTTGTACACTCTCCTGCAAGGAACTGAGAATGTCCTGCAGTTTCTTTAAATAAAAATAATATTACGATTAAGCCTTTCAATAAGCATTGACTATCGCTATATAGTGTGTTCGGGCTCCTCATAGAACATTCGGAGGTATTGAAGGCCTCACCAGAGAGGCCGCTAACGCCGACAAACTCAGGAGCACAGAGTTTACCATTAGACCGCTGAATAATTAATACTCGAGTGCACAGTTCTTGCCTTTCGATTATATTATCAGGTATTTAAACCTATTCAACGCCTTGTTTCAACCTAGAATGGTTCAAATATTTACTCTCTTGAAGACCTCAAAGCTGCTTTTCCATACCTTTGCACAGGACTTCTTTTGGGACATGTCATTTTGTAGCGGGACATGAACGTTTCTCTCCTGCAACATGGTGACCTCAGAGAAGTGATTATCGCGTGCGGCACAATATGAGTGAAGAAGAAGCGAAGAACGTCCGTCTAAGTTGTTCAGTCATCTGTAACCATAACCGAAGAAATCCAGGCTCAGCTTCCACTCGTAGGGCTTTCTAGATGGGTTTCAGCTGCTGAACCCTGAAGTTTGCCTAATCCTGACAACAGACTCCAGAAATTTGAATCTCTACAGAAGCACTTGTGCGGCGACATCGGATGGTCTGTGTTGGATCTGAAATGGAAGGATTTACCGGCAGCTTTTTGAGCAAATGAAAAGAGCGCTTTCACGGGCATGAACGAGATGTAGCATTGTATATCAAATGTCGAAAACTTTGAATTCATGCCGATCTCTTCAACCGTACCTTAGCTAGCGAAAATACTGGTCAGCAAGAATTGTGAAACAATAAGAAAACAAGAAACCAGCGGACATCGTAAACGCTGTTAAAGCATTGCAAACATCATTCCTCACGTATTAGTGTCTAGTCCAGGCGTATACGTACCTCTCTAACATGCAAAGAAAAGTCGGTTATTGATTTCAACGTCCACGAGAAATCTTTACAGCAGGCGGAAGTGTGAATTTTGTTTCAAGCTTATAAACGCAAGAAATAATTAAAATAAAGCTTCAGTGATGACGCGATTAAGACCGGCCGAACAAGTTTTGGTCAGGGTGGATTAACAGGTCTCTAAATGGCGCAGAAAGCTGTGGAGGTGAAAGCGCAACATGCCTTGATTTGTATTATTAATGAGGTGTTTTTTTACTGCACTGATTTTTATACTTATAGTTGGTGACATTAACCTTAAATAATATATTTTGTGAAATCAAAATTTGGAAAGTAGGCAAGTTTTAGTTGGGAAGGATGAAAAATCAAGTGACCGATGCTGCAACACTGCTGAAGACCCAAGCAGACAGCTCGACACGTGTGATCGCAATGCATGTACCTTTTCTTTGGAAATTTGTGGAAATTGCCTCAGTGCCTTATATTCCTGTCTTCTTGGGTAACTCACTGGTCAACGAAATAGCCAGAACCTTTTTCCTATCACAAAGACTTTAACTGCAGGGGCACCCGTGTTCCATCCACACTTGGCATATTTGATCGAGTATGTTTTTATAAAAAAGATGTCGATAAATATCCACTTCCATCCAGTTGTTAACTTCATATTCTAGACCGCATCAAAAACGGCCACACTCAATATCTTTCATGCCTCCTATTCACATATAGGATGCTCCGGGAGCATCAACTCTCCCGCCAGTTTAGCCTGCAGCTCAAGAACGCCTGAGAACCATATCGCGGTTCGCTGCTTGATGCACTTGATAGCGGGGATCGATGGCTACTACACACTATACATACTGTAGGCCATTTTCTTACTGCTACCGACGATCAAATTCACTGCAAGAATCCAGAGATTGTCGAAAACTTGTTGTGTGTTTTGCCTTGGCGGCACTTTTTCTGCCTTGTTTCAATGGCTAACCACTTCCATTTCGTTGCTGGTATTGCTGTGGAACATGGCGCATGTCTGAACAGATGTCGCATGTCCGAACCTGGGGATCGGCCTAAACGTAGAGTGAAATAGAGGTTTGAGATGCATATTCCCATCGCCAAAATAAATGACTGGAAGGACAAGACAAGAAATAAAAATATGAAAGATGAAGCACAGAAATGAAAAAGAAAACTTTCAACGCAGGCGGGAGAACGACAATGCGGATTTGTAGCCAGTACTCTGCAACGCAGTCGATTTTATTCCATAAAGAATTTTGCTGTTATCTGGGTGGCTTGAACTTGTAAAGAACGATCTCCATCGTCCCCTTTAAAGTTTACTTCCGCACTGTGGTTATCTATCACGAGATGGCGCCAGCGTCTGTAGGGGACATTATCTATAGAGAGGTGGCGCCAGCGTCGTGGTAGCATTAAAAGCCGCACGGTACTTCTCGTCGAGGGACTTTATGTAGCACCAGATGGATTGGATCAGGGCAACACCATCGCCTCCGACGGTTTCGCGGCAGCGCACGTGAAGGGGGGGGGGGGGGGGGGGACATCTTTGGCATCGCAAACTTTTCAAGTGCGGATGCAATCGCGTCGGCTCCCTCTGGCTCCCATGGCGATCCCTCGCGGACACTTATCCCGATTGCTCCTCCGTCTCGATATTCCCAGCATGGGAAATATTCGCCCGTAACCTTACTGATGAGTAGGATTATCGATTCATTAACGTCTTTTATTGCTAGCTGCTGTTATTATTACTGCTGTCATCATGTGTTGTTCCTTTGTTCCCTAGAGCACGACACGCCGCGGTCGGCGTGTGCGATCACAGGATAAAAGGTCGGCGATTTTGGCAGTGAGCCGCGACTAAACGGAGAAATATATTTATCTGCCAATTGCAAACCCATAAACTGCATGTCCTTGGCTTCTGCATCTTCGACTGAAACTGCATTCATAAACTGCATGTCCTTGGCTTCTGCATCTTCGACTGAAACTGCATTACGTTCTCATTAATTTTGCTAACTGCTCCCTTACCAGCCGTTAACTCCTTCCTTTTAATTAATAGTGAAGAATGCCCCTTTATAAGCTATCCGAGCATCTTCTGGGCTAGTACCTCCACGCGAGCGAGGCTTACATAAACTCGACAATAGGCGAGTCAGTTCCCCATTTAAATCAAAAGCGTGAAAACGTAGAGCAAGAGAGCAGAGAACTGACCACGCGGTTTATTTTTAAAATTCGCTACTCCTCTCGAATAATCAGCTGGACCAGCATTAGGTATCGTTCAGACACTCAGGGCTGCAGTAAATTAGAGAAAAGTTGCATATAGGTTTCGGGATCATTTTTTTCTCTGCCGTATGACAGTTTTTTGAAGTGTGCTTTAAACCAGTTTCAATGCGAAGTGGTCGCGGTCAGCATGACGCTCAAGCTGGCGTCCTCATCTCTCTCAGGCACTGCGAAGCAACGGTAGTAACTCGGGATTTCTCAAAACTGACAGTTTTGCTACAAGAAGCCGATTTATGAGCAAATATGACGTCCATTCGCTCTAATTCTAACCGAGATGAGTGCATCGCCAGCTTTAATAACTGACAGGGGCTTGCTTGCAACTTTTGGTTTCAAAATTGCTGATGAAATCTAGTACTTTTTGTGAACTCTTCAAATAATGGGCACGTTATAAATAACTCTGTGCCGCCTCGAGTGTAGCGACATAGTTATTTCTAAATTACATGGCGTTGATTGTGTCGCAGCACTCGGGATAGCCTAAATTCCTTCCCTAGAATAGTTATTTTTGCTTTTCTTTCTTATCGAAAATTTTACCATGATGCACTGCGCGACTTTAAACACTCTTTACAATGTAGTAATCCACTGCACGTGTATTGTATACTTTTGTTCAGCTAGTTTTCGGCTGAGCACATTCATATAACTGTAAGTAGCTGATAGTTCTGGCTAATCACATTTGGTTGTTTTCTAAGCAGCACTAGTCTAGTTGTTTTTCCTGATATAATAAATGAGCTGCTTTCACTATGCACTATGACCTGTAGTCCCCAAGAAGGATTTTTACATTTTGGGGTATCAAACATTGCTAAATACTTCACCGTGTCATTGCCTTGTTTCCCGAAATAGAGAAAGACGCAAGTTAAATCTCTGCGCTACTTTCCGTTTGGTTCGCTTAGTAGTTGCCTCCGTGGCACGTGAAGCAGGTTTCTTTTTGGCATCTAAATATTTCCTTCTCATCCCAAGCTAAACTGATCAGTGTAGGGTCTCGATTGTCAGTTGCTAACTTAAGATGTCTGCAACTGAGACGTGCTTGCTGCCTTGAGGTAGCGTGCTGAGAGCATGTGTAGTTCACCTTCACACCGATTGTCTTTTTTTAATTCAAAGACTTGTCATGTGTGGCACAGAATGGGGCTGTCTTTTTACTCAAAGTATGGCATGTACTCTACTTCCTTCATGAAACCGAAGCAAGCTTTGACTTTTAATTCACACTAATTGTTGTTATCCTCATAACAGATGACATTTACCCACAAAGGGGTAGGGGCCAAGAAAATGGGGTGAGGGAATTTTGTTTAGGTACATATTTACTTGGCTAGAAGTGAAATGCTTTCTGGAAAAGACAGCATAAAAGGTGATCAATCATCAGATAGAAAAGAGGAATAACCTACTGAGGCGCAGGAGAACGGTGGAGCAGGTCGCACGGTCGTATTTGTAGGCCAGTGACAAAAATGAAAAGGGTTCAAAGGTTCTGAGCCGAATATGAAGCGAAAGCATTAGTTGCAGGTGACCGAGCGTTCTTCTTCGTCGTCTTCGTCCTCTCCTTCTTTGTCTTCTTCTTCGTCTTTTTCTTCGCCTTCTTTGTCTTCATCTTCTTCTTCGTCTTCAACTTTTTCTTCTTCTTCGTCTTTGTCTTCTTCGTCTTGGTCTTCTTCATCTCCTTCTTTGTCTTCTTTTCCTTCTTCTTTGTCTTTTTGGTCTTCTTCGTCTACTTCTTCCTCGTCTTACTCTTTGTTGTCTTCTTCGACTTCTCCGCGGCTGTTCAACGTCATTCGTAACTGTGGCCACGCAGTATGTGACGGGCTGAAACCTGGGGTGGTATTGCTTTCGCAATAAAAAAAATAATGGCAAATAATGTGTTTAGATTCCCGTAAAAAATTTGGAATGACGGTAACCTGTGATTGCGCCCAAGTATGGCGGCGCCAAACGACGATTAAATAGGGCTGCTTGTACTGAGGCTAAGTAGGCAGGTATTTATAACTTTAATCAAATGCCGGCAAACAACGGTTTAATGCCTTGTGACGCCGGCCAAGCGTTGACCCAGGGTTATGCCCTACCCTGCATTACCCCATTTTGATTCGTTTGGGGTGGGTCGTAAGGCTTTTGCTTTTCGAGCGCACCCCGGGCCAACTGGACGGCCATCAGTTGGCTGCCTTTGTCTGTACTTTGTACAGCACTTTGAGGTTCAGACGGGTATGTCCTGGAAATAGCTTAGGTCGGAAACCTGGCACAATCCCAATGTGCTATTGGTCCACTGGATACTCTTCACATACACTGCACACACCATTCATGTAGATGTCTGGGTGAAGGACGTGTACCACTGCCGGGGTGAGGTGTGACCCGGTCTGAACTTGCCTTGGGGTGACGGCCTCCTTCCAACTGAGTGCCGGGTGAGGAGCCGTCAATGTTCGTCGAGCTAAGCGGTAACACATCATAACGTCCTCGTAACTGGTCATTCGATCCTTAGTGTCTAACCACCACTCGGAACGGTCACTCTCGGGGGCGCGGAATGTAAGCGCTCGTGGCACCGAATGGGCCGCCTCGTTGTGATTTGGTGATGTTCCACACTCGCCCGCCTCCGCCGGGAACCACTTGGTGGGAATCGTGTTGCCGCGGTCTTGGAGCTGGAGCTTTCCTATGATGGCGGCTGCCGGCACGCACACTCGCCCCTTGGCAAATATGGTTGGTTGGTTTGTAGGGTGCAACGTCCCAAAGCGACTCAGGCTATGAGAGACGCCACCTTGACAAATATAAGCTGCGGCAATAGCGTCTCTGAACACGCTCTTAGCTAGCGTCATTTTCATTTTTTTTATCGGTATTTATTGCCTCTGGGCATCTGTAGGGTTTGAGATGAAGGATGAATAAATGAATAAATGAATGGAAAAAGGTTGGCTGATTTTATGAAGTCCAGGAGTGAGCGATGATGAGGTCAATGCGCCCAAGTTACATATGAGCCACACTGCACAAGCTGATTGCTTTCAGGAGAAAGACATGAATGAATAAATGATTAAATGAATGGAAAAAGGTTGGCTGATTTTGTGAAGTCCAGGAGTGAGCGATGATGAGGTCAATGCGCCCAAGCGACATATGAGCCACACTGCACAAGCTGATTGCTTTCAGGAGAAAGACATGGCGAGTGACCACATTCGGTGCAGAACAATACCCGTGCGCGCGCTCTGTCGATGGCACTTTTTTGAGTAATGAGCTAAAAGCCGGTAACGCTCTGTAAACAAACACTTTGCTATTTTGGGTTCCTATTTGCTGAGGAAGACGCAAGGCACTGCCCTCGAAGTCTGAACGGTCTAAAAGTATCTAATCACCGAAATCACTGCGCTGCGTGCATGGCATTCTTTTTAATGCGAAAGCATTACTACGTTATGTCGATAAGGGCGTGCGTACAAAATGTGTGTACTATTTTTCGCTGTTATCATAAGATATAGGACCAAACAAGTGGTTGTAATAAAAAGAGGGTGCTGCGCGGATGGAAAACAAATATTTATGTTAATAAGATGATCTGTTCTTTAATTAGAGCTCCAAATATAAAACTGAAATCAATTTCGCATAAAAATAGCCATAACACTAAAGCCGACGTGCAGCGAATCCAACGTCACATCAAAAGAAACTAGATGTGTTCCTGCTTTAATGAGGTAAATAAATTCGTCATATTGATCAGAAGTGTGCAATGCGTGTCAGTTAAATAACAATATAATTAAGGCGTAAAATAGGAAAAAATCTAACAAATGCGCAAAATGGCTATGCTTACGTAGTGACGTCACAACCATGCGGTTGCCATGGGGAGCATCGCCGCCGCTGCAATGATGGCGCAGCTTAGCAAGCGTTACATTAATGACGCCCGGCGGCGCTAGTCTCTACGAAAGGAAAAAGGTCATTGACTGCCATCGTAACGTCAAGGAGCATCCCGGCAACCCGTGATGTCATGACATCTGGTAGCGCCCCTCGTCTATGCTAGTTCTCACGCCGCCGGGTAAACCCGGTGCTTATGTGCTGCGGTATAACGGAGCAAAGAACGCAATAGAGACCGCAGGACAAAGAGAAGTAGACTCTAGAGATAAGGAGAGAAAAGAAATATAGGCAAACGGGATGAAGTGATGAAAAGAGATGCGAAGAGGAGTGAAGAAACAAAAAGGCAAAGACGGGCAGGGAGTGTCGAGGTGTTGATGCTTTCGCATTCCTCCAATGAAGATTTTGCAGTGGTCTCGAAATCCCCCTTTTTCATAAGGCCCCTCTGCGCATGCGTGCCTCTCCCCTGGTTGAAAACAAACCACCAACCCCAGCTGCGCATGCGCAGTTCTTGGCCTCTCTGATAGGCACAGCACTAGCAGATCTCAGAGGCTATGTATATTTAATGTTTGTGGCAGGCGTATACTATAGATGGCGGTAGCTGTCAAGAACACACCGCAATTTCGCTGACGGCTGCATCTCCCGAAAAAGTTTTCAACCAGTAGCAGACGAATTTTCAACCGCTCCCAGAGCGCGCCATTTTGTGAAAAAGGCAGAGTTTTTGCTCTCTCACCTCGACTGATTTCGCATCCTCCATGGGAAATATAGAACGGGTTAAATGTAATACTAGCCATTTATTCAGACCATTAAACAGATCTTACAACGAAGTAAATACAAAGGTACTGTAAAGAGATGCAGTGATTATTGCTAATTTTCAGTCCCACATGACATGTCGTATCTTGTAACTAAGCTTCATATGTATATGTAGGTAGTCTGTTACGTTGGATTTATTGTGGGGTCTCACTGGGCGTGCTTTGGTACAACTGCCTAATTCATGTATTTTATTAGCTACAACCAAACGCGCTTTTGGACAGCCTGCTTCAAGCAGACCTATACACGGCTGGTAAAAATCAATTTTTTTATACGCACGCAGGTCCACAACCATTTTCTGGAGCCGGTGGTGGGTCCTCTGCATCCATGTGATCCAGACACTTTGGAGGCGCCAACTGAAGTACCATGGAAGTCCAGATTCATTTGTATTCATCCAAGTAGTCATTTTTGTGTCATCTAGTCGACGTTTCTCGAATGCGAAGAATACAAGAGAGCCTTTACCAAATCAATATCGCAGCAACAGCGGCAGCAAAAATATGGCTTACCATCCTTCGTACTTAAGACAATATTCTTTTTTATAACATTATTAAATTACTTTTTGTGATCATGCTTCTCTTATATTGTGTGACTCATGTATTTGTCATATCTCCTAATTGTATATATAGTGTAAGTGACTGCGTATCTTTCCTGTATGTCCAAAGTGTCGTCCTACCCGAATATATATACATACATATACATGTTGTTATGGTGTAGGCCGCAACTTAGGACACTCAGGAGACATGCACAGGCACTGATACACCACAGACTTCAATTTCCTTCTCTTCCTTACACTTTCATTCATGCGCCATCGCCGTACCCTCGTCCTGCGGTTCTAAAGGTACTGCGTTCTTCCCTGGTATGTATCGGAACATCCTTCCACAGGGCGGAGGAGGAGGGGGGGGGGGCAGACGCACTATACAGTGCCTGACTATGCACACATCCGAAGACACGAACTAAACAGGAAACCAACGATAACACGCGTGGCCACACCAATCGCGAATGTACAGATGAAATCCGTCTAAGTCCAGGGAGGCTTTTCGATGCTCACGATATACAAGTTACACAGTACTATGGGAAAGGCCGCTCATCCCAGTGCGCAATGGCCCCCAACACTACTCAGATCCCAGTTTCACGCAGTGCTCACACCACGGCGCGTAGCTGAGCAGGTAGCACGTGCTGTTGACCCCTGGTTGAAGTTGGACGGGTTGCGCTAGAAGACGCTGGACGATGACCTCCATGACCTCAATTTTCACATTGGTCAAAGGGGCATCGTATAGCTTGAACTTAGATCTTTATACTGGTACTTATACTTCTTTTCGGCCTCCTTGCTCGACAAGCAGCCATCAGACTTTATCTCCTCCTTAGCGGACTCAACTCTCTGCTTACCCTCGCCGCTGCTACCCTCCCCAACTTAATGGTTTCGTTCTTGGTCTTTGCGTCGACGCCTTTCGTATTCGAGGGCCGTTTTAGGTCAGGCAAAAGCTTTGACCTAGGTACGTTTCGAGTTGGTTCTGTCTGCCAGACATCTTGAGCTGGCTCCTGGTCTATTTTGCCGCATGAGACCTGCCCTACAACCACGAGGACGAAAACCAAAACTACTATCCCTGCACTCAAATTGAGCAATTCGATTTTTCGACTTTTCCCTCAATAGACAAATCTTTGTTCAGCACAGTGTTGGTCTCGGTAAGCTGCTGCATGTGTGGGGCATCTGCAGCGGAGGAACCATTGCTTTTCTGGCGAGGTGGCCACCCATACCGTGCTGCAGCTGTTGCTTCTTGCGCATTTCTCGTAGCTCCTCAAACCACACGATCCACACCGAGCGGGCTCGACCACCCTCTACCTTTCATGTACTAACAAACGCTCCAGAAGCTCCCGCTCCTTCGTCTCGTACTCGGCCAACATCCTTTTGCAGGCTCTAGATTTCCTTCGTACGCCTGGTCTTCAGTGTCTCCAGCTCCGTGCACAACTCCTTCGGTTTTCGTTCGTACTTCCGCATGGGCTCTTCCACCTTCTTGTTCTTGTTGCACAGTTCGTCATTCTCGGCTCTTGTTTGTACAGTAGTAAGGTTGAAAGTTGGGCGAATTGAATCTGGTTCATTTTGAAGGTAGCGCGAAAAACGAGGACCAAGAGTAGAAGGACACAACACGAGCGCTTTTTTACATAAATAGCTATTAGGGTGGCCAGCGAGGCTGGACTGGAGAGTTGGGAGTTAAAACACGTAACAGAGCCCGTTGTAGAAGAAATGTATAGTAGTAAGGTTGAAAGTTGGGCGAGTTGAATCTAGTTCATTTTGAAGGTAGCGCGAAAAACGAGGACCAAGAGTAGAAGGA